>JNEY01000020.1:604310-673592 GCA_020875895.1 Aphelenchus avenae
TCGCCAACGGTCCCCCCCCCTTACCCCCCCCCCCCCCCGCTAGTTCCGCTCTCAAGTGAACCCGTTCTACATATTTAGCTCCGTTCCCTTCTCACCCAGCCCTAAACAGTATGCTAAAGCGTATGCGAAAATCTCGCTTCCGAACGGACGGATAATTATGGACCTCTGTCGTGACGCGCAACAATGGCGCGGTCGAAAAGTGGACACAATTATCGCTGCGGTCAGCAGCCCGCACATCCGCCTACGCGTGGTCCCGCGTGATGGGGTTCCGGTCAGTGCAATTTGACCGCCACGCGCCACCCACCGGACAGGCTGGAATGTCTTTGTAAACCGACTGCGCATTACATTATCCGCTCTCGACGCTAGGCACTGCTTAGTGCTGAAGGGGAACTCGGATTCGGTCCAAAAGTCCGAGTTCATCGAGGCTTTTCGTTTATCTGCTTGCCGCAGGCGACACCATCGTAATTTAGAGCGAAAATAGGAGGTTTTAAGTGAAAAACAGCTCTGCTGGCGCTTAGCAGAGAGCCATTCATTGTGAATGACTCTCCGCTAGAGAATCAAGCCTGAATGTTTCATACCCATTTGAACATCGTGTCCTTTCTGGGCGCTCCGCATGAGAAGACTCTCCACCGTAAAACTTGCTGGTACTTCAGAGAATCGAACTCTGGTTCGGAATGCGGCCGTCATTTGGAATCGGAGTCGATACTCGGAACCTACTCCTGACCAGAAGGCTGCTTCAGCACTGGTACCCTTAGCCTAAACTCAGACGCGGCATCCCTCAGTAATGTTCTCCGTACCGTACTGACCCTCCCCGTGCCCTGTAATACGGTGCGGAAGTACGTAGTACGGTCGTACCGTGATGCCGTACTTGTGCATTTTTAGCCGGAAAATCATGGAGCATTGTATTCCGTACTTGACCCCCCCCCCCTCCGTACCGCACTCTGTATCGTAGAATTCGATACGCAGTACGGTACGGCCCGTATTAAGGTACGGCCGTGTAAGTATACCTTAGCCTTAGTAACGAGAATCATTTCTTCTGTGTTTTCTAACAAACCCAAAAAAAACACTTGTTTTGTTTACTTGCCCTATCCATGATGCATACGAATCAGGAGACTCCATAAGCAGGCAAAGACGAGCGGTTAGTGGTCTTCGACTTTTACGCATTTTCCGGTTAATCAAAACATGGCACAGACGCGTACAAACACAACTTGCAGCTTGCTTGTTTTCCGGTTTCACCGCGCATCTCCGCGTATACCAAGCGCCACCGGAAGCTCTCGAGAATTGCTTATTATTGTCGACTTCGCTGGAGCATTTTTAATTAAGCCGCAAGCCAGTTTTTCGCCTGGGAGCGTCAATGACACACCGACGCGTGGTGGGAGCTCTCTTTGGGCTCGCTTTTGAGGCTTGTGGCCGTGGCGTGGGCCCAGCTTTTGTTTGTTGCCATGCGGGTCCAAAGTGACACGTTGCGGAAATTGGTCTTTGACGACGCTCAAAGTTCGTCACTCGCTCGATTTCTTTCAGTTCTCGGTGTGACGTGCCGGGACGAAGTCAGGATGAGGGAACCCTAGTTAACCGGAGCCGAGAGTGGGACCCGTTGCCGGCGGTAGGGGACGGGAACGCGTTATGTCGGGCACGGACTCAAACCGCTTAAACTTAAATTAAAATCGCGAAAGTTTCGAAGACGTTCCGAAATTCGTTTTCAGGAGGTGAAAATTTGGCATGACCAGGGCCAGCGAAAGGCGAAAGGGCCAGCATGCACGGTTAGACGCTTCGAGGGTGAGGCAGGTAGCGAGCAGAAAAGCTTTCCCTATCCTAGCGAGAGAGGAAATTTATCTTCCCCGATGAGAAATCATTTTCTGCCTTTTTGAGACTCTGAGGATGTTAGGTCCATGACCGGCAGTAGCCGGAGCCGTTCACCGGAAAATGCAGCGGGCGGGCAAATGTTCCCTGTCCTCTTTCACGTTTGGTCCATCGGCTCCGATGTCTAACTGTGTTGTTGCCGTCGGCAACTTGCCGACAAGACCAAATGCGCTTTGGCAACAATTCCACGGCCTAATTGCCTGCGATTCTCCCATGAGGACACTCGTAAACCGTACTGGCACGTATCGTGCTCCGCGGCGGGAGCGTATTTTTGTAGTGAAGGTACAACGGTTAACAAATGTCTGGTGCTTTGTTGCGCGGATATGGTACTCTCCTTCATGGAGTGTAGGCAACATAGCGTCGTCCCTTTTAGTGCCAATGTTTCTTCGCCTACGTCTGCAACAGGTCCGAGCATGTCCTGGGCCTGTGCGTCGAGGCCGTGGTCCAGGTACCGGTCACTGCCGTCGGTAAAAGGACACACATCTCGACTTTGATTGTTCGCCGCGAGGCGTAAGGCGACGAAGATTTCGCGTCTTTTGGCGCACTTTCCTTTACATTGCCTTCAAATCGTCAACCATGTTTGTCGGAGTTGAAGAACAGCTGAAGTTTCCATGCGCACCGGGGCGCTTTGCCAGCGCCGTACCCAGATAAATAATGACTTGCGTAGCTGGGTCCTGACCGTCTGTCCTGGGTGTGGGCCAGGGATGGGCCGAACTTCCGTATTCGGATTCGGAAATTCGGTACATTTTCCGAAATTCGGATTCGCTTCGGTTTAATTTTTGACCTTCGGATTCGGTTTGAATTTCAAAAGTCCCCATCCCTAGTGTGGTGGACTAGGACCTGGTAGTGCCCATGAAAAAGCGCATAGCGCTGGTCTGCCAATAAGCGCGTCGTCGCCCTCGCGAGTTCACAAATGACGTTGACCGCGGGAAAGTGGACTTCATTAAACTCATTATCCGCCGTTATTTATTATTTGCGTGCGAGAATGTTGCGACGGAAAGTCCCGTGGGATACAAGAGCGGTGTTTTGCTCGGAAATGGTGGGCATGCTTACGCGAAACACTTGTCAACACCGCCCAAGACTGTGACGTATGATGGCGATGATAGGTGAACGATGGCGCAGCCCGACTCCGCAGAGTTCTACGTATTTATGAAATAATTATTTTTCCTGTTTTCCCCTTAACAGTTTGGGAAACAAAAAAACGAAAATAAGTTTTGTCTACAAAAACGTAAGGATTGTATATTCAATTTTTGCCTTAAAACTTTATTTTTCCGTATTTATTTCCAGTATTTTACAAAAAATCGCAGTTTTTCGACCGTTTAACTTGCCCGATTTTTTGTTTCGTTTTCCTGATAAAATCCGCGGATGAGATGATCGCTCCTTTGGCTATTTAGTCTCCGGAAAATCTTCTAGGAGATCGACTGGGAAGGCAGAATTGCATTCTGAGCTGGTCCATTCGAGTCGTATCGTTTTCTATTGGTCGGCTTCTGTCAGCGCAGAGTCCTACGGTCAGCGGTCTAATTTCTGCCCAGCATGAAGCCCACCTTCACGCCATCCCGGACGACCTTCCTTCTTCCCGCCAAGTTCCCCGCTGTGAGGCAACAAAGCCTCCAACATGGCCCCTTAGTGGTAGACATTTTCTATTGGACGCCTTAAAGTGGATTTGCAACGACGTCCTTTGTGGGTGGTCCCTGGCTCTTTGGTCGTCGTCGTTCCACGGGGTCCAAGACAGCTGGCGACGGAAACGATGTTCCGCTCGCCATTTACTCATCGACAATGGAATCAAAAGTGGTCGCCGGCGTCCATGACGAAAGGATTAACGCCGTCAAATTTCCGGGAAGTTTAATTCTTAGCTGTTGCTGAGTTTGAGCCTCGGCAGGCGTTTTTTCGCCCTGAAATGTTCGTCATAGTAGACATTTACTCCGTTCTGAGCTTCTAGAACCCAGCCGTTTAATGAAGGTTAAGACCACGCAGGATGATTGTCCTGCGAAAGTGTGGTATAACGTCAGCTCAGCCCCGTATATTCAGTCCTAATACACGAATACCGGGCGAAAAAAGCTGCTTGAACGGGGGCATAATTCTGGGAAGTTTCGTCTGGGAAAAGGTCAGTGTAACACTCTTTCCTAAAAGTCAAATTCCATAGGATAAACTGAATCGGCAATCGACGATTTGCGCAGCATACGGCAGTAGGTCAAGGACAGTCAAAGGCCTTTGCTGGGCTTTACCTACGAAAGCCTTACCCGGTGGAGCAATTGCCGACCAGGACCATGGCCTGTCTTTAATTTGACTGGTCAGGGCCACGAGACTTCGCTCTCCTTAGCCCAAAAACCGATCTCTTACGGGCAGTAACCTAGCGGTAAACCATGGCTTACAGCGGCCTCAAGAGAACGCGAGCGGTTGGTTTATTGTTGGCTTTGGGAGGCCTCCACTCTAGGTTCGTACCCAGGAGGCCTTAGGCAGCACTTGGGGACGTCTCGGCCTCTCTCCCCCCCCCCCCCGCCCCCGGCCTCCGAGTTGGTCGCAAAGCGGGAGCGAATTACCTAGTTTGACGAAAGTGTCGCTTCTTCGAAGCTATAATTGATCCGTTAATTGGCGCTTCCCGCAAGCTATGTCGAATCGGTGGCTACACATGTCCCATCAATTAATTAGTACACCGGCTGCTACTTTTGCAGTGTTGCAAATTGCGCGGGTTCGCAGCCGTTAATCCAGCAGACTAAACAATTACGGCCAAAGGCGAAAGCTTTGCTATGCTCCCCTGGCGCCGTGCATAGTGCTTAAGTCCCTCAAAGCTTACTTGCTATGGATCTCCGCCGACTTTCTACATACAAAAGCCCTTCACCGAAGCTTCTTTTCCTCTCTATAGCCCTACAAACCGGCAAGAGGCGTCACTGGACCCGTGAACATACCGAAAGATGTTCGGTATAGATCAGCAACCGTTCCTTGGACTGATTGGTCAATTCCTAGAAATTATTTAATCCCCCATTAAGTGAGCAAGTTCTTTGCCTGCCTTTTCACGCCCAAGAACGGACCGGAGTCGCTTTTTGCACCGGTTATCCGCCACATTTCCTGCCACCTTTCCACTTGCATGGTAGGACTACGTAAGTTTTTTTCGTGAACATTATTCCGCCGTAGCGAAGCCGGTGGAGGCAAAGGTTTTGCGCGGAAATCCGGAAAACTGAACGATTGTGTACAAGGGCGGACGCTTCCCGCCCGTCGCTTGTCCAACCCGCCTGCGTACCTGTCGAATCACGGGCGCCCTTTCTTGTGCTGACGTCCCCTCAAGCTTACTTATATGAATATGAATCGAGTGTGGACCGGAGATGCTTTTTGCCCAGGCTATCCGGTAGAGATCGGCGCTGGTACCCAATGCCGTACCCGTACACGTGGTAGACCCACCCGTGCCGAACCCGTACCCGTGGTGCCCCCCCTCCCGTGCCATGTAGCCGTGCCGTGGTGGGCCCAAGAATGCCGAGCCGTGTGCGCTAACACGGCATAAAACACGGCTTGGGTTGGCACGGCTTGTTTTTGGCACCCGTGCCGTACCCGTACCCGTGGTGGACCCTCCCGTGCCGTGTTGCCGTGCCGTACAATGCGGGTACGGGTTTGGCCCGTACCTTGGTACGGGCGCCGAACTCTGTCGAACTCTGTCCGACACATTTCCGACCAGCATTCCGTTTTGCAAGCAGATCTGTGAACGTCTTTGGTGTGGGCATTTTTCCGCCAGAGTAAGCCTTTGTAGGCAATGGTTTGTGGCTGAACAGCGCCACATCCGGTGCAAGTATGCGACCAGAAGGTACATTCCGAAGGCGTCGGGAACGAGCATTGAAGCATGCGGAAAACGTGTCCGCCAAGACGCTAAAATAGAAACCGAAACGTAATCGGACACCTACGCGGTCGCGTAAACATGTTGACAACACATGTTTGAGGGCGGTGGGTGGAGGTAAGGTCATGTGTAGACGACACCTAATTTGTCGCTAGGAGTGGTAACTATTTCCGCGTGCACGTAAACTCGTTTATGGCACGTCTCGGCCATCGAACGGTATCAACTTTTCTGTTTGCTGGAGGGAACTATTGGAATGAGCCGGGAAGGTCGGAAGACCCTAACTTTTCTTCATCCCCCCATTATCTTCCGTGTTCGTAGAGGTAAGGCGTTGTAGGGCAACATTATAACGTTTAGCTTGAGGTAAACTTGAGGGCTAAGGGGGGGGGGGGTCAAAATTAGGGTGTGAATGCATTTACGAACCCCCCTCCCCCCTAAACGCAAAATTATCATGCCTCTAGACTATGGGTGGGTTCAGCTCATTATGGGCGATCACTATTACTCGGCTCTAGTACGGGGGGGGGGGGGTGTAGAGGTCGACCTCCATAAACGACTAGTACCGAAATTTCACTCTTCACAAGGGCACGGCCGCCTCGCTAAAAAGCGGAACTCTGGCAGTACCTAGTGATGGCTTCATTCTACCGTCGTCAGCGTCTTCTGCTCATCATCCTTGTTGTCGGTTGCGTCTGTCTTTTTTTCCCACATGCATGGTATCGGTGCCGTAATGACACGTCCGTCGTGGAGGACTTTAGACCTTCATCTTTGCCACGGTTTGTTATTCTCATCTTCGCTTCTTATGCAAATTTAATGGTGTCCCTCGCGTACTTTCCGCTTTTTTGGCAAACAATCGCCTTATTATGCGACTGCGGAATCGGAATGATGGATTGCTTCCGCTGCGTGTTTGGACAGACACAATCGCGAAAATTTCGAGGGTGGTCCTCGCTCGAAGAGCGGGCCAAAGCGACTCCCCGGGGACGCGGCTGTCGCAGTGCGATGTCACGCAATAAAGCCGCAAAAAAGCGCTGCCGGATGCGACGGATTTGGCGGGGAGGAGCGGACCGGATGGCCCCGAGTAGACTAGCCTTTTGGGATGCGGCGGGTTCGTCCCAAATGCCAATGGAAGTCCCAAAATGAGCTCTTTATGTCGCAATTGGAGAACAATGTTTGAGAGAACGTTTGCGTGTTCGAGGACGGAACTTTCGAGATCTGCCAATGGCAATCTCTCTTCCAAGCTGCCCGCAAGCTTCGAATGGTTGACTATTTCGGAAACAACGATTTCGGTCCATTTTCTGAAACTTCGTGTTGAATGATGACCATCGAAGGCCGAGTCAGCTAAACATATGGTTTTTTTAGCCAGCGCTAAGCAATCCCAGGCGGATAAGTACGCTTTGCCCCGGTACGTGGCTGAATCTCCCGGCACGTCCTGTCGTTGGGAATCAGATCATCAGGGTCCGGTAAGGACCGGCTCAAGGCAGAGACGCGAATTTTTTGCCTGTGTCAATCCTTTTTTGCCCTTTTCGTAGGAAGGAACTGCCCATTTGCGCTTAACGGGAACTGTCCGGCCGCCTTCTGCTCATGACACAAAAATTTTTGCGCAAAAGGTGGGTCCGACAGTGGAAATGGACGTCGACTGAGCCAATTTCGACCTAATTACCCCTGCTTGGCCCCTGTCAGGACCCCCCCCGCGTAACTTTGGGCTGGCTACGCCCCTGCCGCTGCCGATAGCTTGGTTCTGAGCTTGTTAGCCGTAGGCTATGCGGCCTCATCGAGCCTCCCCTTGCCTTAACCTTTCTTGGGTTCGCGGAAACTTTGCTCTCCCCAAGCCGTTCATTCCTCGCATGGTTAGCATATTTAAGCGTCCCGGAACGCCGAGTAAGTCGGCCGGCAGCCCTAAAGCGGATTACAAGCTCGGGGACGCGAAAGTCGCAAACGGCCGCCGGAAGTTCGCGCGCGCGGCGATTAAAGCGCAACCGAGCGTTTGGTCGCGACCTCTCGTCGTCGGCGGCGGAATGCCTAAGAGATAAACAATTGCGCGCCCGCTTTCGCCCCTTCCGCGCTCTATAAACTGCGAGGTGGGAAAAAGTCTGCCGGGCGCGTTGAGCCGTTAGCAAAGCCGACGGGCTCGGTCCGTTCGAGGAAGTCCCCAACGAGGCGAGAAGGGCCCCGGGGACCGAGAGAACGGTTGTAGTTGTACGTGCGGGAGAGGAGGGCATTCCCGGAAGATTCCAGTATGTTAGGCTCGATTGGGTTTGGTTCATGCAGAGAATGTTGCGTTCTTTGCGGCGTGAAAAAGGGTTCGTACCTATGCGTCTGTTAGCGTCCACTTTAAGGTGCCATTCTCAGCTACCGCTTGTTCATCGGGCAGTGCACGTGGATTACCACCTTCTTCCTTTGCGAGCCGCTCGCCCCTGCTCCGCTATTTCATGAGAGTAATCTCCTAGGTCCACTGCCCTAAGCACACCAAAACCGCGTCAAATGTTTCTTTTGGGCGCATTGTGCACAGCCATGCTATGTGAAACGAGGTAAAAGTTACGAAATTAAGATAACAAATAAGTTATGGTAATCGAAGCCGAAGCAGCACCTACGAATCCCGAAGTTGAAGCGGAAACAAAAGCGTGCACGTCCAGCGCCTTTGGACGGCGGTTCCTTCACGCGTTTCATAATCATGTTTCCTGCTGTTGCTTCAGCCGACGTGTTATTTAAACAACCTTGTTGCTTGTCTTCGCCCTGATCAGTTATGGCCGTTGCACTCAGGCTCAAGGTATTTAGTGTGGCATCGAAGTGGACTTCGGCGTACCCTCCCCCGTACCGTTCCCCGTTCAGGCCCCGTACTACCCCTCGCCGTCAGTACTCCGTTCCGTAGAGTACGGAACGGAGAACGGTACGGCAAAAAAACGCCCTGTTTCCGTCTGTTCTGCACTAAAACGGCACCATTTTTGAGCCGCGCCGTGCTCCGTTCCGTACCAGTACGGAACGGTACGGTCCAGGGCTGGGGACTCTCCGCAAAAAAACCAAATCCAAATCCAAATCCAAAGCAACCTCCAAAATCGAAACCAAATCCAAATCCAAATCCAAAGCAAAACGACCAATTTTCCAATTTTCCAAATCCAAATCCAAATCCAAANCGCAGACCCTGGTACGGTCCCGAACCACTCCCTCGCCGCTCCATCCTCTGTTCCTTAACAAACGGTACGGAATTCTGAACGGAGTACGGTACGGTACGGCTGCCGAAGTCTACATCGAAGCAAGAGCGTGTCGCTTCTGTTTGTCTAGCGAGGCTCTTACGCAGAAGGCTCCAAAGCTCTGCGTTAATTATAGAGTTACGATTTGCCTCGGCACGTCTCGGCGAATTGTCGGCTTCAATAAGCGCGATGGGCACAAATTCTGGGAACGCACAGGGCTAGCCGCGTGAATCGCGCAAAACGGAAGGCTACGAAGAAACCGCACCTTAGCATTAGGCCTAAACGTACCAGTTGTTTGTCTTACGCCTGGTCAGGGTGGCACGTTCTCCGATAGAGCCTACCTAGTTGCTTATTAGCCTCCCCTATGGCTTCGCGTAATGATTAGCCTCAACGTTTGACGGTTATCCGCGATCAACCGCCCATTAGGCGACGATCTTAAGCAGTCTAACAGCCCGGGATTATGCGAACGCTGAAGCTTGAAGGTTCAAGGGTCAAGGTTGAAGGTGCGCTCGGACGCTATTAACTGCCACAAGCGTTGTGTTGCATAGTCTGAGATGGTCCTTGGCATGCAATGCGCCTCATCCGCTGCAGTACGCGAACACCCTCGCTGCAAAACATGTCCGCGTCCAGCAGTTGATTTCTGAGTGATTGCTCACTCGAGGAATTTGACGTGTTTATTCATGCTGTCCCGCACAAAACATACTCGAAAGCAACGCGGTTCGGACATACGGACAAGAATGCATACGAATGTGCATTCTTCATAACAATATCTCATCGGCGCTTCCGTTGAAGGGCGGTAGAGTCGGAGCAGTCGCGTTTTGCTGTATCTTCTCGTTACTCCGCTGCATGCAGGAGAAGAATAAGTGAACAGCTTATTGTACAGATTGTCGCGGCCCTCCCTGTATTGCAAATCCCTGCCATACCGACCTGCCCTACACTAAATTACGGATACTGTTTAGGGCCTCTTTAGGCCTTTAGGCCCTTAAGTTCACCGGGGACCTCTAGTCTCAATTTGAACGAAAATACATGTGATTTATGAAGTAAAATGATTCAAATAATCCCAAAATTTTTATAGCACATTTCGCCCGTTTCTGGCCCTTCCTTGGCTGTTCCTTGGCTCCTCCCGCGCTTCTCCTGCGGGACTAAATCCGCTCGGCGCCTACCGCGAGAACAGTCAGTCTTAAAAGTTTGTGTGGTCGAGCCTCTAAAGAACATATAAATTCAACCGTACTTTTGTCCGCGTTCTTGGCTACGTATTTCACCTCTAATAGTGCACCTACCTATGTGGCAACTAGGCGACGCTGATAAGGGCTTTCCGCATACTAGTGCTTATCTTAGCCGTTTGTACTTAACGCCCTTCTAACGGGCCGATGACGATTATCCGGCTTGTATGTCCGGCTCAGAAAACAGGTGATGGGTAGTCGATGGCAGGTGGTCTTTCTTCGAAGGCTCGAGATGTAGGCATAATTTTGAGGCCTTTCACTGTGTTACGATCTGAATTTCAAATGGCAGATGAACTTTAATGATGGCTATAATGTAGCTGTAAGGACCGAGAAGTCTTTGCCTTTATGTATCTGGCTAAGAGTACCCCTGAAGGGTCACGACTTTATCCTTTATGTTCCGAAATCTGGTCTGAAAGAGAAAACCATTGGAGTTCTGAATCTGATTTTGTAAAAACCGAGACCCTCACTTGCTTAGCCCCACATTTTCGTGGACCTTTCTAGTACGGCCATCGACCGTCGCCGTCAACAAAGGAAGATTTTCATGCGTTCCAGCAACCTTATTTGATTGCTCTTGACACGCTCGCGAGCCCTCCCCACGCAACCTGGCGTACAATGTTGGAGGGAAATCCGTTTCGAAACGTGGCCCGTGATTTCCGGAACCGGAAGATAAGTTGAATAATCTTAAAACTTTGCGAATCCGATTGAAATCTGAATCGGCTCCAAGACGGTGGGTCGTCCAGCCTAAACAGACAACAAACACACACACACACAAAAACAAAACGCACACACTGAAAATCGTGCTTGTGCTGTCATGCTTGTCATGCTTCTGGGGTCCCGTTCCCGTCACTGATCAAAGCGGCGACGAACCATCCTCTCAGGCATGCCCGTCTGACTATTCCAAGTCGCAGTCTCGCAGTAATACGGATTTTTCATTGGAATATGTGTCATTAATTGCACTAAGCTTGTAGGCTTAAAGGCCTACTCCTCAATTTGGCTCTTTTAATCCACTCTTCGCCGTTCGCGGTCGGATAAAACGTGGAAGCTCGGGTATTACCCGGCTAATCCCGGCCACTCATCGCATCCCACGACGGCGCTCAGCGATTCCGAATTGACACTTAAGTATTCTGCGGGACACTTGGCCGCATATACGCCGCTAATTAGTCAGTCTGATCTCTTAAAGGTGCGAAAAGTGCTGGCTGTCAAGGGCGTTGCAAAAGAGGCGTCTTGGTCTCTTAAGTGGTCGCTTCGGTCGGCCTTGCGAAACTTTCTACAGCTAGGACCGAACCTAGCACAGGCAGTAAGCAAAGTCCCGGTTCCAGCGAGGGGGGGGGGGGGTAAGGCCCCAGAAAAAATCCCCAATCTTACCAGGAGGATGCTAAGTTCGGCAACCCCTTTGCTTGCATATCGTAGACATGTGTCGTGAGTGTTTCTTCGTTGCTATTTTCGTTGCACTCGCTCATCCCGCGGCTCGCCATATGCTATTTGCAATTCCGCTCATCAGACATCTTTCTCCCATGCTCCGCTCATCGCCCGAGGTGCATGACGTGCGGAGACGTCGTCGGAGAAGGCCCTCTCTGACACCTTCTTCCCCATGCCGAGCGCGGCCAAATCCAAAGCGGCGGGAAGGGGAAATGAAACCAAAGTCTTCCCGAGCTGACAGGCCATTCTTGGAAACGTGGCTCGGCATGGCCCAGCAACTTGTCCACGAAAAGATTGGAGCATGAGGTCGGCCGTGAGGCCGCCTGGCAGCGGCTTACGTATGCATGCGTCAAGGTGGACATGTGAACTTGTCTTGTTTGCTCAGCGCCGAGAGCTCACTCTTGTGGCTTGTGGCATTGGGCTCTGTTTTGTCGGCGTCTTGGGTGGCCAAGGACGACGCCTCACTGGCTTCTGCCCACCTACTTGAACTCGACAAGGTGCGTAAGCGAGTTTTGTAGGGGGGCGTCAGTAGTTTGATGATGTGGTAGGGTATATCGGACAGATGTAGCTTGAAAAGTTGAGAAGGTTCTGCGAAAATGTAAGCACTCTCGTCATGCTCGAGGTACATCGTTCTTTTACGGAACGTACTTGAGGGTGTCGTCACAGCTTGTGAAAACATTTGGCTCCGCCTTCGACATATTAGAATAGCGCCTAAACCGCTATGTTTTCACTCGCTATACGCCAGCTGCTGGACAAATTGATGAAAGACGACTTTATCTTCCGCTATTCGTGGCTCGGGTTTCGTAAATCGAAGCACTCACCCAGGCCGAGTCTTGGGGGGGGGGGGGGGGTTTGAAACCCTCGTCTCGCCGCCAACTCATGTCCGTCTATATCGACGTGTGCCCGGGGCGCAGGCCCTCTCTGCTGAGCAATTCGTCCAAAAGCATTTGCACAGGGAGTCAGGCCGGGAAAACCGTATGATTCAGACGTTTGAAGTATAAAAATAAAAACAAAGGGACTGGAAAGAAACAGACAAAACGAAAAGTTCTTTGGTGTCATTCTGGCCCGCTATCCTCAAGGTCCACCAACTGAAAAATTAATAAATTCGGGCAAATGATAATTTAATAGAAAAAAATTTAAAAATCTGAAGGAGAAAAAAAAAGAAACACCTGAAAAAAGGAGATCCTCAAATATTATTCTGGCAACAAAATAGTCGTAACTCTCGGTCCGCCCTCGACCCACATGACTGCCGACCCCTGTGCCCCCAGTGGTCCGTCCGTGCTGCGGGTTCAACCTCATCGCGTCGACAACGTTCGTCTTGTGCTCTGTCGTGTGTATGTTGACACGTTAACGCATTCCCTAATCCGCTATTAATCACAGTGTCGCACCCGGCGCGCTTCATTGTTTATGCAAACTTCTCGGATTGACCTCGCGGCGAAAGCCCCTCTGACTAGGCACCGACGCGCATTTCTAACGCGCGCTTGTTTATATTCCGCGTTTTTGCCGTGCCGCACGGCAGGATTCGAGTTTCTGCACCGACACAAAGAAACGTGTGAAATGAGCCGTGAGAGTCCTCGAAAGACGCCGGATTGATCCCTGCTGCAGCGCCATTGTTATTCTTGGATTCGTACGGCGAAATGCCAGCAGCGTGAAATGGAATGTTTGTCGAAGGGTGCGGCGGCGTTTTCAGTCTCGTACTGAGTTAGGCGCCGTGCTGTTCCGTGCCGGTATATGTATTGGAAAACCGCACGCCACAAAAATTTTGCCGTTTTCGTTTTCCGTCCTGTACTTCAGTGATGTGATGTTCCGTGCCGTTTTTTTAGAGAACGGAAAACGGCAAGAGGAAGGTGCATGCGTTTTCCGTACCGTACATCCGTGCTGTGCCATTCTTTAATGTCTTACCGTTATTCCGTGTTGAATGGGATAACAGCACGGGTGGTCAGCACGGAACGGAAAAACGGCACGCGAAATTCGCTGTTTCGCGTATCGTTCCCCGCCATGCTCTAATGTTCATTCCGTGCCGTTCTACGATCGGAAAACAGCACAGCTCCAGAATTCACGGTCCGTACTGCCGCGTAGTGTTCTTCCATGTCGTTTTACGGATGGCCCACGGTGGAGGTCCACTCAATGCGCACTAAATCCCAACATGTCCAGCCTAGGGCTGGGACGCTCTGTCCATAATTTCTGTTCCCGTTCCAAATGCCCTTAGAGGCGTCCAAGTTGACCTCATTCGTTCTTAGCAGACCACACTCTTTACGTAGGACGCATCCTAGCTGCGTCATCCGTCTCGTTTTCTTCCTCCACAATCGGCGCTAAATGTTCTCCACGACTATTCCTGGTCGCGTTCCTTGAACGCTACCAGTCGGCTACGTGGGAAATCCCGGGTCCACTCGGGCCCGCTGGGCCTTGCCCACTAGCTCGGTGGTCCTCGCGCTGAATGCCGCCTGATTTGCCCGGTTTGTGGAGAGGGAAATCTTGGAGGAAACTTTTAAGCGTGCTCGTCCTCGGGCCGAGGTTAAATGGCGCTATTCATCTGCGGCGCCGCGTAGCGGAAATGAAGCGGCTCTTGATTCCGCGGCGATTAGCGCGACGAGTGCCCCGCGCTCGCGAAGCCTTGAGGCGTAAGCTTAAAATATCTGCCTGATAGTCAGCGAGGAACTGACGTCCTCCGGCGCCTTGTTTGTGCGGTTTAGTTCCGGCGGAAGTCTTCGAACATCCTCCTTAGTGTGTTTGCCTATAGCCACGACGTTCGGGGAAGGCAGGCGGGTGCATTGATTCGTTTCGACGCAAGCTACGACCTCCATGAACTTCAAGGATGGGGTCGGACTTAGTAATCGGCTTCCAGAATTCGGTACATTTTGACTTCGGAACTGTTATGCGGATTCGGCCATAACAGGTTTTTGCATAGTTTGCTTGACACAACGTGACGTCTCGCTAGGCACTCTCCCGCACCGACGGAATGTGCACTTTCCCGCTCAAATTTTCGCTTAATTCGAGCCGGCATCGCCCGTTTGGGCAATACTTTTCGACGCCAGCTCATCAGTGCACGTTTGAACGTGGGTTTTTGCCAATTTGTCCATATTCGTTGCAAAGATGTCCATGTCTCGGCCGATATCCGATGCCGATTCCTGCCCAGGATGGCTCTATGGCTCGGATGCGGCTCTGAATTCCATGTTCCTCTTGAAATGAACGGTTTGCTTGAGCATACTTGTACCACTTGATGCCTTTGGGGAGCTAAGGGTCGTGTAGAACTATGTTGGCCGTCCGCGAGCGTTGGACCTTCCCGAGACCGGGCACTTGATTTCCTGCTCCCGGGATTCGATTATCACCCGCCAGTGGCTGCCCTTTCGCTTCATTATCACCCTCACGTCGGTCCGTCCGGTCGCCGTCAGTTATGATTTTCCATCTCCCTAATCTGATTTGCGTATCTTCCGTCCTGAGAGGTCAAATATAGCGACCCATAGGGCTAACCAAAAGTGACTTTGACCCGCCGACTAATACGCAATACTTCCCGGGGAAGGCGGAAAGTTGCCTTTTGCCGCTAAAAACGCGTCGAGCAGCTGCAGCGCGTCGCAGTACGCGCTCACGTGTCAAGCCAGCCGGCTATTTACGGCCACCGTCCGTCCTTTATTAGTCGCCGCTTGGCTGACCTTATTAGTCCCGCCGACATGCGTCGCCTGACTAATTCGACGTGCAACTGCTATGCTCTCGGATGCTGAGGAAAGTCTCCAAGCTGAGCTGACAGGTTGTGCTAGCCGCACACTTAGTCACAGCTATTGCGGCTATGCACTGCGTAAGGGGTTCAAAGATTTTTGTGCCAAAAAAAATTGCCTTTTGTGCCAACGATTTTGTGCCAAAAAAAGGTACCTTTTGTGCCAAACGCCTTTTGTGCCAATGCCCTTTGTGCCAATGCCCTTTGTGCCAAAAATTTTGTGCCAAAATTTGGCACAAAATGTTAGAGCACATTTGTGCCAAAACTTGGTACTTTTGTGTCAACACTAAGTTATGTGCCGTACCTTTTGTGCCAAAAATGGGACGTTTGTGCCAACACTAAGTTATTTATGGTACCTTTTGTGCCAAAAAAACAAGATGATTGTGCCAAAAAAATTTAAGTATTTCCGACGTTTTCTTGCTTGTTTTAGTGCCATTAATGGATATGTGGGCCAGCGTAGCGATAATAGGACTGAACTAGAACGTTGCCGGCACCTACGGCGCCGCGCACACTGTGTCTAAGCCTAAGCCCAATCCGGTTTAGCCTATGAGTTTCAGGACTTTTCAATGAGTAACAAACTAAGCTGGGGTTGGTTAGAAGACTGTAGTTGTCAGTGGCTAATTGAAGAAGTGTTGTTCCAGTCACTACGTTAACTTTGCGGCCCATTTGGCGGAATAAATAGGCCGACGTTGCGCTTTGGCGCAAATGTCTACAGCTTTTGGCACAAAAGTGGTTTTTTTGGCACAATCGTCTTGTTTTTGGCACAAACGGTACCATACATAATTCAGTGTTGGCACAAACGTCCCATTTTTTGGCACAAAATTCGTTTGGCACAAAATGTTTGGCACAAAGGGTTTAGCCCGAAAAATTTTGTGCCAAAACTAAATTTTTTGGCACAAAAATTTTTGGCACAATAGTTCGTTGGCACAAATGGCATTGGCACAAAAGGTTTGGCACAAAATTTTTTGGCACAAAATGTAGTTGTGCCAAATTTTTGGCACAAAATTTTTTGGCACAAAAATCTGCGAACCGCGTAAGGCAAGCAAAAAGCCTTACGCACCCCTCGTGCCTTCGGCTTGCTTCTAAAAAAGAAAAAATAGGTCGGCTGAAAAAATAGGTCGGTTAAAAATTGGCGGAAAACGGCACCAAAAATGGTCTAGAATGTGCCAAAAGTCCAGGCATTAGTGGTGAAAAAAAACGAAGGGCCCCTTAGACTTCTGGTCTGTACGTAAAGCTCGTTTTATTATGGTCCCCTGAGGCTTGTTTGCCTAAGGTTTTCGAAGAGGGGTCTTAGGGAAGTGGGGAGTTCTTTGAGAAACTGACCTAATGCGTTCAGTCTCCAAAAACATTGATTTTGGGGGTCATTTTCCATCATCCCAGCGGCGAACAAAGCGCTAGGTGGAGGGCGGCTCAATGCTAAGATCCTTGGCAGATCGTCCCCTTTGTTTCCTTTTGACTGCTAGGCGCCCGTCAAGGACGAAGAGGCATGGTTACGGTGCATTTTTTGGTACTAAAATGACACTGGACTGTAATGTTCGGCAGTCCTGCGGTGCCCGCCTCGGGCCGTGACACCGTGCCGTGATCACGGCCTTAAAACGACGCGGCGTGGCGCCCCATCTCTAGTCCGCAGCCTAATCCAGACGCGTAGGAGATGGCCGGAAACCAGTTTCTTAGCACTCATTTGCTTGTAAATACCTTAGTAATTGGGTACTTGACGGCGTGCAAGTTGCGAGTTTCTGGCTTAGTTCCCGGAGAAACTTGAAGGGTTCCCTTCTGCTTCCTATCGCGTGGAGGCAGCAAGCGCATCATTATCGGTCCGCTTCATTGCCGCGTATGTTTTCAAAACATAGACGCGTTTGGGCCGGCGTGAGTCAACGGACGCAGGCGCTGAATGCGGGTTTGCTATGCGGAAACGGGTCGCTTCCAGGCACAACAAATGTTCTTCTCGTGTATGCTGCCCCACTTCCGGCTTATGCCCTATGCCGTTGACTTTCAAGCGGAAGCTGTTTTTGTAGGCCTATGGTCCAGCCGCGAAAATTTGCGTGCGAAGTTTCGAGATTTACCAATGCTTTCCTGTAGCGCATCGCGTACCCTCCTGTTCCAGTACCCGTTCTTGTGCCTCTGGCGCAGTAATTAGGGAACGTAAGGTACGATACAGTACGGGGGGGGGGGGGGAGGGTTGAAATGTCGACTTTTCGGTACGAATACCGCCTAGCCAACGTACTAAGGCCCATTACGACCCGTAAGAACGGTCGTCCTGCTTTACCTACTGGTCAGGACGGTACCTACTGTTCTACCGTACCGGCCAGTACGGCACAATTTACGGTACGCGGAGAAGGGGTGTACCGTTCTTTACTCAGCTTGTTCTTTGCGTTCCACCAGATGGGGCTAGAATTGGGCTTACTGTGACATCTCGCCGCAACGCAGTCACGTGCGGTCACCTATTTCAAGCAAACTTTCCCGTTTTAGGCCACCTTCGGCCATCTTCTTTGCAGCCATGTACCCTTCTCTCAACTATCCAGACCCAATCATTATCCCTCAAGTACCCGTCTATTAGCCGGCCATTTCTAATCCCGGCTACTAATCACCGCCTTGCGGTACTCCTCGCGACTTTTTGCAGCGCTGCAACGTGCCGCCCAAATTTTGCAAAACGGCAATAACACGTTGATCTCGGTGGCTTTTTGCCCACGCACCCGTCCTTGCGGGAAGCGCTCGGGGAAGATAGTGTAAGCGGTAGGAATAAGCCGCGATTTCCCGGTTAGGAGGGCATCCTCGAGCTTCTCGAGTGCGGGGATTATGCGTGGGGATAAGCGGCTTAGCTGCGGGGCTTAGGCCGGATGTCGCGCACCCACCTGTGAGGGGATTCCGGGACGATACCAGCGAGAGTGTTGGTCAACGCCACGAGGCCGATTGATGCCCTCGCAGTAGAGAGGACGGCACCCGATTAATAGCCACTTGAGATCTAAGTGCGTTCTCGCCGCTTCGCGGAAGACTGTCATTAGAATCGCGCGTGCTTAGCAGATGGAGGTTCAAGCTTGCATTTGCCCTACCGTGTGCGTTCATTTAAATGTTGGCCGCGTGTCTCCTTAGCGAGAGGTTGAGAAGATGTTTTTGTCTCAACTTTTCGGGTCCACGTAGATCGTGGATGTTCCGAAGCCGAATCCGAAGTTGTCTGACCAAGGCCATGGGCTAAAGCTGTACTGTACGGACGGGGTCAGTACGGTACGGAGTACAGTACGGCGCCATAAAGTGCCGCATTTGGTGCCGTACCATTCCATTCCGTGCCGTGCTTAGCGTAAACGGTAGACATTAATGGCTCATTACGGTACAGCACAACGTACGGAGGGGGTCGGTACGGCACGGAGCACGGTACGGCGGTGTCCGCATCGTGTTTAGTCGTAATAGACTTGTTCCTTTAACCTTTCCTCAGTTATCAACCGTTTTGATCAGCATATTTCGAAGATGCGTGCAAGTCTTGACGAGATTCTAGTAGTAAACTTTTTACGGTCTTTTTCGCGCTGATCTCTCTCAGAACGACATCAACGTACGCTTGTAGCGCTCACGATGATCCTCCCCGACATGCTCACCACACAGCTCCCGCCAGAGGTGCCGGAGCCGTTCGCCGTCGACGCGCAGGGCGAGCTCATGGAGCCGGAGCGGCTCGCGTCCGACTGGATCGAGCTCGCCCTCCTCACGCTGATGGTGGTCGTCGGGCTCCCGCTCAACGTGATCGCGCTCATCCGCCTTCTCAAGTCGTGGAGGCGGAATCGGAACAGCGCCAGGACGCGCCAGGAAGCCACGAGGACGAGCTTCTTGTGGCTGAAGATCCACTTGACGGTGATCGACCTCATCGTGATCCTCGTCTACTGCCCGAGCCACGTCGGCTGGCTGTTGACGTACTCGTGGGAGGGCGGCCATTTCATGTGCCTCTTCATTCAGTACGCGTGGTAAGTACTTAGACGGTCTAGCACGGCAATAGGGTGGCAAAGAGTGGCCATAGTTTCATGCAGTAGAAGGAATATGCTTAGTGAATCCCCGTTCTAATAGACCGCTACTAGCCTTATCGCATGCGAGTTGTGGTGGTGCATACGATTAGCGGTCTCGCATGCGAGTAGCGGTGCCGATGCCCCTTTTGGGTCCTCAGTAAATGAGCACGAGCAATATTCAACCTGGTTGCTGCACCAGAAACTTCGAGGACGCACCCCAGCATTTGGCGCATAGCGGTCTCGCACGTGATTAGCGGTCTCGTATGAGAGTAGCGGTCTTGCATGCGAAAGCGCACCGCATGTGGATAGCCATTTCGCATGCGATAGGGTTCACGAACGTCCTGACCTGACCCAGGAGACTTGTACCGAACGGTGAAGATTTCTAGTATTACCTGAGGCCTCTACTATGATTGTAGTAGAACCTCTTCTTCAAAAAGACTCGCTTTTCAGGGACTTCTGCTTCCACCTGGTCTCGTTCGGCGTCGTCAGCATCGCCATCGACCGGCTCTGCACGGTCTACCGGCTGATGCATATGGGCACGAGCGCTGGGAATGCGATCGGAAGGCGGTCGAATCAGCTGCAGTTCGTCAGGGTAAGCATCAGTGTACCGAATATATTCAAATAAAGTTCCAGAAAATAATTAAAATAGTAATTCGATAATAAAAATCAAAATTCGCTTAGTCTGCTAAACATGAAATAATAAAAATAATTTTAAAACATAAAATATCGATTATTTATCTTGAATTTTAGCGCCTAATAATCTCCTGCTACGTGCTGGCGGCCATTTTCTCGCTGCCTCAGTGGTTCGTCTACTCGACCGTCGAGAGCGCGAATTTCTCTCAGTGCACCACCATTTGGCACAAGGAGAGAGCGCTCGAATTCGCGTCGTCGCACAACTTCACGACGTCCTACGAGGGCGAGCGGCTCTACACGCTCGTCCACCTGATGACGGTCTTCTGGATCCCCTTCCTCATCCTCTTCTGCGCGTACTTCTACATCGTGATCTACCTCTTCTTCTACTCCATCCGGCCCTACTCGTCGACCAACGGCACTCCGATTCTCATCAGGACCGGCAGCGACGTGGAGTCGAACGAGAAGTAAGTGTGAATTTCAGGGTATATTTTTGAAAACAAAAAAAAAGTTTCTGATAAATTTGTTAAAAATTAAATAAAAACTTTTTAATTTTTGAAAATGAAATTTAAAATAAAAAATATCCAGGAAAATTAAAAATATTTGCAGAATTTCGGTCAAAATTTTGGTGTGATTTTGTGAACACGGCGCTAATACTCTGATAAATTGTGTACTAAAGTCCGAATTTCAGCATCTACCAGTCGTGTGCGCCTGGATCGCCTCCGATGCCGATCAGCAACGGCTCTATCAAGTCAGGTAGGCACGCTTCACATGCAAATGTTTGCTCCTTCCTTATAGTGCCGGTATGTTAGGCTCCCGACGGTCCCGCCAAAGCTGTTCCGTATGGACATCTTAAAGCTAAAAAAGAGAAAATATCGGATTTTTATGAGGAAGCAGTAAAAATTCGAAATTTTTTGACATTCGATTTTTATTTTTTTCAATTTTAATTAAACTTTTTAAATATTTTTTTTTGAATAATTTTTTAACCTACCCATTTTTGGATCTTTGGATTTTTTGTTACATAGTAAAAACTTTTCTATAAAAAGAGGAAAAAATTCTATCATATCGTTCACGATAAGGGAAGGTTCAGCAGCATAATATCAGCTGCTGAACCATAATATCATAATAGCAGCATTTCCATTTACACAAGGTTCTCTTTAAGGCCAAATCCCGGCGTGGCGAATCGAGATGCGGTCGCGGATGTTCCGCACGACGGTGCACGTGATCGCCGCGTACCTCATCTGCTGGCTGCCGTACAACACGCTCGCGCTCGCGAACGTCTTCTTCTCGGTGGACCTGCAGATCCTCGTCGCGATGCACCTGGAGCTGCTGCGCGTCTGCGTCCCGCTCAACACGCTCCTCAACCCGTTCATCTACGGCTTCCGCAGCGTGATGACGACGAACCACTCGAGGGACTCGGTCTAGCCGCGATCTGTTCTGTTCTCTGTCCTTATGAGAGGTGTGGACGATGTGCTGCACCTGCTCTGTTCGTTCTTGACCGGTACGCTCGATTGCTCAAGGATCAGTTTGATGTTCTTCTTTGCATGGTAATAAAATGCGAAATTTCGACTCAGTGAGACATTAGCTAAGGCAGAGCGCTCGTAGGGAATCGTGGAACACTAAGGAGGAGAGGGAGGGGTCCAGGGGAGAGAAGAGGGAGGTGACACCCCCGCGCCGGGGTACCCCTCCCGAGCCGAAGAAATTACCGAAAAATGGCCAAAATGCTAAAATTTGGGTCTACTACAGCATAAACCGGGGCCCGGCTGCCGGTGTGACCCCCCCCCCCCCTCGCCCCCACCCGGCCCGGCTCCCCGGCTGCGGGGTGACCACCCTAGGGCCGGCAAGCCGGGTCGTAAAGACGGCTCCCCGGTGGGGCCCGGCTTGCCAACTCTTGTCCAGAGGTGTTCACGATCACTGGCATTCTCGATTTCAGGTAGTCCGTAGTCGCAAGGATACAGCACTAAACAACCCTGGGCAACGGGCCTTCAAGTCGAGGCCCGGCCCGGCCCGCGGGCCTTGAGTTGAGGCCCGGCGGGCCCTAAGATTTCTGTCCTGTCCGAAAATTTCCCTTGGTTCCCCCCTCTTTGGTACCTTTCTAAAGGTAAAATTTTACCCTTTGCAGCGAGTTTAATGCCCTATTTTGGTTACTCGTTACATAAAGTAGGCTGCCGCAGGCGCCGCTATTGGGACTTTCAGGATTATTTGGCAAAAATTGGNAAAGTAGGCTGCCGCAGGCGCCGCTATTGGGACTTTCAGGATTATTTGGCAAAAATTGGTTAAAATATTGACGAAATCTACCTATTTTCGAGAAAAATACCGGGGCCTACCGGGCCGGGCCGGGCCTACCCTAGGCCCGGCCCGGCCCGGGGCCCGGCTGGTTCTGCCGAAATCGAGGCCCGGCCCGGCCCGGCCCGGCGGGCCTATGGCCCGGTTGCCCAGGGTTGGCACTAAAGCACGATGCTTGACTTGGTGCCCACTCACATAAGGCTGAACCCTTGGGTTTTTGGCTATAAAATGCCGACTTTCTTGGCCATTTAAGACAAATTTAAATCAGATGCATTTTTGCCGGTCATAAGCACAACCATGCTGAGTTCTAATCCTTCTTGCGCATGACGCCTGAGTAACATTGTTAGGACGCAAAACGGTTAGGCAGACGTCTGTATGCGCTTCTCCCATTAACGAATGAAAAGCATGATATGATTGTCTTTAACAGACACACCAAGGTCGACGTCTATAAATGATGTTGCCGCTGCAAGTACACTTGCATTCCGCGCGGCGGCTGTTCCTCCAAGCGCTTTCTCGGTCCCGGGCTTCGACTGCTATTCGATCTGTGCACGGGCACTGTCAAGGGAACCGGCGGTGGGGTCGGCGGTGGCACGACGGGGTCCTCGTGAAGTGGATGCGCCTCAGCACTGCTGAAACGTTAAGAGTTTAGCTGCGCTAAAGCGCCTATTTGAACCAATAATTTAGTGAAGCCGAAATAAAAAATTTGCTTGTAACTTGTTTTTTATTTGTCTCGAATAAAATAGTTTATTTTATTTATTTAATTATTAATTAAAATATTCATAATTCAAAATAACTTTATAATAAGCCTTATTTTTTAATTTATTCTTTTAGCATTGAGGGTTAAGCCTCGGCCGGCCGGTACTGGCCGCGGCCAGTACCTAATCATTTGCTTCATGATGAGCGTCGCCAGCTGCTCCAACATCTGCGCCTTCTGCTCCATCTCGTGGAGCTTCTCCTCGCAGAGTTCGATCCGCGTCTGAATGGAGGACTCGTCGCTGTCCGGGTTAAGCTGCGAGGAGTGGGCCTTGCCGATGGTCGCTTCGATACGTAGTTCTAGCTTAATGCAGATGCCTGTTTATCGAGCCCTGCTGTAAACAGTCATGGACGCGGCCCGACTTTTGGGCTTTCCCCGACCTCAGGCCTGGACCCCGGGTAGAGCGGAACAAATAACGCCAGATGCATGCGATACCGCTAAATGTCTGCAATACTGCTAGTCGCATGCGACAACGCTGGGTGCATGCGAAACCGATATGCACGCGACGGAGCCAGTCGCATGCGGTACTGATGGACGCATAGATACCGCTAGACGAAAGCGATAACGGTAAATGCGTACAATACCACTAGACGATTTGCGGTTTCCACACTTGTGCTCCCACGTGACGCATGCAATACTGCTAGACACATGCGATACTGCTAGACGCATGTACGCTAGATGCATGCGATACTGCTGGACGCATGCATGCTAGACGCATGCGATACCACTAGACGCATGCGTTACTACTTGACGCATGCGTTACCACTAGACGCATGTGATACCACTAGACGCATGCATGCTTGACGCATGCGGTACCGCTGGACGCATGCGACACTGCTAGACGCATGCCGCTATACGAAGGCGATAACGTTAGACGCACTATATGCGGCGACATTCCGTACTCTACCTGCTTGAACTTCTTCCCGCGCTGATCCTCCATGGCGACCAGCTCCGCTTCCGCGTCCACCAGTTCGTAAGGCTTCCGGGCTCGGTTGAACTTCTTTCGCCAGGTGAGGAAAATGAAGAAGTAGATCATGCGCAGGATCTGGCGGTAGTGTCCCACGGTGGACGTATCGGTCACTAAGTGGTGGATTTATTCGGAGAATATGCGAATCAAAATGATTTTTGAAATTTCTATGAAATATCACGGAATTCCCTAGTAAATTTATCGTTAATGTCCTTTAAAAAAATAAATTAAATAAAAAATAAAAACGCATTTAGAAGGACATGTACAGTTTTGTAGCCTGCAATTTTTAAACTATTTTTTTGAATTTTGAGAGGAAAATTTCAACAATAAATGCAAAAACAGCCTACTGCTAAAGCAGTCCACGCTCTGCGTCCCCGTAACCGAGGACGTGTCGCCCTTGTCGTTGTCATAGTAGTAGTCGAGGATCTTCTCCTCGTCCGAGAACTCGATGGAGGCCAACGAAGGGGCTGTTGAAGCCGTCGGCGTGCTGTCCGGCGTGTCGTTGTAGGTCTAAGGATGATATACGTCTTATTTGTGGATTGATGACATTCAGCTACCGTCGTCGCAAGCGGAGAAGTCTTACGGCGTTGGAACAACTTTGGGTCCATCAGAGCCTAAAGTGCCTTGACGATCCAGTTAATCCTCGGTTAGTTCGAGCCTACCGCTGTTTTCTGCAGGTAGCCGGAGCTTCGCCTCAGTATTCCACTCGACTTCCGCTGAAAAATGATATGAACGAGTGAAACTGTTATTATTATAACTTTTATTAAATAATTTATTTGATTATACTTGATAAAAACAAAATAATTTTAACAAAAGATATTAATGTCAAATAATTAAATATATTATTTAAGTTCATAAAATAATTAATTTACTGAATTCGATTAAACGAAATAATTGTAACGAATAACGAAACAAAATGGTCGTAAAATAATTTTATTAATTTGTTAAAAAATAATTTAAGTTTATTTTATGCGGCGCCTACCCCGGTCGGCGGCAGCTCAGCGGTGATGGACCGCTTCTGCAGCGGCACAGTCAGGCTATTGTTGCTGTCACTCTAAACCACTAAGTTTGGCACATCTGACCAAGAAGCTCTGACGACCTTCTCTGTGATGATTCCCGTCGCGCTTCGGGCGATGCTCAGCCCGAGGTCCAGCGGCGCTTCGAACATCTCGGAGCTGCGTGTGTCCTGAAAGACGAGCGTTGAGCCATGCAGACGCATGGTGGTTGTATGCAAAAATAAAACAACGCAAAGACAGCCGGTCCAAGCGACGTACGAACATTACCCTCTTTCTCCCGTTACCTTCGATAGAATTTTTTTTACTCCAAAGAGATTCTAGGGAACCAATAAGGTGTGGATACCTCACTTTAGCCTGCAGACTGCAGAACGTCACGTGAAGAAAAACGGCACGGAACGTTAATGGGACGCTTTCTGCTCTTAAAAAGGCGCCGCTCTCAGTACCATTTCACTTTACCATTTCAGATCGAAACTCATAGGCTACGCCCGTTTTCAACGCATGTCAACCCGGCAGGAATTTAGGTCCACAGTTATGCGAGTTCCAATTAGTCTTTCCGACTGGTCCATGGTCAAGGAAAAAGATCCCCCAATGATGGGCCCTCCCGCTGCCACGGAACGGTCCGTTCCGAACGGTCATCGTTTGCCTTGCCCCCCCCCCCTTAACCCTCGCCGCGCCCTTGGGAACGGAACATGCGAGTAGTCAACATGGTACGGAAAACGCGGTCAGTCCAATGCCGAAGACTATCAGTATTCCGCGCGGTAACCCTCCGTGGCACCCTAGCAAACTTGCCATAGAGTAGAACTGTTTGAAAGCACGTGATAGCTTGGGAGCTCGACGAGACTTCCTGGAACGAATTTACGTTAAAACCCCCAGAACTACTCAGCTTCTTGCTTTTCCATTGCCTTCCTAGCGGCGCGTCTGGCCTTGCGAATGCGATCCTCGACGTCTTGGAGCTTCGCGGAGAACTTACTAAAAAGGCGAAAATGAAAAGCCTTGCGGAGAGATGCAGCTTACCTGTAGATGTGGATCTCCTCGAACCGCTTGGAATCGGACAGCAAGTGAAATCGGTACCTGAACTCGATTAAAAAACTCGTTTTTACTTTATTGTTTTAATTAATTTTTAATTTACTAATTTAAAAAAAATATTTTAAATGAGCTTAAAAATAAAGCTAATCTTATGAAGACGGGTTTTTATAGCGTTAATCTAGTAGGGCCGCCAGAGCGATTTTTTGGTTTGGTTCATTGTCGTCATCTTACCTAATTCTTAAAATCGTATTCGACGATCACCATTCAAATAAAATTTCAATTTAAAAAATAAATCGAAGCTGAAAAAAGTCCAGTCAAATTCGAAATTCTTTCATAGACCCGAGGGCTAGCCACAGCGGCATAAAGACGCGAGCTCGTAGTCAACCCTTTCCCACGAAGCAGTTCACGTCGCTCAAAAAGCCGGCGGATGCCCGCAGTTGAACAGACGTACCACGACTGAATCACCCTCGCGGCCATGTTCCGCACTTTGCTCTCCTGACGCAGCTTGTTCTGGTTCTCCAGCATCAGACTCATGCCGATACCGACGAGGCCCGACGCGGTCGCAAACATGCTCAGCCCGATGTAGGAGAAGATGCAGACGATGAACTTGGACTGCCACTGCCGGGGAACGATGTCGCCGTACCTACAAAACGACAAGTGTTCTTCACACGTCTAAGATGGAGTCTCTATAGGCTTACCCGACGGTGAAGACGGTGATCACCGAGAACCAAAAGGCTTCGCCGAAGTTGTTGAAGGTGCGGTCTAAAGACCCATGTCCAATTTGTATTTGTATGGACTTGAGAAGGGGCCCAAACGAGCGTGACCCAGAAGAACGTTTCTGTTGTGCAGACATGCGTATTATGCCCTACCGCATGCGGCGACGAATACTAGGTTGTCGGTACCGCATGCGGAAGCATGCAGACGCGCAACCATGCGTACCAGACATGGGACCGAAGTTAGGAATGCGAACTCGGAAATACGCCGATACGACGAAAGTGCACAAGGTCCGGCTTAGGAATTTTTGTGCAATTCTTCGGAAAATTCTCTGGGCTAGTGATAGAGTTCGGCGCCCGTACCAAGGTACGGGCCAAACCCGTACCCGTACCCGCATTATACGGCACGGCAACACGGCACTGGAGGGTCCACCACGGGTACGAGTACGGCACGGGCGCCAAAAACAAGCCGTGGTTTGCCAAGCCGTGCCAACCCAAGCCGTGTTTCGTGCCTGGGTTCGCACGCTACTTTTTTAGTGTACACGGCTCGGCATTCTTGGGTCCACCAAGACGCGGCTACATGGCACGGAGGGGGGCACCACGGGTATGGGTACGGCACGGGGTAGCAGCGCCGATCTTTAGCTAGTGAGTTAAGCGACGAGGTAAAGTGCAACATCTCACACGTCCGTAGTGCTCACAACAGGACAACGCTCTTCAGAAGCTGCTTTCCGTGCTTACCCACATCCGCGTCCGTGTTCGCCTCCTGCTCCCAGTCCTCGTAGAGCGTCTCGATCGTGTAGATCGCCACCGAGAGCAGCAGGAAGACCATGAAGACGATGTAGTAGGCCGCCATGAGTTCGTACTTGCTGCGCTCGACCATCTTCTTGATCAGCTTCCACGTGGTCATCTGCCGGTCGATGTGAAAGAGACGGAGGATCTGGATGAAGCGCAGCTTCTCCAGGCCCGCCGGGACGACGCTCTGCTCGGCGAGAACGACGAAGAGGGTCACGGAGAGGATCAGCATGTCGACGATGCACACCGGCCGACGCAGGTACAGCAGACGACCTGGGAAGGATAAATAAATAATAAATAAATAAAAATTATAATTGTTTTACCCACAAATAAAAAAAGTTCTATTTCACAGCATTTTCGCTGTATATTTCAAAAATATGTTAAATAAAATAAATCATAAATAAATAGAAATTTATAATTTTTAATTATAATTAACCCGTCCCAAACTTCATTGTTTTTTGAAGGCAAAATGTGGATTTCCACATAATTTACCAAAGGGACAAATAATCATAAAAATAATTTTTTTAAATTCGAAAGGATTTTTGAAGGTTTCTAAAGTTTTCGTGGACGGATTCTTAAGCCTGGAGCATGCTGATGACCCTTTGTTCCGCATAATCACATCGTACTTAAATGTGTCCCATTCCCAGCTTTCTTCCTTCCCGTCAACGTACCCTTAAGTCCCTGGTACTTCCCGTTCGCGCCGACGGACCACATGCGCGCGAGGAACTCGACGGTGAAGAAACCCACCAGCGAGACTTCCATTTGGCGGACCGGCTCCAGTAGATGCTGGTACTCGTCCAAGTCGACGAGAGCGCTCAGCGAATGCACGAGGATGATGTAGAAGAAGACGGCTACAAGCGTCTTTACAGAACGTACGTGGAGACAATCGCATACGCGATATCGAAAGGAGCATGCCATGCCACTAGGAGCAAGCACCACAGCATGCCTTTGACTTGCCGGTCCGTTCCGTGCGGTTTTCCGTTCTCACAACACGAAGGCTGGCAACGGAGAAGGGTCAGAACGTGCCGTGTTCCGTTCCGGGCTAGCCCGGAACGCAGCTCCGCACGGCTCAAAAATGACGTCGTTCCGTGCCGTTTTAGTCGATAACGGCACGGAAAACGGCCCCTTTATCGGCGTTATGTTTTCCGTGCCGTTCTTCACGGAACGGAGCTCGACACGGAGGGGCGGCACAGCTCGGCACGGAGGGGTTCAGCTCGGAACGGCGCTCGGCACGGAAGGACTCAGCTCGG
Organism: Aphelenchus avenae; assembly: GCA_020875895.1. Taxonomy (NCBI): domain Eukaryota; kingdom Metazoa; phylum Nematoda; class Chromadorea; order Rhabditida; family Aphelenchidae; genus Aphelenchus; species Aphelenchus avenae. The sequence goes on from JNEY01000020.1 coordinate 632,947, forward strand.
AACGGAGCTCGGCACGGAGGGGCTCAGCTCGGAACGGAGCTCGGCACGGAGGGCTTCAGCTCGGAACGGAGCTCGGCACGGAGGAGCTCGGGTGGGAAAGGAGCTGGCCCGGAGGGGACAGCTAGGAACGGAGCTCGGTACGGGGGTGTATCATTTAACATTTACTAAGAGACCCACTTACTCAAATGATACAGAAATCCCATCGTTCCAGCGGATCGCTCGAGCAGCATGTAGACTCGGGTACGCAGCTGGCGGTACGCGCGGATGATGCGAAAGCGCGGCGACGTTCGGTACCAGCCGAGGTCGCGTTCTTCCGCCTGCTTAAACTTGTTCCGCACCAGCTCCACATCCTCGGGGTTGATCGTACTCCGCTGGTTGTTGGAGAATCGCAGAGGGGCCGGCATTTGCACGAAAATATGAAATGATGCAGGCTTAATTTTAACAAATGTGAAAAATAAATTGAAATACAAGTAAGACAAATTAAAAATTTAGAAAATAAATAAAGCCAATAGTAAGGCAAAACTAATATTTTGAATAAATAAAAAGTTAATGTAAAAGTTACGGTGAAATTTAAAAAAATTAAAAATAAACCGACAAGGGAGCTTAATCGTAAACTGAAGTGCACGGTATTTACTCGAAAACACGTGAAATTACCGGGATTTAATTTGACAACGGCGCATGTTAAAAGTAATGTGGCCACCAACTGAATAGCCAGGGATTACTCAAAAATACGAAATTATCCGGCTTGCTTTCAGAAAAAGGCGAAGTCAAAAGAGATAATGTGATTACAAAACGCAAGATGATTAGGACCGTGAAGCCATTAACGCGTCTTAGGAAAGCTCCAAATGCCTTCACTGATAAGAGTCAAAAGGGCGCTTGAATCGATTTCGTGTCGTTATATGTTTGCCACGAAGAATATGAACAAGGGCCATTTGGTGGCCAAACAACGGCAACGAAATCTCAGATTCTCAGCTTGGAACCACCGCCGGTTTAGCGGCGCCAGCCGTATTTGAACCAGGGTTCGGAATGGCGCGGCCCGATTCTGGCCCAAACTCAGGTCCGGCCCGTGCCGGCCCGCCTCTAGTCTAAGCCAAATTCAGGCCATTTCTAGACGTTTACATGATCAGATTTTGCCTCATAATCCCCGTTGCATCCTTGTTAATTGCGAATATATTCTCTGCAGATAATTAAGTAGCTCAAAAGGGCAGAATTCTAGCATCTAGCAAAAGTACCAAAGAGGGACCAAGGCAATTTTACCCTAATTAAAAAATAATTACCTTAAGGTCTGGGCCGGCCCGACTTGGGCCGGTCCCAAAATTCAGGGCCCGGGCCGGTCCCAAGAAAAATCGGGCCCGAGTCGGGCCGGGCCGAGCCCGGCGCAGCCGGGCCACCAAAGTCGGGCCCATTCCGAACTCTGATTTGAACAAGTGCATTATCTTGCGAATCCCATCCATACAATTTATTAAGTGATATCTCGTCGATTCTTCGTTACAGCTAGAGACCCTGCATGGAATTGCACATGTCGATGAACTTGCTTCGTCCCAGCGCGACCGTCTTGCACAGTCGGTCAAGCTTGTCGGCGCTGTACCGATGTGCAGAATAGTAGGGCCTAGCTGCCAGCCGTACGGGCTCCGTTCCCGCGACGTACTTGGCCGACGTGCCCGCCACAGAATGCCTCCTCAGCACCATCGATTCAGCGCCAGGGAGAATCTAAAAGTTGGCGGTACGGAGTGTGGAATATCTTACATGTGGTGTGGACAGAAAAGACGGCAGCCGCACCGTAGTGCGGCCGGACCCTGCAGTACTCTCCGTACCGGACCGGTACGGAGCACGGTACGGCGTCATCAGTCGGTACGGTACATGCTCCAGTTTTCTCGAAATTTAACGCTAGTACGGTCCCCATCGTACTCCGTATCGTACTGGAACGGTACGCAGGTGTCACTCCAGTACGGATTACAGTACGGAACTATTTTCTAGCTAAAAAGCACTAGAACGGCAGTACCGTAGGGGGTGTCAGTACGGTACGGAGTGCGGTACGTCCGTACGCGTACCGTACGGTACTTTGCCACGGCGCCGTCCCGTGGCACAGCTCGACCCGTGCTGGGGCCGTGCTGGCACGGGACGAAGCCCGGGAACGGGGGTCCAGGACGGAACGGACACCGGACGGGGGTGTACACGCTAACTCTAGTATCTAGCCTCATCCAGAACAAATCTAAAAATTCGTGCTTACCTGTATCACCGCAAGGACCAGTCCCAAGGTTCTGTAGAGGCTCCTCATGAGAGAACGGTCCACATGGGAACGACTGCAAGAACGACCATACTAGAGAGCAATTTAAATCACTGCATGACTCATATTCGTCGTGCATTTGCTAAACAGCCAGCAGACGAGTGTCTTTTGGGCGGGGACGTCCTTTCAGCACGAGCTAATTACAGATGTGTGACGCAGTTACGCGTCACCAACTTGTTCGCGAGGCGCATCGTGGAGATCAAGTGGTGTGCAGCGTATGAAGAACATTCGCAAAAATCGATTCTCTACTAAAATCTTCAGAGGAAAGCCGAAAGCGGGCTTTGAGGCCGCGTTAGATAAGGAAGAACATGTGGGTGTGTGGACGGAGGATCTCGTAAAGTCGTAGGATCTCCTAACTCAACACGGCACCCTTTAGTTTCCGACTGGGGCATCATACGAATTCGTGACTCCCCGCTCATAAATTTGGTAAAGGGGGCTTCTTACGTGATTCCCTTCCCTGACCCTTTGCCCGCATGACGCCGGGATGTCGCTGATCCCAGACGAGCATCTGATAAATACGAGTGCAGAGAGCGAGTAATTTGTACTTTAAAAAAGCTCGTTAATGCTCGACAAAATACTGAAAAAAACACGACAGTTATTTAGAAACTGATTTTTCTAAAAGGCACAAATGCAATGGTAAAAGCTTGTTTAATACAGCCATCTTTGTTGCCGTTTACCTCCTCCTACAAAGTACTGAATTGTTGTTGACCGCTTTTAACCGTCCGAGTCGAATGAAACCACCTTTCCGACGTGCGTCGCGCCCATGCACTGCACTCGAGGGCATGTTACGCTCTACATAGCGGGCACACGTGCGCGATCATGCGCTAAACAAGCTTAGCATGCGCCTATAGTTTTAGGCTGGCCTAAAGTAGTAGTGACAACGCTGAACATCGTGAAGATTCTCTTCGGTTAAGCCCATAACGGGTATGGGCTCATTTTTTCCGAGTCCAAGGACCAGGACCTGCCCAGCCCCTGGCCCATAAGTCCCTTTTGGTTTCCAGCAAAAGACTCCCGCCGTTATGTATCCGACGGCATCTGTGTTTGCATTTTGCGTGCGGTGGTCGGAACTCTCTAAGCACATTTTCGCTTCGTCCATCTCCCCTCTCAAGCGCGTTTGAAACTCCCGCACGCAAAGCACGCACGCTCAACGCACGTCTCCCACTGCGATCCATTCTCCTTTTCCAGCGCGATTCATTCGTGACGTGTCCTCCTCCTCCTCCCGCAACCGGAGCGCATCCCGCTCCGTGTGCTTGCTTGCGTCCGTCCGTCGGTCGCAGTGGACCGCCGCTGCGGGTGACCATTCGCGTCGTCGACGCGACGCAGCGCTGCGTCGATAGGACGCCGCCGCGCTGCGGTCGATAGGACGCTGGCCGCGAGTGATCCCCCTACGGCCGTCGACGGTCCGCCAGCCAGCGGTCCGCCATCGGCGTTCCTCCGCCGCCGCGTCGATATCGGACGCTTTTGGGCCGAATGATTGCGCTGCGCTCCAACGTCGCGCCCGCTGGACGCTTGCTTGTTTTCGAGCGTCATAAAGGTTTCGCATCCACTTTCGGGGAGTGAATGGAAAATTCCAGAAGTTCCTATAGTCAGCCGAGTAGTATAATTTTAGGCCGAAACTTAGCATAATTAAGTGCGAAACTTACTGCGCATCCCACTGAGAAATCCCGCCAGTTTACGCTGCAAAAGTCCCTCATCCGGATGCACGCTTTAACTGCGTGAAGCTTCTTGTACAAACTCATGTTTTAGTGGGCCCGTATGGCCGTTATTTATGTTATTTTTATGTTATTTTTTAAATCTAGGTTTTTGTAAAGTGACGGTGCCCATGATGATCGGCAACTTCGGGACGGGCCCCGGCTATGGACGCATTCGTGCCTGATGCATTCCGTGAACTGCCTGTTCTCCCGCCGTTGTCCCTACTTTTCTTTTGATGCAACTGCTTGTTTTGTTGATATCAAGCTACAATTTACTGATTTCAGGTAGCTCTAAATTTCCATTCGCGGATTGCTTTCCGATGGGTGCTGTGCTCGTAATCGCTAGTTTCTTCGAAGCGGATAAGGTCGACGAAGAGAGCCGCACAAGGTAAGCTTCACTGGACTAAAATGGAGGGCTAATAGAACGTTCTAAGTATAAGACAAAATAATGGTTAAATTAACATTTGTCGATATTTTTTATTATTTTTAACAATAAGTTCGTAGTCTAATGTCAATACCATGAATTATTAATAAAAATATAAGTAACAAATAAAAATACATAGGATAATAATTATTGCGAAAATAAAAATAATTCTTTGCGTTTTTAGCGACGAGGCGGAGACGACGTCCATCACCAGCGACGACAGGTAAGGGCTGTCCTGAGTGCTTCAGACCTCAACAACGCTCATTTAGCATCGTCCCCGACTCTATCGACGGTTTCACCAGCGAAGAAACGGAGAAGGCGTGCCGCTTGCCCGAGCTCGACATCGGGAGGATCTACTACCGTCTTCGGTACGCGCTACTCGACACGTGCGAGTGGCAGTCGTGTGGATTGGTGTACAAATGCGATGTGTGTGATGTTTGTTTTAATGAGACGTGAAAAGACGGTTTAGTGTGAGCTTCCTAGTGAGCAGTGGCGGTCCTTGACACACGTAGAGGGTGAGCGCGTAGTAAGGAGGGAGTTGACTTACTCTCTTTTAGGTCCAGCCATCGGACGACCAAAATGTCTCTTTTTGGTCTCCCTCTGAGTGCCTTTTTCTTAGCATGTCCGCGCGTAGAAGGACAAGATAAAACTGGATCCTTGATGAGCCTGGTAGAAGTGACCATGACGAGCCTGAAGGGATAGGTCCATTGAATGCCCTAGAGAGCAGAGCTAGCGAGTGGTAGTGATTAGCGAGGTTGCACTGTGTGTTCAGAATACAGGTGCATTTCTGCGTCATTCTTCGGCAAAGGGCCAAAAATCTGCATGATGTTTTACCCGCTGCTTGCCGAGTTTTCGAGATTTTTTAATGTAAAAATTTTGCTAGAAAATCGCTGGCTTCTCCTTCCGATTTTATTATTTTATAATTTAGACTAACAAATATGATTTTGTACAAACTTATATTGAAGTTTACGCTGAATATTTCAAGAATTAAAATACAAAATTTCTGGTTTTAGGATTAATTTTATCTGAGCTCATGTATTAGGCTTAGGCTTGCAGGAAAAAGGGGTTACTGGGAAAATCAGGTTGCTTGGATTTACTTCGAGCGCACTCCTGTCGAGCGAGCAGTAGTGAGCGAGCTCGTAAGGAATCCTAGCGCGCTCAGGTGGACAGAAAATGGTGCTCGACTCTGAAAAGCGCGGGTCTAGTGAGCAGCCAACAGTGAGCGATAGCGAGCCTCGGTGTGATGCACATGAGCCGATTCGAGATCTCATAAAGAGTCCCAAGGGCAGTCCAGATTACCTCCGGCTTAGCATCACGTTGCTGATTTAGGGACGACTACGAAGAGGAAGACTGGTCGCCGCAAGAGCGCCGCACGGTCACGCCGCTGGACAACCACTCGATCGTGGACGTCTTCCGCTGGCTGGAGCGCGACCGCCTCGAGCGCATCCAGCACGTGTGCCGCCGCTTTCGCGACGTGATCGACGAGCACATGAGCACGGTACGTTTGGAATGCGCCCAGCGGAGAGTGTGACCTCAGTAGGAGCTGCTCCCTAGCGTCGGACATTGGGTCCCGATCGAACGATACCGTTAGGAGCGTCTGATGCAATTTACGAGTATGTGTTGACGCTAGAGGCATGCTATGCCACCAGGAGCATGCGGTACGTCTAGGAGTACGCGATGACACTGTGGCAATACTAGGACTCCATGCTCCTATCCTAGGAGCATGCGATACGCCGCTAGGAGCATGGTATACGGCTAGGAGCATGCTGTTTTGCTATGAACATGCGATAAAATTGGCGCATGCTATACTGCTAGGAGCATGCGCTAAGCATGCGATACAGATACCGCCAGGAGCATGCGATAGCGCCATGCCTGCATAACCCGGGGAGCATGAGATACCGCTAGAAGAACGCGAAAACGCTAGGAACATTCGGTACCGCTAGGAGCATGTGATACAATCAAGGAGCAGGAGCGTTACCGCTAGAGCATGCGGTAGCCCTTGGAGCATGCGATAGCGCTAGGTGCATGCGTTAACATCGGGAGCATGCGAGACCTGGTACCGCCAGGAGCATGCCAGCATGCGAAAACGCTTTGAGCATGGGAGACGCCTAGGAGCAGGCGATCCTGCTAGGAGCCTGCGATAGCGCCATTACCATGCAATACCTCTAGGAGCATGCGATACTCCTAGGAGCATGCATACCCCAAGGAGCATGCGGTAATCCTGGGAGCATGCGATACAGCTAGGAGCATACGATAACGGCAGGCGCATGAAATGCCTGTAGGGCATACAAATACCGCTAGGAGCATGCAGTTCCGCTAAGAGCATACGATAGCGCAAGGAGCATGTGATGACTTCATGAGGCTGCAATGCCGTTAGGAGCACGCGATACCTGTAGGAGCATGTCATTTTATCCCAAACTATCTTTTTTAGGTGTGCCTGCGGCCGCTCACGGGCGTCAACCTGTACGGGCAGTCGTCCGTGAAGCAGCCCTCCTGCTACCTGGCGACGGTCGGGCTCAAGAGCTTCGTCGGCGAGGACGAGGAAAGCGAGGACTTCGAGGCTCGTGACCTTCGCGACGTCGTGGACTGGCTGATGCGCAGGCTCAGGTGCGGGGCGGTGATGGACGACTTCGAGATCCACCGCCTCTCGGTCACCTGGGCGCTCGTGGACCAGATGAAGCGCATGGGTAAGGGTCGAACTTCATTTACTTCCGAGCTGCGCCTCCTTCGTTTCCGAGCATGACCTCATTCGTTCTCATGGACCTCTTCCTTTTCCGAGCATGACCTCCTTCATATCCGAGCACGACACCCTTCATTTCAGAGCATGACCTCCTTCACTTTCCGAGCATGTCCTCCTTCATTTCCGAGCATGACCTCCTTCACTTCCGAGAAGACCTCCTTCATTTTCGAGCAGGACCTTTCACTTCCGAGCTGACCTCTTTCATTTCCGAGCACGACACCCTTCTTTTCTGAGCATGACCTCCTTCATGTCCGAGCATGTCCTCCTTCATTTTCGAGCATGACCTCCTTCATTTTCGAGCATGACGTCGTTCGTTTCTAAGCAGTAACATACGTGCTTCCGAGCTGGACCTCATTCAGCTTACCTAGCTTACGCTGATCGTTTCCGAGCAGAATCCCGCTATTTTCGGAGCTGTTTCCTTTCACCCGAGCTGAACCTGACTTGCTTCCGAGCAGCTTCATTATCAGGCAGGACGTTCCGAGCTGCACCTAGCTCGCTTTGAGCTGTTCGTTTCTCTACCGAGCCGGATCCTTTCTCTACCGAGCCGGACCCTTTCTGTCTCGAGCTTTACCTCCCTATCTCTCGAGGTCGTTCTCATTGAACTCTGAGCCGAACATCATCCGACACTTAGTTTAAGTTCTTTAAAATTCGCTAATTTTCAGGCTCATCCGTGCGCGTCGTGGACCGCTTGATTCTCTACGAGAGCAACGCGTCGCCGGGCACTCTTCGCGAGCTTCTGACAGGCTGTTTCGGCGAGGTTAACTCCTTCCGCCTCGACCAGCACCAGTACGGCGAGCAGTATTTCCCGCGGCACATCAGCAGTGAGCTGGTAAGTGTTCGGTGAACCTCAAAATACAATGGTATTTCATTAGTAAACGCATAAGTTGTCAACTTTTCCGAATTTTTTTTAAAATTAGTCTTTTTTAGTCTAATTTATAACTTAATTTTTATTTTGGTTTAATGTTTTAGTTTTATCTTTAATTTTTGTTTTAACTTAATTTTAGGTAATTTATTTTATTTTCAATGTACTCTTCAGATTTTAATTTAATTTTAGTGTAACGTGATGAGTAATACACAAAAATGAAGCTAAGTCCGTTACGAAATAAAACTAATTTCTTTTAGATCCGAGCGGCCGCGAGGAAGGGCGTGAACGGCGTCTACCTGCCCTACCACAAGCCCAAGTTCGCAGAGCACTACGCGCTCGCGGAGGACGCAATTCTCGACTTCTGCTTTGGCGCTCGCGCCACAGGCTGCTCGGACGCGCCGCGTGAGCTCAAAGTGAGCTACGTGGAGCTCACGCCGGCCTTCTTCAACAAGCTCGTCGAGGTGAGCGCTCGGCTTTCTTTACTTGTCGTGCCGTTTCCGATTCCGTTTTCCTGCGTTGTTGTTTCTACCCAGTATCCTACTGTTATTCGGACGTGGTTCTCTTCCTCCGACCCAGTCCTGTCCCTGTCTGATCCGATTTTGTTACCACCTTACTGTAGATTATTTTCCGATACAGACTCCGTCCCCTCTTTTATAACATGGCGGATGCCGACGATAATCCGACGTGATTCCTTTTAGGCGGATTTTCCGACCCAATTCCGCGCCTAGTCCGACCCAATTTCTCTCTCAATGCGGTCGGACTCTCTGCCTCCGACCCGATCTACTTCCTTTACTTCCTTTCCGATCCGATTTCATTGACACCGGACCGGAGATTTTTTTCCGATACGGTTTTAGGAGGCTTCCGACGGATACCGACGCTAATCCGCTAATCGTTCCATTCAGGTGAATCTCCTGTCCACGCAAATGATTCGTCTCCGAAATGAGATACTATCCGTTTTTCTATCATTAGTCAACTTCTTTTCGTTATCCGACTTGCAGTCTTTGTTTCCGACACCTTCGCCCTCGTTATCCGGGTATGGTTCTCTTCCTCCGACCCAGTCTATCCCCTTTCCGATCCGATTACGTTGGCACCGGACCAGAGTTTTTTTCCTTTCCGGTATTTTCCGATCCGATTCCGACCTTAGGATGCACGCATTCGGTCCCGCTTCGTACCGTGACGGATCCCGACGCTAATCCGACTCCTTTCAGGCGAACCTCCGGTCCCCGCTGACGAACCGCCTCCGGCTGAAGATCAAGCGGCTGCGGCCGCACAACCAGGACACGAGCGCGTACGACGATCTGCGCCAGCAGCTCCGCCAGTGCCAGCTCTGGGACTTCCGCGCAGCCGAGGACGACGCGGACGCGGCGCGCTTCCAGATCTTCCTCTACCAGCCGGACGCCAACGACCCGATGATGTCGACGCTCGAGCTGCGCCGCTGGAAGGAGCCCACGGACGGCTCGAACTTCTTCTTCTGAGTGCCATCTGAGACGTTCTTTCCCGATGTTGTAATTTTTTGACGCAATTTTGACGACGAGTTTTGACGTTTTATTGGTTTACGGCGAGGAGCTTTAAAGAGCAGTAAAGTATGGACGGTTCTCTTCTCGGATAATTCGACTTATTCGCCATTATGACGTTCGTTACCTACATCGTTCAGCTTAAAATTGTTCAATTTTCCGGAAGAAATGACTCGGAAATTTTCCGGGAAACGGGAAATGGAGAAAATTTCCCGTACCTCCCTGCTAGCTAGTATACGTCCCTGGAGCTTTGATTCGAATCAAATGCGGCAGCCAGAAGCACCTTCAATAAGGACAAATAATAAATAAAAGTGTTGAGTTGACCTTTTCAGGCAGCTACCAGATCCGAAATTGAAGGCTTAGAAGCTGCGCCAAAATGGACGGGGATGGGTCCCGGGCAGGCTAAGCCCAGTAGGCCATCCTTACTTATCCCTAACTAGAAAAACCACTACGCGGAAACGTATGATTTCGGGCGCTGCTGCTGCTGTCTTACGCGCGCCAGCTCCGAAACTGTTCCGGAACATGCAAAGACGTTCCAAAGAGGCCCTATTTACGGCTAATATGTTCTCCGTTTCATTGAATTTCCTGCAACGCTGAATTGCGGTAAACAACGCTAGCTTCTCCCTTATCACTCACGCCACTAGATGGCGGTGCAGCGGAAAGTCGTGCTGCCCAGTGGGTGTTCTTTGGACCTTGCGGGGCCCCGCAGCGCACAAATGGGCGCTACGCCAAAGTACGGAACCTTGCACAGGAACGCGTTCGAAGCGCATTCCCAGCGTCGTTTTCTTGCTCATTTTCTGTGCTAGAAAAATTCGGTGGAATTTGTGGATAACTTAGTATTTTAGCAATAGTTTTATCTCCCTCCGACAGCTCTTGATGACGACCGAGAAGTTCACCAAACTGCCGGAACTGGCGAAACCGACGCTGTACTCCGTCCATCTGAAGCTCGACGTCGAGAAGTTTGTTTGCCACGGCCACGAGACGATTGATATCGAGGTAGGATTAAAGCTAAAGTCCTGTTTTCTATGTTCCGCTTTAGATCCTCGAGGCGACCGATGTGGTTGTGCTCAACTCGCATGAGATTCGGATCGATTCAGCGGTCGCCCGGCTGGCGAATGGAACAGGTAATTTCACGCAGCCCTGAGCTTTACGGGCTTGGCGGCATCATGACATAGCTTTGTGTTGCGGAAAGGCAGAGACCACGGAGATTCGCATGCGGAGTATGTAATGCCACGATAGGATAAGTTAGGATAAATGGTCATGTCCGAACTAAATGGCACAAACGGACGGCACGAGCACAGACGCCAAGGACTCTACTTTTCAGCCTCACCTTACTCCGTGCCTTACTGACCTCTTCCATGCCGTACTACCGTACCATAGTGATCCGAAATGCCGTGGCGTATTCACTAAACACGATATGGAAGGTGCACTACGGCATGAGTACGGACTAGAGATGGACACCCGTACCGTATTACGGGCCGTACCCGTAGCCGTAGCCGTAAAATACGGGTACGGCTACGGTACGGGAGGGGTCGGTACGGGTACGGCTACGGTACGGGGGGACCCCCCGTTACGGACCGTAATGAAACCCGTAAAAAAAGGTAAGGGCGGACCCTTTGGTTGCGAAAAATTTCAGAAAATTAGCAAATTTTTAAGACAAAAAGGCAAAAATTGCAAATATTTTTAGGTCAAAAAGAGCTATTTTCGATTACAAATAATAGTCATGTTCTGTGCTGTTACCCATAGACATGTTTGTATGGGTTTTTTGTTGGATGATAGCGCAATTCTGGCAAATTTTTGAGTTCATTACGGCTACGGCTTACGGGCCGTAATTTCACTACGGTACGGCTACGGTACGGGGAGGGGTCCAGTACGGGTACGGCTACGGTACGGGGGGGGGGGGGTCCAGTACGGGTACGCTACGGTACGGGGGGGTAAATGTCCATCTCTAGTACGGACCCTAATGAGCCCCACCGTACTCCGTGCCGTACCCAAGTCGCCACCGAAAAGCGGTACGGCACGGAGCACAGCACGGTGCGGCGCACTGCGTCTACGTTATCAGCGTGTCCTCTGGTTGTGTACGGCATTTTACCTACCTGTCTCTGTGCCGTACAATTTACCAAAGAAGACGCAGCAAAGGCGTACGGCACGGAGCACAGTACGTTACGGCATGAATAGGGAACTTGGTTGCGCCCTATTGTTCTCCTTGCCGTACAATGTACCTAAGAAGACACGGCAAACGGTACACCACAGAGCACGGCACGGTACGGCGTGAATAGGGAACTTGATGGCGCCCTACTGTTCTCCGTGCCGTACAGTGTACACGATAAAGCGGTACAGCACAGAGCACGGCACGGTACGGCACGAATAGGGAACTTGATGGCGCCCTACCTTTCTCCGTGCCGTACATTAGAGATCGGCACTGACCCCCCGTGCCGTACCCCGTACCCGTAGTGGACCCCCCCCCCCCCNCGGAATAACCTACAATATTAAGTGGTTTAAATGGCATACCATTAAAGAATACAGAGGATCTGGCCCGCCGCAGGCAACACCAACAAAATTTTAGTCAAAATTTTTGCGTATTTGGTGAAAATTTGCTCTGGCGGCGCCTAGCGGCAGGCCAAAATTTGAAAAAACACGGGTACGGGTACGGGGACCATGGTAGGGGGGTACCCCGTGCCGTACCCCGTACCCGTGGTGGACCCCCCCCCCCCCCGCCGTGCCGTTCCACGTTACACGGGGGGGGGGGGGTCCCCCGTGCCATGGTAGCCGTGGTAAAAACACGGATACGGGTACGCCTACGGCCCGTACAACGGCACGGGTGCCGAAGACTACCGTACATGTACCTATGGAGACACGGCAAATAGGTACAGCACAGAACACGGTACGGTACGGCCGGAATAGGGAACTTAATGCCACCCTATCGTACCCGTGCCGTACAATGTACCTAAGAAGACACGGTAAAGCGCTACAGCACAGAGCATGGCAGCGTGACCTCTACTAGTGCTAGGAGCTTTTACATGATCACACCCTGACTGGACCCATCGTTTTCCAGAAGTCGACCTCACCGCGACACTGGACACTCGCTGGCAGAAGCTCACCCTGAAGTTCCCGCAGAGGATCACGCCACAGAAGGCCCAACTCGAGTTGCGCTTCGAAGCGGTGCTCAACGACAAGATGCAGGGCTTCTATCGGTCCACGTATAAGGACCCGGCGGGCAACCAGAAGCACCTCTTCGCGAGTCAGTTCGCGGTAAGTTGTCTCTGGGAAACTTTGCTTATTGGCTGATCTCATTTTAAAATTTCTTGTTTAAAATTCGCCGACGAGAGTTGCAAAAATCCAAATTTTCTCTAGTATAAATTTTTCCAGTATTTTCCGGAAATAAATCGAATTTTTGCTGCGTTAAAAAGGGATTTTTGTCAGATTCTAAGAACGTTAGGCACGTTCGTAGAAAAATTCAAGCGCATTTTTGGTATGTTTTCGTATTGACTTAGTGAACCATTTGTCTCATAAAATTATTTACGCAACCATTTAAATTGCCTATTTTTTGGTTTATTTACTTAATTGTTTATTGTGTTTTAAGTTAGATAAATAAAATATGTAAAAAATACAAAATTGTGTAAAATTAAATACATTTAGACGATATATCCTACTAAAAGTGGGATCCAAGAAAGAGCACACGCGAATAACTGCGAATTTTAGAGCACCTACGCGCGTCAGTGCTTCCCCTGCTGGGATGAGCCGATCTACAAGGCCAAGTTCGAGGTCGCCCTCGAGGTCCCGCAGCGCTTCACGGCGCTTTCGAACATGAATGTCGTCAGCGAGACTGCCACGGACGCCGGAATGAAGGTGGTGAAATACGACCCGACGCCAATGATGTCCACCTATCTCGTGGCGTTCGTCGTCGGAGAGCTGGAGTTCAACGAGGTGTGTTTCCTTTATAAAAATCGTTTTATTTTTTCAAATTTGCACCGTAAATTACTTAATAAAAATTCGTTTCAAAAAATGTATATATAATTACAAAGTAAAAGCAAAATAATAAATAAATACAATATTAAAAAATAATAAAGTACAATTAAAAAATAGTGTCCAAAAGGTTGTAGATAAAAACCGACGGAGATATTCCGATCCGCGTGTACACCACGGCCGGGAAGAAGCAGAACGGAGAGTTCGCCCTGAGCGTCGCCAAGAAGGCGCTCGAGTACCACGAGGAATGGTTCGGCATTCCGTACCCGCTGCCGAAGTGCGACCTCGTCGCGGTGCCCGACTTTCAGTTCGGCGCCATGGAGAACTGGGGCCTCGTCACCTACCGAGGTACGTTCCACATCAGTGTGGTTGCTGTGGTAGGGTTAGACGACCGTACCGTACCGTATTCTACGGTACGGAGTACGGTACGGCTGTGGGTCAGTACGGCTTGCCGCACCGTACCGTACTGGTACGGTGCGGCAGGACCCCCAGTACGGCGCCGTATTCCGTACCGTACGTTTTCCCTGCGAAAAGGCAGGAAATTTCAAATTTATTATTACCGTATTACGGCGCCGTACTCCGTACCGTACTGCGGCGTACTGGTACGGTACGGAGTACGGTCCGGGCGGTGGGGTCAGTACGGTACGGGGGGGGGGGGTGGTCAGTACGGTACGGATTGCGGTACGGGCGGGGGAGGGGGGTCCGCGTCTAACCCTATGCTGTGGTACGATTTAAGAACGCTAAAGAATCGTACCGATACAATGTTTCAAAAATGTTCCAAGCGTACGCTGTCCGCAGGAGAATGTCATGACGCCGTTAATCGTCACACAAATCTTGCGCGACCTTCTCTACTTTTAATCCTATTTCAGAGGTCAGGCTCCTCGTGGACCCGAAGCAAACCTCGACGCTCACAAAGACGGAGGTCGCGCTGACCGTGGGGCACGAACTGGCCCACTTCTGGTTCGGAAATCTCGTCACAATGGTAAACAGTTTAGTTCTACGCGCAAATAACGATGCGACTTTAGAAGTGGTGGACGGACCTGTGGCTGAACGAGGGCTTCGCGTCTTACTTTGCGTTCCTGTTCGTCGGCGCGACCTATCCCGAGTACAAGGTGTGGCTGCACTTCGTACAGGACGAAGTGGCTCGCGGCTTTGAGCTGGACTCGCTGCGCAGCTCGCATCCGATCGAGGTACGTCTCGATAGCGGATGGCCGGCAACGGATTGTGAAGACCTACCTCTGATAGGCTCAGGAGACACGGCTTTAAATGCCCAGGCCTGGGCTGCTAACCTCCGAGCTCGGGCATAAGACGTCAGCCTTGTGACGGACGAAAAGGACGTAACATTCCCGCTCCTGCCAGTAGAGAACGTCGCTGGTACCCCGTGCCGTTCCCGTACCCGCGGTAGACCCACCCCTGCCGTACCCGTAGTGCTCCTACCGTGCTATGTAACCGTGCCGTGGTGGACCCAAGCCGTGTACCGAGCCGAGCCGTGTACACTAAAGTGGCATAAAACACGGCTTGGATTGGCACGGCTTGGCAAAAGCACCGGCTTCTTTTTGGCACCCGTGCCGTACCCGTACCCGTGATGGACCCTTCCGTGCCGTGTTGCCGTCCCGTATAATACGGGTACGGGTACGAGCTTGGCCCGTACCTTGGTACGGACGCCGAACTCGACCTGCCCTTGTAGGTCCGGACCCAAAAATGAAGTTAGACCTCTGACCAGCAAGCTCACGCCTACTAGTGTATGTCCGGAAAACGAATGAGTCCTAACTCCGGTCGGGCGAGGTCTGATCAGCAAGCCCATGCATGACTACCAGCGTAGGTCCGACCTCCGGCCGGATGAGGTCCAACCTCCGACCAGCAGTCTCGTGCACCTGAGACCATTTTCCTGCTTGAACGCCGTCTTTTCAGGTCGAGATCAACGACCCCGCAGAGCTTGAGGACATCTTCGATGCGATCACCTACGCGAAAGCTGACTCCGTCATCCGCATGCTGTGCAACTACCTCGGAGAGGAGACGTTCCAAAAGGGCATGCGCAGCTACCTGCAACTCTTCCAGTACGGCAACGCGACGACCGTGAACCTCTGGCAGGCGTTCAGCGAGGCCTCGGGCAAGGTTAGTACGTCGAGTGAGCGGAGCCCGTTTGGTTGAGGTCGTCTCCGGAAAAGGGCGTGTTCCGTCCCGAGAATAACATAGGTCCGACGGAAGCAAACAGGGCTGAGAATGGTCCTGGGGGTCCAGGTCATGTACGTGGAAAAACGGCTTTTGCAATCGTCAAATCAAGTAAAAAATTACGTGCGTCCTGGTTCGGGTACCCATGAAAAAGTGCCCAATCCTTGTTGAAACGGTTTAGAGGACTGACGCCGCCCGGAGCAAATTTTGACTATATATTGCAAATTTTGACCTAAAAATTCGTTGGTATCGCCTGCGGCGGGCCTATTTTCAACTAAGTCTTGAACATATTTAAGACCACATTTGCCCAATTTTCGCCGAAAATTTTGTGTCGGGTGTCCCGGAACAGAATTTTTTCTTCATTTCCGCGACAGAGCCAGGCCAAATTTAAGCGAAAATTAGACAATTGTAGTGGGAATTTGCTTTGGCGGGCCGTTCAATTTAACCAAATTTTTTCGTAACTTTTCAGGCAAATTTTTCGTCTTTCTAACCAAATTTTTCATGTTTTCTGCCACCAATTTTTTCCAAAACTTCTTGATGTAAATTAATAATTATCACAAGGTAAATAACGTACCTTCTAAGCTTACTAAAGCGTCCCCCATCCCATACNCAAATTTTTCGTCTTTCTAACCAAATTTTTCATGTTTTCTGCCACCAATTTTTTCCAAAACTTCTTGATGTAAATTAATAATTATCACAAGGTAAATAACGTACCTTCTAAGCTTACTAAAGCGTCCCCCATCCCATACATTTGAGATCCCAGCTTTGGACAGCTTAAAACCCGATTTTACAGGTGTAATATTACAGGGGGGAGGGGGGGGGGGGGCAGACCCCTGATTACATTTTGATTACAGGGGGGGGGGGTCAAAAAAGGCGATGTAATGCTTACATATTTTCTGGTCGTTCCCAAAGTGGAATTGGTCGCTTCAATGTGGAATTGGTCGCTTCAATTCCGTACCTTACTCCGTGCCGTACTACCGTACCATAGTGAGCCAAAAGGTGCGGTGCCGTGCGCGCTAAGCACTGTTGTGGTACGGCACGGTACGGCATAAAAAAACGACAACTTTATCGAGCCATACCATATTCCGTGCCGTATTGACGTCCTCCGTGCCGGGGACCTGGGCAGGTCCTGCTCCTGGTCCTGATGGTCCAAGTCATGCTCCTTATCCTGGTACTCGAGAAAAATGCGCCCATCTCTGACCCGTACGGCACTGCCATACTAAAGAACGGCAAAACTGTACTGTTTAGAGTTTGCAAACGACCCCCCCCCCCGTACCGTACTGGACCCCCCGCACCGTACTCCGTACCGTACAGTCCCCCCCCGTACCGTACTCCGTACCGTACCAGTACGGCGCAGTACGGTACGGAGTACGGCGCCGTACTGGAGGTCCTGCCGTACTGTACTCCGTACTGCGCCAGTACGGTACGGTACGGCAACCCGTACTGACCCATGGCCGTACCGTAGTACGGATTGCAAACTCTACTGTGCGTCACCTCTATCAGAAAGGATACGCTACGGCCCAACAGGAGTGAGGGTCCCAACCACGAATACCGTGAGGACAGAACGAGGAAAAACTTCAGTTCTCGGATCTAGTAAATCGCTTAAGACTCAGGTCTATACCTATTTTAGGACATCAGAAGCCTCATGTCCTCGTGGACCGGTCAAACGGGATTTCCGCTCGTCTCGGTGGAACAGAAGATCGATGGCGAGAGGCGCGTGTTCAAGCTGACGCAGGAGCGGTTCCTCTGCGACGGCGGCAAAGACGAATCGGAGCCGAAGTGGCAGAGTACGCCCAACGTAATTGACTGCGTTAAGCCACGTTTTAGTCCCAATCCTGGTCTCTACCGCCGCGGATCCTTCCACTACGAAAGAAAAGTTTCTGTTGACAGACCGCAAGCAGATCTTCATACTGGACGGCGTCAAGCCGGGCGAATGGGTCAAAGTAAGCGGTCGTAGTAAAGACTTTAGTGTAGAGATCGACATTGACCACCCGTACCGTACTGGACCTCCCCGTACCGTAGCCGTGCCGTACTGGACCCCTCCCGTACCGTACCCGTACCCGTATTTTACTACTAGTACGGCCCGTACCGTACCTGAAATAGGTAGCCGTACCGTATGCCGTACCGTACTGGAACCCCCCGTACCGTACCCGTATTATACGGGTACGGGTACGGGTACGGCCCGTAATACGGTACGGCTGTCGATCTCTACTTTAGTGGCGGTCCAAAAAATCGGATCCTTAAACGTGTGTCCCGCCTTAATGGGTGGGCTAGAGGACATGCTGGGCGGATTCTCCCCGATACTCACATCACGCTCACAGCGTCCATGGGTAGATCCAGGTGTCACTGGATGGAGGTAGACGCAGTTCCCCCCTCCTCGCGGGCCGAACGTCCCGGGGCGGTCGTCACGGGCCGAACGTGCCGGGGGGAGGGGGGGGGGGGGGGGCTCTAGCGGCGCCCACGGCGGGCTAGATTAGGTTCAAGTGGTCATGCGGCCGACGCCGAGGAAATAGGTAAGATTTACCTTAGCCATGCGCCCTGTCCCCTTCTAGGGCGACACGGTACGCCACTGCCTAGGCCCGCTGGACTTGCTCCGGCTCTCAGTCGGCATTTTGGTATGGTATGGTCCATAGTACCCACTTGTCGGTCGGTTCCCACTCCTGGAAGAGCTGTTCTCAGTATTTTGCAGCCTAGCAAGATGTGTTTCAGTTCAACGCCAGCACCACCGGCTTCTATCGCGTCCACTACTCGGATGAGATGCTCACACCTCTCCTCGCCGCCATTGCCTCGCAGGAGCTCCCAGTGCTGGACCGCTTCGGCGTCGCCTCCGACCTCTTCGCGCTCGTCGAGTCGGGTCACCTAAGCGCCGCACGATTCCTGCAGTTCGTCGAGGTTTGTGGCCGCGAGACGGAGTTCGTCGTCTGGAGCGCCATCGGCGACGGCCTCGGCGCGTTGGCGAACGTGCTCAACCATCACTCGGACCCGAAGCTGCGCCAGCGGTTCGACGCGTTCGTGTGCAAAGTGCTCGCGCCGGTCGGCGATCGCTATGGGTGGGAGCCGAAGTCGGATGAAGGTCTGTTTTTGGCGTCGTAAAATGCAAGCGGAATGAGATCTTCAAATTATTTTCTCGTTTTCCATATTATTCTTAAAATCTATTATAAAAAATATTGTTATTTTTTTATTATTTAATTTATGTATTATTTTCATTTTTATTACGTATTTATATTTTAACTTTTTTTTATTTTAAAAAAATTTACCTATTTCTTGGTAATGTAGCTGGATTATAATTAAAATAAAATGCGATCTTTTAAAAAGTCTAAAAAGTGCGTGACCAGGTAATTATTAAAAAGAGGTGCCCGTCTTCTACCGATGTCATAAAAAGGTAACCTCAGTTTTAGACCCGCAGACGGGCATCCTTCGCGGGCTCATCCTCAGCCGACTCTCCAAGTTCGGTCACAAGCCCACCGTCGCGACCGCAGTGGCGAAGTTCTACGACCACATCGAGAAAGGCGCTCCGCTGGTGGCGGACCTGCGCAGCATGGTCTTCTCGACGGTCGGTCGCACGGAGGGACGCAAGGGAATCGAGGCGTTGAAGAAGGTCTTCGAAACCTGTGGCTTCAGCGAAGTGGAGCGACAGTGTGTGGTCGCACTCGGACAGACCTCGGAGCCGGAACTGTTGAAGGAGGTAAGAACGAGGGGAGTATGATGAGGTCCTGCACCGATGCGGTCCACAAAGCGACTGAGGTCTGCCGTGTAGCGAGAGTGCGAGGTCTAGCCTTCTGACGGGCAGCAAACCAGGTCTAGCCCGGAAACAGGTGAGGTCCGACTGGACGAAAGAAGAGAGGGAAGTCGGACTTCAACTCGGAAACGCTCCGCTGGGTTATGAACAAGGCCGAGCTCGGAAACAGCAAGGTGCAGCTACGAAACAAGCTAAGTCCGGCTCGGAAATGAACAACACCTAGCTAGGAAATCATCTCTGTTCAGCTCGGAAACGACCTGGGTTCTTCAAGAGAACGTTTGACTCAGGACTGGGCAGGTCCTGATCCTGCGCCTGGGGGTCTACGTTAGAGATCGACACTGACCACCCGTACCGTATGCGTCTGCTCACCCGAACCGTATAATCGACACTGACCACCCGTACCGTATGCGTCTGCTCACCCGAACCGTATAATCGACACTGACCACCCGTACCGTATGTACCGTACTAGACCCACCCGTACCGTATGCCGTACCGTACTGGAGCCCCCCGTACCGTATACCGTACCGTATTATACGGCCCGTACTAGTGTATACGGGTACGGGTACGGGCCGTATGTTAGCTAAAAACACAGCCGTACCGTATACCGTACTTTACCGGACCCCCCCGTACCGTATGCCGTACCCGTATTATACGGGTACGGGTACGGGTACGGCACGTAATACGGTACGGCTGTCGATTTCTAGTCTACGTATTGGTCCCGGACGCCAACCAAAAGTTCCATTGGGTGGGTTTAGTCCTGGTACTAAGTTCTCATCATCGTATGCTCCTCGACGTCCGGGTCCTCGTTCTGGGTCTGGCGCTCAGGAAACCCAGCCCTGATATGAGTGGTCTGCGACTCCGGTGAAGCTACTTTTGAGCAGACTTCGGGATTCGGTACCCGAGCCGAGCTGACCTTCCCTCCGAGTCTAGTCTACTGTTGAGGGTGGTGCGCTAATGAGCGAAACACGATGAAAGTGTGCTTGCCCGAAGTACCTCCCCTCATAACTAATTCCCACTTTTTAGGTTTTCCACTACGGCGTCCTCGAGGGCAAGATCCGCCCGCAGGACCTGATGTCGTTGTTCGCGGGCTCCGGCAGCACCAAGCAGGGACAGGACTACGCGTGGAGTTTCATCAAGGCGAATTTCCGCAAGCTCTCCGACCTCTTCGGCGGTGCTAGCGCTCGGCTCTTCCAGCGATGCATCAAGCTCTCGGTCGCGGGCCAGGCGTCGTCCGCGGTGGCGGAGGAGTTCGAGGTGTGTTTTTTTTTAACCAGGAATATGTTTTTGTGAGCGAAACTTAGTCCCTGGTAGCCGCTGGTAGTAAAATCTGGAAAACTTTTCTGGTTCTCTGTAAGACATACCTAACTAGACGGTTCTCGAAGCCTTCGGAGTGATGTGAAGACGTTCGTGAAAGTCGCCGTGGAAGCAGCCTACAAAAGCCTTACCTGCAAGCTTCCTGGAAGTTGTTCTCTGAGCCTCCCTTAGAGTATCTCTAGAATCCTCAGCGTTACTAGAAGTCCTTCCGCAAGCCATCGTTGACACTTGTACAGTTTCTTGACCCCTTTTTACCCATTTCAGGGGTCTGCCCTCCAGCCCCCATATCCTGGGATCCTAAATACGACCCTGCCTTGAAGGTCATACGTCGAAATTCTATAAGCCTGGAAGTCCGTATGCGATTGTTCCAGGAACGATCCCTGAATGTTTTCTGAAGACGTCCCTGGGAATTCCTGGACGCCATCAAGCCTCTAAGAAATTGCACCCGGAAATTTCCACGTTTTCCATCACTGGCTTCCTGAAAAATCATGCTAGGAAAATCTGTTAACCTCTCTAAAAGTCTATGGAACCTCATCATGACCGTGTGTTCACTTCCAGCCAGCTTAGTGCACATTGTAGGCCTTGTAGTACATTGAAGATCCCTGTTAAGATCAGCTTTGGAGCCTCCTCGCGAATTGTACACGGACTCTCCTGAGGCATACCTTGGATTAGAGATCGAGACCCGTACCGTACTGCGGCCCGTACGCGTATAATACGGGTACGGTGTACGGTACGGGGTGGTCCAGTACGGTACGGTGTACGGCACGGGGGGGGGGCGGGTCCGAAAATACGGGCCGTACCCGTACCCGTATTTTTGGTAAGGGGGGGGGGCTCTTTGGTGACAAAAAGCTAAAGAACATTTGAAATTTTTTGAGAAAAAAGGCAAAAATAGCAAATTTGTTTGAAGAAAAAAAGGCCCGTTTTTGATTACGAATACGACCGATGTGCTACCTGTTACCCACAAGAATGTCATTTTTTCTTTTTGTTGAATTATAGCGCAATTGGGGCGAATTTTCGACTTCAGTACGGGTACGGGTACGGGCCGTATTTTCGTACGGTACGGCTGTACGCTACGGGTGGGTCCAGTACGGTACAGTGTACGGTACGGGTGGTCAGCCCCGATCTCTACCTTGGATCGATCGATTCGAATGAAGTTCTGGCGTTGCTAATAAAAATCTTGAAAATCCCCCGTGTCGTGGTAAAAAAAATCTTGCCGCGCCGTGCTTGCCGAAATCACGGATTTTACACTATCGCGACATAAAACGGAACGGCACGGCACGGAAAACGGCATAAATATGTATCAGGCCGTGATGTGGTTCGTATCGTGATCACTGCTCCATGGTACGGCACCATCCCAATCGCTAGTTGCTAACGACCGTGTTTCAGGCCTTCTTCAAAGCGAACGTAGACCCGCAGGAGCTCCAGGGCTTGGATCGTCCCATTCGCCAGGTGACCGAGTCGATTCGTCTCAACGAGTTGCTGCTGAAGAGGAACGTGGAGACGCTCGAGAAGTTCCTCAGCGTAAACGCTGTTTGAAGCGTAGTGCGAGACCTGCTTCCAAAAGTCACATACCTTGCGTTTCACTTAATTTATTGTGCGTTATCCGCATCGCCCATAAAAGTGTTAGTTTCAGCCTTTGAAGAGTCAACCTGAGCCTAAGCGTTGATAGGTCCTTCTGCATACTAGGGCAACAGGGTGACTCCGGGACGTGTCCCGGAGCAGGGTCGACATTACAGCCAGCTGGCCGTAAGGCTATCGGTCCATATAGCAAAATGCCACGTGTGCTGTTTCCAAAAGCTATGGAAATCAGTCCATGCAACGTTGTCTCAACCTTAAAGTGTACGGTGCACTATTTCCGAGGCTCTCGATGCTTTGGCACGTTTTTTCTCGGGACATCTCGGCAAATTTCGTACTTTGCGAAATTTACTTTTAACTAACCTCATTTTGGCCAACTTATTTATTCTCTGCGCAAAGCAACTGAAAAAAAGCTATGATCTATAATTATTTCTATTATAACCTGGTTGCTAGAATAATTTTTCCCCGTTCCTAAGTGGCCCGGTCCTTCCATTCCCGATCAGCCATAAGTTAGAGACAGAGGAGAGACTTTCCGAAGCCGTACATAACGCAGCATTCGTTCCGGGCACTTTTATTTGACTCGTTGTGCACGTTCAAAGACACATGAAGAAGGTCGAATGTCGAGTCGATTCTTCATCGCACACTTTCAGGCACATCGAGGGTCGGAGTCGTCGAGGTTCGGCGCTTCCGTAAGGTCCGCGGTGATCCGCTGGCACGCAGGGCTGACGACGGTGACGTAACCTCGTTGTACACACTGCGGGAAAACGATGAACTTCGCTACGGATGTGCAGTTTTCCTGCAAGAGAACGAACCTGTTGGTCGTAGTCGGCACGCATATGACGTCTTTGAACTAGCGGATTAACGCGCTCTAAAGACCGAGAAACGTACCGTATTGCGGCCCGTACCATACTTCGTGCCGTGCTGTTACAGTAGTGGAGTACGTTATGGAACGGAGTAGACTTAGTCGCGACACACCCGCGCACCGTACCGCGCTCCGTACCGTACTGTCCCCCTCCGTACCTTACACCGTACCGTACTGACACTGCCGTACGCTGTACCGTACAGTACGGCACGGGATACGGCACGACCCTTATCACTGCCGTAATCCGCCCCGTACTTGTGCATTTTCGGCCAAAAGTCCCTGCCGTACCGTACTCCGTACTGCACCAGTGCGGTACGGTACGAACACCCGTACTGGACTAGGGCCGTACCGTAATCGCACTGTAAATTACGGTACGCAGTACGGTATGGTCCGTATCGTAGTACGGTCGTCTAAGTCTAATAATGGGACAGCCTGTACTAAGTGGGGTAAGGTAGAGGTAGTCGGCCGTACCGTATTCCGTACCGTACCGTACTGCGTACCGTATTCGACGGTACGGAGTACCGGTACGGGGGTCACGTCCAGTACGGCAGCACGGTACGGCACGATTTTCTGGAAAAAATGCACTAGTACGGCAGTACGGTACTGCCTAGTACGGGCCGTACCGTATTCCGTACACGGTACGCAGGGGATCAGTACGGTACGGAGTGCGGTACGGGGGGTCCGCGACTACCTCTAGGGTAAGGTATTACGGCCCGTACAACTGGAGTACGGCTCCGGTTTTCTTGACACGCAGCAGTAGTATTGTCCGTACTCTACTTCGTTTTATACCCGCACGGTTCGTAGCACGGTATGGGATGGTCAGTACGGTACGGAGTGCGGTTTGACAGGACCCCCCCCCCCCTCCCTCGCAAGCCGAAAGCCCTGCGAGGGGCTAAGGATAAAGGGGAGGCGACCAAGGCAAATGTTCTTTCCAAATTCACCATTTTTTGCTGGTTTTGGCGAGTTTTTGCCCAAAAAAGTGCCCTTGCTTATATCAACTGACACGTATGACTTACCCTAACGCCGCACGTGTGACGGACTTGAAGCGCCGGGCTTATCGGCAACATGTTGTAGAGTATAACGCTAAAGGAAAACACGCCGTCTTCGTCGGTCGTTGTGACGCCGTAGTGTCCACTCGGATCTGAACCGTCACTATGTCGACGTTTTAACCGAGGGGTCGCCGGTCATAGGAAATCTGCAGATTAAATAAGCTAATACTGCTTTGAAAAGTGGTCGCTATTTCGGATTCTCCATGCATGAAAAATCCCTAGAACCCATAATTTGACTAACTTCGCCTTCTTGTGCGACATGGGACGCATGCCATAGCGGGCCCGATGTGGCATGTAAGCAGGAGACCCACCGGAGCCCCAAACCCCCCCCCCCCCAACTGACCCCTATGGAAAATGGCGACATTTTCAGAGAATTGCCAAGCATGAAAACCTCATTAAGCCCTCTTATCTGTTGGAACGTTTTATTATGATGCGGGTCTATGTGACGGACGTCGGACCTAGAACCGATAGCGCTTTCCCTACTCTAGGTAGGGAAACTACCCCCCCCCCCCCTCCCTACTCTAGGTGCATAGCCTTTAGTGCATGTCTCATGCTTGTGCTCTTCAAAGGTCTCAAAGGTCGTCAAACTGATTTGCAAGGAACGGAAGGACGCGGCCTAGCGGCGCGCGGCGCGGCGAAAGGAAACATCGCAGCGCAAATTCCTTCCGGCGGCTGATCCACGAAGGCTTCCGCGGGATCAGCGGCCGGAACCTTGAAGAGATCATGCAACCGTGCTAACGTTGGAATTTCAGCGTCCAGTGACGCAGCGTAGGAGGCGTTTGCAGTGGCGGCGAAGCTTGCGGGAATGTGACAAGCGATCGCAAGAGACCACCTACTTAAGCGCATGGCAATCAGTGAATAACGGCCCCCCCCCCCCGGCGTTTATCCTGCGTCGTTAATCGTTGTCGCGCATTCGTTTCGTTCCGTTCATAAACGTGTGCTCTCATTCTTGTGCCGTGACTTACTAGTGGAGAGCCAGTCTCACCACGATACTCAAACACCAACTTGGAGTCGCAAGACTATAAGCTAGGGGAGATCCACCGGGTAGTTGCTTAAGCTTAGCGGCTTGGCAGCGTCACATCTCTACACGCAGTGAGGACTTACCGCGACCTGGGACGCGCCGTTTACTGTCGTCTTTCTCCAGGGCGGCGATATGCGTCAATATGACAGTCGCATTCGGCACAGGCGCCGAGCTGCACCACAAGGTCCCTTTGAGGTTCACGCTCTGTTGCCAGGGTGAGGATTGCCAAGCGTCGATTGCGAGCACTAAGGCGATCAGCGTGGTTTGGCTTCGAAGCAACATTTAGGTGCTACGCGGAACGACCTCAGCTGGCAAGACTACTGGAACGCGGATTGTGTTTTGCGTAGAGCGTGCTGATGGCTCATTTGTATGCGCTCTAGCGCTCTTGAATGAATTGGCAGCAGCGTGAATGCGTTCGGGCGGTTCGGAACAGCGCTGCTGCTTATTTTGAAATTTTTTTAGAAAAAAGAAGGTATTATTATGAAGCGGCAAAATACAAAAAGTGTGAAATAGGTACTTACGCCTGACGGCGCTAGCTGTGTGCAGTGTTTTGACTTTGCCCAAAACTTCCGCCTCTACTTCTACTTCAAATGGGAAGAAATTTTATCTTCCACCTCTACCTCTACTTTTACCTGCCCGAAATTAGAACTTCAACCTCACCCTTTACCTCGACCGGGTCAAAATTTTAGCTTCTACCTCTACCTCTTCCTCTACGTAGAGGTAGAGGTCAGCGCTGGGGATTTGGATTTGGATTTGGAAAACCGGAAAATTGGTCGTTTTGCTCTGGATTTGGATTTGGGTTTGGTTTTCGGAAATCGGGCTGATTTTTCGAATCTTTTAACCAACTAGTTCGGAAGCTTGAACCTTTTAGTGACCAAAGAAGATCGCAAAAAGTAATGTCGTTTGTGCAAATTAAAGCGATTTAGTTGACGTTCTGGATGAAGAGCATGTCCTTGTAGCTTCGAAAAATCGGATTTGGATTTGGTTTTTTCGGAGAGTCCCCAGCCCTGGTAGAGGTAGAGACGGAAGTAGAAGCAGACGTGCCGGTAAATGCTAAACTACGTTTTACTCACAGCCTATCGTAGCGGCAAAGAGAGCAAAGCAATTCACGTAAAATTCATTAAAGCACAAATGTGCAGAAACGTCTACCTCTACCTTGAACGGGTAGAAAACTGAACTTCCAGCTTCTAACTAACCTTTACTACTATTTCAACCTTGGTTGATGTCTGTACTTTTACCTTTACCTCCACTTCTACCTAGTCGATATTTAAACTTCGAGGTAGAAGTAGAAGTGCAGGTAGAAGTCAAATCACTGGCTGTGGGCCACTTTCCCATGTGCTTGGTTTTACGATTTGCGACGTATTTACTGGAATCGGCGAAATCGTACTAAAAAGTGCTCACAATTAGGAAATCCAAATTACCATGCACCCTGTACGGACATGGATTCCTGGAAGACACTCACTTCTTGGCTCTCTTGGCTGGCTGACTGACTAGGCACCGGGTAGCCATACAAGCTGTGCCTCAAATACCAGTAAACTCTTCTCCCGGTGCGGGTCCAAGTCGGACTCGGCAAGTGAGTTTGGTCCAGAACGGGCATTCAAACTTAGTTACTGAGCGCTCAGCCTTTTGCGCCCAACTGAGTATCCTCACATGTTGATAACATTTCGAAGATAAGGTTTTTTTCTAAAATAAAAATTGAATATAAAATTTGGTTGTTGTAAAATTATTGTGTACGATATTAATAATTAATAAATAAAATTGGTATTTCATATTTAACATTCTAAAAAAATTAAATAATGAAGTGTGTTTTGTTAATTTTTATGTACGATATTAATGTTTAACAATTATGAACAGACGCATATAACGTCTAAAGTTTCAGGTGCTTTTTTTCCTCTTTCAGCTGGTGCGGAAGTCGAGCGTTAGCATCTAGCATGCAAAGCTGACATGTTTTGCGAGAAGAGGAACCTCGTTCGCCGGCTATTCTTGCCAACACCAGCAGCTGCTTTAAAAGGTTGCGGCACTTCGGGCCATGACGTCGGAACTCCAAAATAAAGCATTGCGGAGCGTCACGGAAGAAATGCCATCATTTCCCCGTTCTCTGGCCGAACGCGGGCCACTTTCGGGCAGCCGATTACGCACCCGCCGGCCACCCTCCGCCCCATAATTGGCCGCATACATGCCAACGGGTCCAGCTCAGACGTCAGCGCTGATTGAGTCAGTTGCGTCGGCAGTGTTCAGTTCGGGTTGGAGCGCCCGGGACCAGTGTTCTCCACGAATCGGGTTTCGCGATGAATTGAAATGAACGGGAGTAGAGCTCGTGTTCAATTCAATTCACTAAAGCTCAATGAACTCGGCAGTTCATCGCGAAATTAGAATGTTGCCGATAGGGTAAGGGGGACCTTGGGTGAGTAAGAATTTTTGGGAAGTAGGGCTCTCATAGTAGAGCGCGACTTTAGCCCCCCCCCCCCTACCGTACTCCGTACCGTACTGACCCTCCCCGTACCGTACTCCGTACCGTATTCTACGGTACGGAATACGGTGCGGCCGTATTAAAGCCGTACTACGGACCGTACTAGTGCGTTTTTAATCAGAAAATCATGCCGTACCGTACTCCGTTCTGAGCATGACACCCCGTACCGTACTCCGTACCGTATTCTACGGTACGGAATACGGTACGGCCCGTAGTACGGTACGGCAGTCGCGCTCTATCTCATGGGCCTCCTTGCAGACCCTAAACCAGCTAGTACAGGTGAATATTTCCGTTTCTCCTCCTCCCCAATGGCTCCTAGTTCAGTGAACTTGCAAGTCCAGTGAAAACCGGAATTTTTGGGGATGAACTGAACTGATTTGAAGCACGAGTTCAGTTCTGTTCAATTCACTAAAGTTCAGTGAACTAGGCAGTTCAGCAGAAAACTGCCCGGGACTGCCCAGCCCGAGCGTAGGCCTGGGCTAGGCTCCTGTAGGCCTGGTCAAGCCCTGCCTTTGGGGGGGGGGGTCGGATTAGGCAGGTCGAGTTCCTTCATTTTGCAGGCCCTGGGCACCCACTAAATGACAGTTATCGTAAAAGGCACGCGACCAACAGAAGCCACTTTGCCTGGTGACATCCCCTATCAGCGAGAGCTTTTTTACCCCATATTTTAGGCCGGCAGTCCGTTGATTGCGGCGGAATAAACCGGACGACAAAATATAAAATGACCGCCGGAACATTTTTTTCAGTCTTTTGAAGCAACTTTACATTTGCCTTTGCCCTCGCCAGCAATTCTTTACTAGCCTCCCGGACAGACAAAAAAATACGTCATCTAACGGACAGCCCAAGGACCTAAGGAGAACCTCCGGTTCATGGCCATTTATGGCGCTTTATCTGGGCTAATGTTTTACCTCCGTGAAACCCATGCTCGTCCTTAAGAGACCGTCGCTTTCTACGCGTAACATGCTTATCCGGTAACTGCCTTGCTTGATTTCATGCGTGTTTGCATGTCTGCTTCTTTGCGGGCTCGTGGTGAAGGCACTTATTTGCAGCCTCGAAAATGCTGACCGGCTCGCGTCTCCTGATGATTCGGATGGCTGCTGCATTTTCCGTTAGCGCCATTGGAGTCGCTGCTCGAGCCGTGGACGCCAGTCCAGCGCGGCCCGAATTGTCCGTGCCTCCCAATGAGATTAAAGTCGTGACGCCCGACCACGATGGTTTCGTACCACTAGCAGTGGGCTATCGCTACAACATTCTTCCTTTCTTTGAGGAAGCCCTGCTCCGAGATTGTCAGTTTACGCCGGCACTAGGCGGCTTTGGAAGCCCGACGAACGTCTACGTAGCGGTAAGCACTCCGTCTTGCAAAAACGACTACCTATGAATAGTGAGGTCTAATTTGGAGAAGCCATAAAAGGTGGGGCGACAAGATTAACCCCTGATGTCAGTACACTTCCACATTTCTGCCCGCCCGATCCACTGCTGTGATTTTACGCACATTAATTGACCCTTATTGATAGGTCTATTGGTAATGCCCATATAGGTAACTCCGTGCGTAAACTGATCACGATGCGGGGGCAAAAAGGTGACGAAAGCGGAATTAGTGGAGGCTCACTTACCGTATTTCCTGTACTGGTGACCCCGGGGTCACCATTCTCCATGAGGCCCGGAGGGGGGAGGGGTCATCATTTTAGAAGGCCCGCCGGTAGGCGCTGACCCGGCAAAAAATGGCCTTTTATGGCGAAAATTCAACATAAAATGATTGCAAACAACATACTATCATTCATTTTAACACCAAAAAGCGTCATTTATCGCAACAGCTCTAAGCTTCGTAGAGCACCAGCACGTTTTGTCGGCTTCGAAGCCATTTTCGAGGACTTATAAGGCCCCGGAGGGGGGGGGGTCACCATTAAAGGGAGGGTCACCATTTATTGCAGGGGGGGGGGGTCGTCAAGAAGGAGGAGGAAATGCGGTAGGTTACAATTTCCGATGCCTGAACAGGAGCATGGAAAAAATACACGATTTAGATCCCATACGGTGAAAATGAATTCGGAGACCACCAACGCATGCTTTTTGCGCTCTTGTTGTACCGCCTCCCACTCGGAAAAAAAGAGTTAGACCTTGCTCGAAGTCCGAGAACCGACCCGCCATGACTGCCATTGTGTGGTCACCTAATGCTGAATGTTAGATTTTCCGGGTACAGTCAGGTTAGGCCAATTCTAGGGCCCCGCGATCGGCATCGATGGCTTCGCTCCGAACGACTTCGGCACGTACAACTGCGTTGGCCGAACGCGGCTTGGGCCGGTGGAGCGGACGATCCACATTGTGCCTTTGGAGTTGAGCGACGGAAGTTTTGTATGAATACAGCTTCTCTATTCGGTCATCAAATTGGTTAATAAATATGGCTCGTTCTACGTATGAGCTTCTCAGACGAAGTCATATTTTAGGCTACGCAGTCGTTTAGTTCAAACCGAGGTGCCACCACAGCCTTGTACCGAGCAACAAAGTACGTAAAAGGGTCAAATTCCCTACTTTTCACAAAGAACGCATGAAATCTTCGATCTAAGACACAGTAAAGCTCGTTTAAGACAACACTAGCGACTGGGCTGCGATTCGCGCAGCCGGCACTGCTATCGAAAATTACCCGTACCAAGCAGATACGCTTGTTCTTTGCTCACATTATTTCAAATAGACCCGTTTTCGGACCTTAACTCCAACACGCCTTCCGTCCGAACACGCTTGCCTTCTAACCAACAGATACAATAGAGGAGTCGCTATCATATGTAAGCGGACCCTTCTCCGCTCGCGGGAGAGCCGCCTTGGAAACATTTTACCTTCGGAAATCACGCTAGATTTCCAATTTCTGTTAGTGAGTTGACAAATGTCACCTCATTACACTTCCGCGCTATGGGGAGCATGCCATAACGGGCTCACTATCGCGTGTCAAGAGAATCGCCTTCAAAATGGAAGTTTCCCAAATTTTGCCATTCTGCAAAAACCCCTGCTAGGCCTATTAGCAAAATATATCTTCTCAACCGCGCTCGCGTGTACCACCCCGATCCTTTATCCCCGATTTGCGGCGGTCGAAGTGTGCCAAAGTGAAGAATAATTCGTAACCAGCTCATCAGGGGCTTTGAGCGCGTGCTTCCATAGCGCTCGCTATCGCATGAAAGCAGGCCCATTCCCCTCGCCAGGCGCCTGGATACACCACCTTGAAAAAACGAACGTTATTTTTGGAATCTCCATGCTTGAAAACCTTCTCCTGGAACCGATTTGGCAGAATACATCCTTCTTACCCGCTATGGACATGCTTCCATAGCGCTCGCTATCACATAAAAGCATGAGTCGTTATTGACATTTTTGTTCGACCATAACTTTTTTGTAGCCAACCGATCCGGCTTAAACTTTCCAGTTTTAAATAAGTTTAAAAGCCCTATCGAATGATACCAAAGTCGGGCCAATAGCAAAAACTTTTTTTTGTGAACGGAAACCAGACCTTTAGTGTATAAGAATGGATGTAATGGCTCTTCCTTTCTTTTGAAAATGTACTCCCTAGTGCATCAGCAACCCTGGGCCGCGGACCTTCAAACGGAGGCACGGCCCGTCCCGTTGGCCACTAAGCTGTTTTCACTCCGGGCCTGATGCAGGCGCGGCCCGGCTCAGCATACAGGCAATCGAGACAGATGATGTGTCCCCTTACAATGCCTCGATTTTTGATCTGGCCGAACTGCCGCAACGTCATATTGCAATTCGCAGTGAGAAAAAAACATGGTATAAAGAAGTTCACTGAGCGAAATATAGGTGTTTTAGGCAAAACGCGATTGAAATTATGCCGAATAGGCTTACTTTATGTGCGGGCTCGGGGGTTTACCGGTCCGGGCCTGCCCTATGTCTACCCCAGTGGCGTAACGAGGATCCGAATTTAGGGGGGGGGGGGGGCAAGAGGTTAGGGTGGGCCAAGATTTTGACCGCCCAAAAATCTCCCTTGTCCCCCCTTACCTATAATTTTGCGGCGGCATTCGGCCGCCGCAATCATAAGGGGCCCCCCTTTGCTACTTTTCGGACCCTCCGAAATTTAGGGGGGGGGGCATGCCCCCCCTCCCTGCCCCAGGGGTCGCTACGCCACTGGTCTACCCCATGCACGGGTCTCAACTTTCGGATCCGGACCCGCCCGCGTGTCCGAGCAAGGTACCCGGCGGTTTGCACTTAGGACGGTGGCCGGAAAAGGTTGGCGTGGCCCCAGCTCAGAGGTTGGGTACACTGTGGAAATCTCATCATCGCATATTTCGAAACATTTAGAGCACGTTAGGATACCCATCATACTAGACTGATTTTTGCCATTTTCGACCAAAATGCTATTTTTGGCCTTTTGCGCAAGAACGGCCATTTTTTGAAAAGTCATGTCTAGCCGGGTGCGTTGGGATCCGGAGCCAAGACCCGAACCCGGACAACTTAGAATAATCGGACCCGGTTGCAGACGGGGCTTCAACTCCAACGTAGAAGTTGTTGAGGTTTTTTGGATTTCATCGTTGAAGATGAAGCTCTTGCAACTTCAACTTCCAGTTTTTTTAAATTTACACGTGAATTTTGAAGTTCAGGTTTCTGGAACTTCAACATTCAAGTTGAAGTTGAAGATGAAGTTTTATGGACTTCAACGCTGGGGTTGAAATTGAAGTTTTTTTGCGGATTTCGAAGCCCTGTTTGCAGTTTCAGTTGCGCTATGCCCGTTTCGGACGGGGGGGGGCGGGGGTGGAGGGCCACGAATCAGCTCTCCCAAGGTGGGAGAGGTATAGGTATCAAAGGTAAGGCGTACTACCGTAGGCGTTCTCTAATTATTCTGCCCTCTCCATTCGATGCCGTCACCTTAATCCCTCACCCTCGCCAAAAGCTACAAATAGCCTGAGCGTTAGTTGACCTCCAGGAGATGACACGCGGCGACAGAAAGCATCGAAGCGTAAATTCTTTCCAGCGGATGATCCGAAAAGGGCTTTCGCGGGATTAGCGGGCGGAACCTTGAGGACATCATGCAGGCGTGTTCGTGTTGCAGTTTTTTATGTTGGCATTTTGGCGTTCGGTGACGCGATGAAGAAGACATTAGCCGATGCAGCGCGGGCTCGCGGGAATGGGACTAGAGATCACTTGCTCAAGCGCATTGTGAACAGTATAAATACCCTCCTCGTCTCCTCGACGTAGTTCGTCTTACGTCGTCCTAATTTTTATCTCGCGTCCCTTCGTTTACTAGTGCCATAACATGCTATTAGCTAGCCGGTCTAGCCACGGAGATTGGGCAAAATTGGTCGATATTTGTCCATGCTTCGGATAACGCTGCGGTGGCGGCGGAGGCAGTGATTGCGAAAAAACGAAGGGGGTTTTGCTCGCTTAGCCTCCTCTTAACATCTAGCGCTAATTTCGCAATTCGGCGCTTGTCAGTTCTGATACTGAAATACCGAATTTTCCGAATGCGGATGACGAACTTCGGTCCCGGGTCTTGGTACGTACTGTTGCTCGCCTTTTGCGAAGAACATTCGTTTGCAACGCGATAATCGGCTGAATACCATGCACGCCCAATGTAGTGGCAGAGATGTTCACCTCAATACAGAGTACTCGAGCCATATTTGGCATCCATTCTGCGTCGAAACCGATTGCGTGATGCGCGCCAGAGAGCACTAAGTGCACCGCAGATTGCGCCATTGTCTTCTCGGATCGGTTTCTATTTCGGCAGAACGTGCTCCACACGCGAGCGATTTGAGCTGAACAATGCCGCTCTTTGTGTCGATTGCCGACTCGAACTGCGGGTGAATACTTCCATCACGGACAGTCTCTTCGGGTTATGCGTTACCGTATGTCGTTTGGGAAACTGAGAGATCAGCTTTGCGCGGGTTCTACGTCCGGGCGGGCCGAGTTGGGTGCCGGGTCTTGGCCATGTTTCGGAGTCGATTCTTAGCCTTTTTTGCTTGCATAAAGAATATTTTTGACAATATTTTTGACGTTGACCTTTTTGACGCAAAAGAAATTTTGCAGAAATATTGCTCAAAAAAGTCGTTCTTAAAACGTTGACAACACCAAAGGTTTGGTCACCTTCGCCCAACGGGAAATGCTTAGCCGGTGTCCACCGTGGACCAGGAATATCCTGACACTCGATGCCCGGCTTACGCGGTCTTTGGCGAGGCGATTAGAAGGTGGCACTCCCCTATCCGGCTGAACCTTAAAACTTTTAAAAGAATGAATATCTAAAATTAGTATTAAACTCTCAAAAACAATTAATATTAAACTCTCAAAAACTGATCCCATGGAATCTTAAATCTTTAGAAAAATTAAAGTCTAAAATTAATATTAAACTCTTAAAAAATAATTCCACCAGAATCTTAAATATTCAAAAAATAAAATCTAAAATTAGTATTAAACTCGCGAGCATTAATCCCATCAGAATCTTAAACCTTTAAAAATTAAAATCATAAATTAAATATATTAAACTCTCAAAATTAGTACAGAGTATCTGGAGCCATATATGGCACCTATTCTGCGTCGAAAGCGTTTGCGTGATGCGTGCTAGAGAGCGTCAAGTGCAAAAGCGTTTTACGCCATTGTCTTCCCGGTTTGGTTTCTATTCCGGTGGAGACTGTTCCACACACGCAAGTGGTTAGAGCTTTACCCAACCGCTCTACGTCGCGTTATCAACGCGGATTGCGGATGAATAGGTCGTCACGCATAAACTCCACGGGTTATGGGTTACCGTGTATGGTAAGGGGAAGAATGTTTGCCTTTTCTCGGTTCTCCTCTTGCCCATTAACCCAGGCTTGCCGCAGATCGGAGCCTTCATCAAGGCTTCGGACTCTCGCGTATGACGAATTCTCTTGTTTTCTTAGGATAACTTGGCGCTTAGCCTAGAGCACTATTAGAAAGCTCTACGAGCAATGCCTGGCGATGCGAGGGTTACTCATCCGGCCAATTAGGCATCCGGAACGAACACCGCTTGTCGGGTGGGCGCACGGGGTCATATGCGCATGACGTACCCTGCTCGACGCTGCAAGCCACTGCTGGTATATTTTCGACGCCTAATTAGACGGTTCCGCATCGGCTCGGATAAGAGTGCATGTGTGCATGACTGCGCGGCTTTCTTTGCTTCAGCCGAAGCGGCGTTTTAGACTAAATTTTATCAGGTCGTGGCTGGTGGGCGATGTTGGGCTTGCGTTTTCCCTGGGGTCGTATAAACTTACAAATGTCCATCCTCCCACAAGGGAGCCCCTACTCGCCGCACACCTTTGAGAGTCCCTCCAGCTTGATCCTTAAAGGGGTCTTTCCAGGCGCAAAACGACTTCTGCCATTCCTCAAATAATTCTTACCAGGCGTGGGCTTAGACGTGGGCACTTTCTACGGCTTGCGCAGTGTTAGGAAAAAATGGTAAATAGCAGTGCAATCGGTTTATCGTCGAAGTCGGGCGCTCTCGTACTTGGAAGACATACTGATTGCTTGAAGAATTCGTTATAAGTCGCCCATGGTGCTGGCGCGGTTTAGGACACTTACTATGGCGAGTCCTATGCACAGGACAATGCCCTGAATTGTACTTAGACGCCGCATTCCGTACCGTACCGTACTGCGTACCGTATTCTACAGTACGGGGTACAGTACCGCGCAGTTACAGAACGCGGTTCCGTACCGTCCGTACTGGCGCAATACGGAGTACGGTACGACATATTTATTGGCTGAAAATGCACTAGTACCGGCCATGGTACGGCCAGAATACAGGCCACACCGTACTCCGTACCATACTCTACGGTACGGAGCGCGGTACGGGCTTGAAGTATGGCCCTTAAGAAAAAAGGTACAGCTGTTCAGGAACCGGTCTGAAAGGGAACGCCTTGTCAATCTGCACTTCGGCTCTGGTAAGCATGATCATGGAACGAATGCCTTCCCCGGAGCCTGCGGAAGGAACCTGGATAGGGAGCTTCCAGAAAACAAGTAAGCCTTACAGGGAGGGAGGGGGGGGGGGGAGGGGGGGGGGTAAAATAAAATGCTTACATATTTTTTGGAACCTCCCATACCATCCCCTCCCCCTCATCTCGCTCGAGTGGGTAGAGTGGAGTAGGCCAGGTGCCTACTCCACTCAAAGTTACACTTATCCGTAAAATCTTCCCCTTGATCGTACGGTTTGTTCCGGACAAAGTCCACTGGCGTACCTATAACAGAGGACTAACGTAAGTGCGCTATGTCTAGGCAAATGGGCCCTCGCGTCGTTTTAAGTACCTATCCTGACATTTCCCTGCCGTTTTTCGGGCCGTATTGACGAAAAAATGCAATAACGTTCCCGCCGATAGCGCCAATGGAACGTGGAACTTGATGAATAGCGAATCTTCGATGAAAAGTTTTTTTGGAGGCTTTTCGTTTTCCTCTTCGTAAAACGGCAAGGAATAACCCGGCGCAGCAGTGGAGGACGGGACGACGGCCAACTTGAAGCGCACCTCGTTTGGCCGCGTTTCCTGAAACGCGAAGCAAACGAATAGTTAGCCAGTGTCCTCTCTGGGTGAGACCGCCGTACTTTTCCGTTTGCGTGCACCAGGGATGCGGGATGAAATTTGACTGACCGAGACCAGACTCATGACCGAGACTTGAAATATTTTCGACCCAAAATCGCCCCACCGCGGTCAAAAATGTAAAAAAAACCGGCTAAAATTGGCCCGCCGCAGGCGACAACAACGAAGTTTTGGATGACATTTAGAGAAATATAGTGAAAATTTCGTAGGTCGGCGCCTAGCGGCGGGCGATTTTAGCCTTTTTCTCTCATGACCGAGGCCGAGACCATCGGATTTTGCGCATGACCGAGACCAGACCCCCCCGAGAGTCTCGGTTTTCGAGACCGAGACCGAGACCCGCATCCCTGGCGTGCACTTCCTCGAATTCGGTCTTCTCCACATTTTCCACGGATTCCACCCGTTAAAGGCTTCTGACGCGCCAAAAGGTGTCCTATAACACGCTACGCTTGCGCGGCTTCGGCTGAACGCTCTCGGCGCCGCCTCTTGTGCACTTTTGCTTCCTTATTACATGCGAACGCGCTTTTCGCCATAAGAGTTCACTGCGAAAGGCTGTGCCAGGCGGGTCTTTTCAGTGCTCTCGAGCGCTGCGCTAGGCCTAAGCGGGTCCATGCCATGCGCAAAGACAGTTCGTTTCGAATTTGTACGCGTGGTTGTTTCACCCGGGACGCGTGTCAGGCATGCGTTCACTTTCAGGACCCGATTTTGGATCCCAAGGGAGCGCGGAGGAGGTCTGTAAAATTCGAAGTAGGGTCCTAAGATA
This sequence comes from Aphelenchus avenae, assembly GCA_020875895.1. Taxonomy (NCBI): domain Eukaryota; kingdom Metazoa; phylum Nematoda; class Chromadorea; order Rhabditida; family Aphelenchidae; genus Aphelenchus; species Aphelenchus avenae. Next base: position 669,921 of record JNEY01000020.1, read on the forward strand.
GGTCATAAACAGGTCAGAATCGCCTCCAAAAATGAAAGCACAAAATTAGCACATTTAGGCTATAACAACTGTTTCGAAGAATTAATTTAATAGAAAAATGTAGGCACTTGCGAAATTTTTTCTTGAACAAAATGCTCCTAAACAAGGCGTAGGTCCTCCGCTAGGGGTGGACCCGCTTGCATTTTGGCGAACAGCGGATGAGAGAGATTTCGTCGTTGGGCTCTCTCTTCAGAAAAAGCGTTATGAGGAACCCGGATCAAAGTGACGGTCGATGATAAGGGGAGCTTAGGGGTGCCGCGGAATTCGGTTCCCACTTTCCTGATTTCGCCTGTTTCCTGTAGCGGGTTTATTTACCTGCCTTCCCAGCTGCGTCGACCAATCATTTATCCATGTACAACTAAAGAGGCAGCCAGATCGGTTTGGATCTTGTCTATTATCCGGGGAAATGTCGGGGAGGGGGGTGTAGATCATTTTAGAGGCGGGGCTTAGGGGAAACGCGTCGCGGATCTGACTATGTTCTTTTGAATATCGGTAGGACCGGGTCGAGAATATTCGTGTATTCGTGTCGTCCGCTAGTATGTTAACTTGACAACTAATATTCTCTTTGAAGAAGTCCTCCGAATAAACGCTCGAATCCGGCGATGATCCACAACAAGCATCGATTCGTTGTCGCAACCGCTCTCTCAGCAATTTCATTCTGGCTTGTCACAGAAGCGACGGCACGGTCGACGCAGTCCGAAGCCTTTGGGGGCCAGTTCACGAACCGACAAGAATGCAACGACTTCTACACGAGCGAGATCGCTCGCATTTGCACGGCGCCGGACGAGGAGTGGCCCTGCCTGCCCGGATCGAAGCTAGTCAATGGTAAGCACCACGGTTAGCGCGTACATGCTTTGTTGATGCGAAGAATGCGAGTCCACCTTTCTCATCCCTGCGACTGCGTTCGTCACCCGACCCCCCCCCCTCCCCGCCCCGACGACCCGAAAAATGATCAATTTACGGAAAAAAATTATCGTAAAAACTAAAAAATGGAGATTACCGGCAGAGAGTTTTCTCCAAAGACAGGTGAAAAGTCGGGGTCGGGTATCGGTACCGATATTACCTCCCACTCGACCCGACACCCCGACCCGACAGGACTCCTCCCTGACCTCCCTGGTGAACTTTGGTCAGTATGGGATTGACCCACCTTCCCCCATTCATGTTGACGAATTTTCTCGACGCCCCCAGAACAGCTCGAAATTACATGATACGTCAGTACTGGAGGGGACGCCGCCAACCAGACGTCATTTGTCTGTGCCTGAACATTCCGAAAAGGCGTCATTTGTTGTGCGTTAGGGCGCATTTCACTGATGTATTTTCGAGCCCAACTGACGATCCCGAGAATGGTAGCAGATCTCTGCGATTCGAGCTCGAGAATTCTTTTGTCTTTTGTTCCCTGAAACCGTACCGGCGTCAGTATGCCGCCCGCGAACGTCACGACCCGCTTCGGGAAATGCTGCCTAGTGTCGTCGATGGTCCAGTCGCGTGCAGACGGTAGGTAGCGTGTCACGCACGCGACACGATCTTAACGAAATCTAGCGTCGGGTGCTCAGTGCGCGTGCTTACCTAGTACTGTCAGTTGGTGATCCGCTGGCTGAGCAGTGCATTTTTATGAGGGGAAACAATCCGCGGGGCCGAGTAACTACCTACCTTGGCACTGGACCATAATACCGACCAAGGCTGGACACCTCCTTCGTGAGTACCAGGATCAGGACTTAGACTGTCAGGAAGACCACAGGAAGAAGACAGGACAGGACCCGGACTAATCTTAAATTTACAAGGGCCTGCCCAGCTCAGATGTCGACCCCTGCCCCTTTTTTTGTGGCGCCTGCCCCCGTCTGCAGGTTTCCGAATTCTGAAAACAACATTAGCCCTAACCGAAATTTCGGACTTCTGAAACGAACATTTTGTCATTTTTGCGAAATAAACTGAGCTCTGCGCACGAAGGTCGATTAAACAGCCTCATGTTTTTCGCAAATTCGCAAGGAATTAGCGCAAAGACTTTTTGTCATCGTCTCGCGCGACAGTTATGCGCATTTTCAGCAGGCACCCACGCTCGGATTTCCAAATGAACCTTGCGGTTTTTTTGCTATCGGGCACCGGAAATCATTTGATTAACGCCGGGCATGACAATGGCGGTGGGGGTAACGGGTCTCGTTGACCCACTGAACCCGTGAATTAATGAATGAATAAAGACCTCTTTTTTGTGAATGCATAGACAAAATATTTCCGCTAAAACCTGCAAACCGAGGCAAAAAGAAGACGATTGATGGAATCCCTCCACCGTTGAGCTATTGGGCTACTTAAATGTGCGCTCCGTTGAAGGGGAACAACATACTTAGTCGGTCTAAGGTCGTCAAAGGCCCATAGCGCACGATGAGAGTCCGACTAGTCATTATGCAATAATTCCCCCAAAACACTTTCGGTACGGCTACCTAGGTGTATACTTAGTCGCGACCCCCCCCCCCGTACCGCACTCCGTACCGTACTGACCCCCTCCGTACCGTACTCCGTACCGTAAAGTACGGTACGGAATACGGTACGGCCCGTACTAGGCCGTACCGTACTGCCGTACTAGTGCATTTTTTCCAGAAAATCGTGCCGTACCGTACTGCCGTACTGGACTTGACCCCCGTACCGTACTCCGTACCGTAGAATACGGTACGCAGTACGGTACGGTACGGAATACGGTACGGCCGACTACCTCTACTAGGTGTACATCCAAGGGGTTCGGAGTGGGCCGGCCCGTCTCTAGCTAGGCCAAATTCAGGCCATGTTTATGATCAAATTTTGCGTCGTATTCCCCATTGCATCCTTATTAATTGCGAATATTTTCTCTGCGGAAATCTAAGTAGCTTAAAAGGGCACAATTCTGGCGTCTAGAAAAAGTACCAGAGGGGGACCAAGGCGATGTTTCCTAATTGAAAAATAGAAAAACTGCTTTAAGGCCGGGCCGGGCCCATGAAAAACCAGGCCCGAGTCGGGCCGAGACGGGCCCTCCGAAGTGGGGCCCATTCCGAACTCTGACATCCATAAAGTAATACCTGTGGACTTATGTGTATGTGAACCTAAGCCTAAGCCTAAAAAAGGATCGAGAGGGCTGAAGTTCCGCTCTCACGGAAGAGTTTTGTTTAAGTCTTATAGGCGCTTGTTAAACGTTGCTCGTTTAGGCGAGATCGACCACCTGTTCAAGCTGCCGAAGCTGGGGAGCAGTTGCTGCGCCATGGAGTGCTCCGAGGAGGACATCCGCGAGTACTACTGCTGCACGACCGACGAATGCATGCGCAAGTGCTACACGAGCGAGAACAAACCTAAGCGGGACTCTGCCAAAGCTGCGGGCCACCCACGATTGCGTCTCGGAGACAACCTCATAAGGGCGATCAACGATCCTTTTGATGCGTGACGGAATGCTCTTGAAGTTTGCACATGTCTGTACCTTTTGTGTAAGCCTATAAATGTTGATGGTCTAAATTGGTCAAAGACATGCAGCACATCTCGTGTGGCAGGCCTAGTGGAAGTCGGAACCGGCAACGGACATTACTTGGCTGGTACTAGCAGGGCCGTAGCCAGGATTTCCGGGACAGGGGGGGGGTGCGAGAGAGAGGAGGGTGGTAGTAGGACGACGAGTACGAC
>JNEY01000020.1:673617-685273 GCA_020875895.1 Aphelenchus avenae
TTTTAGCGTAACTTTTACCAAGTTTTTAAAAAATTCCTTCACCAAAGGGTCCCTCCCCCCCCCCCCCCCCCCGCTAAATACGGCTGGGTACTAGTAGTATATAGGGGTCACTAGCCCTTTGACTCCCCCCATAAAGAGTCTAAAACAGTCAAAGACTAATTCACGGAAAAGTACATGCAAGTCCCCTCCCCCCACACCCAGACAGCGTGACCTCCATATGCTACTGCCCCCCCCCATATGCTACGAGTGCCGCTTGTTTTGTTCGAATCGATACCAAGAATGACATCTACCAAAATACCGATTGCTTCGACATACTCGCAGACAACTTCATAAGCTATAGGCGTTGAATCGGAACCGGCTTCAAGCGTCGGTCATTTTTTGGAATCCGAATCGAATCCGCTCGACCACAGTCTGCACCGACTTTTGCTTACAACTGAAGTATGAGCAAGCTTAAGCAGCACACCTCGTGACGGAATAAATTCCGGATAAGACACGGCGCCTTGTTCGCTACAGCCTCCAACTAGCAGGGATAATGTAGCCAGGAGCAGAATTTCGGTGATTATTGCCCCAATAAGAGCCAGTTTTGGTAAAAAACAAAACAGTCCAAAACTCGGTTAGGCTCCACTTCTGTCGTGGTCATGAGTAAGCCCCTTGCGCGCCCCCCCCCCCCCCCCCGTGCCGTGAAGCCGAGCCGTGACCACGGCTCCACCGCAAGGCTCGGCACCAATGCTTGGCTCGTCTTGCCAGCTCTACTACGAACTTACCTTCTCAAGGCTTCTGGTTTCTGACTGGGAATTGTTTATTAAAAAAAGGTTGTTGATTAGCGCTGCTTTTAAGTGGTAAAAGTTGAAATGGGGAAATTTTTTGACGACCAGGACCCTGCCACATCTTTACATGGCAAGACCGTCATTGACTTCTACCTCATGCAATTAGTGGCCGACGGGTTAAGCACCTTGCATATCGGCTCGTTCATCCAACTGGTGCTATTCTCGTGACAGAACACTTGCGCGAGCGCGCCGACTGTCTCCCTCTGTCCTTTGTTCCCTTAAGCCGTCTGACGACGACGGATGCCAGCATTGTACTTTTAAGGCATGACGGCCACCAAAACACCTGTCTCGCGTCTCGGGAGCCAGAAGCCTCGTGAGAATGACGCACCGAACAAAAGCTACGTGGGGTGCCAGTATGTTTGGGCATGATATGACGAAGTAGACGCGGGATCACCCGAGCGTAGCGAGACACTTATAGTGGCCTACTATGGGCCGAGCAGAGGGAGGGGAGGGGACGGAAATTAGGATTCATTTCAAATTTTCGGATAACTCGTACGCAAGTGAGGTTGCCGCAACGCGTAGACTAGCACTGAATTTCAATGTTATTATTTGGCTGTTTCAATGTTGCTTGTTTCAATGAGTGAAACACGTAGCAACGCTGTACGTATTAGGGCTGGGGGAAGATTCGGTGTCGGAATCCGAATCGGCATCGGATACCTGTGCTTTTGTGCGGAAACGGTATCGGAATCGGTCCAAATGACCGAATCCACCAGTTACTCAAGATGGTTTTTGGGGGGGGGGGGGGCTCGCCCCACAAGCGACACCAATAAATCTTAGGCAAGATTTGGGGGGATATGGTGAAAACTCGTGCTGAAGGCGTCCGATAACTAGGGATGCGGAAGAATCTGTATCGGAATTGCGATCCGCATCGGACATCGGTGCTTTTTGAGGAATCGGAATCCGCATCGGTTTTAAAATTATGGAAATGGTCACCGACCCGAGTGGGGGGGGGGAAGCCCTTGTACGTATGTAAGTATGTAAAGATGTACTTTCGAAAAAAGCACTCTTTGGAGTCCCATCACGTTTGACCTGGTTTCGCCCTTTGCTTTTCAACTAGCCCACGCACTGTAAGTAAGTGAGCGGGTCCTTTAGTGCTTTCAAGCGACACTTTCCGGGATGTCACGTTCTGCGGATGTATCCCTGAGTATTTTGCAAGGCGCGACGCCGACGTTTGTTGGACGCATTGTGCGCCGCATCCGGTGCCGACAAAGGCACCGCTCACCTGCGTCAGCCAGCGATGACGTGTGACAAACGCTTCGTTAGGTATGCGCAAAGGCGAACAAAAGTGATGAAGCAAGCGCAGGTCGAATAAAAAGAACAGTCATCCGTCGTTCTTTGCGCCAAGTTTATGGGGCTTTCGAAGACACTCTTCCTTTTCGTCTACCGATGATAACAAAAACCATTCGTAAAACTATCTCTTCTGTCTGCCTGTTGAGGTAAAATCTGTACAAAACCCTGCTTGACAAGTGCCACCGATGGTTTTCAAGCTATGCTCAGCGGCCGCAAATTTGAGAACGCGAAACGTGTTGTTTACACGTGCAAGGCGTCTAAAATGACGATCTTTTCAAGTAGAGCCCCAATGGATCAATTTCTCAGCAATAACTCCAAAAATGTTCAAACTTCATACCTACCTTATCATTCCCATGACTGTCCTACCTCGGTAGTACTCGGGTGGAGGACCTCATATGGGCTTAGGTAAAAATTTTTAACCTCCTATGGGGGTGACCTCTAGTCGAGTATGCGGGTCACTAACAAATATTATATGGATATCCTTCAAGCAATTAAAAAGTGTTTTTTACTAAGACAATTGTGGGGCGGGGTCTACCCCATGGCTCTCGTTGACGTTAGTCCAACTGCCCCCCCCCACGTCCATAATTGGGTGCTCCGCCCTCATACTCACTTAATACACCTAGCTCCTCTAATTTCATACTTCGTCGTTTTTGTAAACATGGCATTAATTTGGATATCTACTTGCTCAAACATGCAAACGATCACTGCATGCATTAGTCGGAGTGCTTATCCAGCGTCCCGCCGAACATCAGCAACAACTTGCCGCACTCGTTGTTTTCCCCGGCCATCGTCACTAACGGCGTGTGCATCACATGCGCCGTTCACGTCAGTATTGTTGGTTCTTCATGCCTACGTGCTTCGCTTAACGGATGAGCAGAGGCGCAACTGGAATTCGTTCGGGCATGGGACGTGTCCGCCAAAAATATCAGAGATCACGCTCGACCATTCGGTGCACGCCTGCAGCTAGCGTCCCTTGATGCTTCGTCTGAAAGGTTTCTCGGAAATGTCTCTACGATGGCGCCTTGCAGCGAGCTATGATAAGACTTACCCCCCCCCCTGATTTGATCCGTGACGTGATGTATCTCGAAAAACTTAACCAATGTGTGCTACGAAGCCGCTAATTCATTATTTTTGGTGGTAGGTTGCACCTTTAAGCTTGCTTCTGATGTCCATGCAACACAGTAATTTATTGAAAAACAAAATTTAAAAAAATGATTTCAAAGCATCAATTTCGAAAATTTGGGGTTTAACAGCCGACTAAACAGAACCTATGACACACGCAGTGCTTTTGATCTCGAGATCATTTGGCTGGCGATCCTATACTCTTCGAGATCACGAAGTAACGACCTTGACCACCCCCGGGTTTCTTATGCGCGACCGTCACGACATCGAGGAAGTGCTGTTAGCATGCCGCAGTAATGGCGGGTTGCAATGAATCCACTTCTTCTCGCAGGGAAGCGTCCCCGGGGCGGGGTCGACTAAAGCGGTCATAGGCGTGCTTTGGCGCGGATTGCATAAAAGGATATAATCCGCACGTGCCGTCCTCACTGGCAACTTTTGCGCTTTGCGCTGCGTTTCCGAATAGAACCATTTTCGGCATACGTTGTACTAGACTTCTACCGTTTTCGGTACCGACAAAACAGGTATGCTAGCCCCCCCCCAAAACAAAATGAAAAATTGGATAAATTTTGGCGTTTGTCAAATAAATCATTATAGTCAAGCTGCCTCTTTCGAAGCCTGGTTGGAACTTACTCAACGTATGCATAAATCGTCTGTCCTTGTATGCCTCTTATATTCTGATCCGTCGTCTTCGGTGCCGACAAACAAGGCAAAAGCAAAAGCGGCGCCGAATCCTAGTCTCTGCGGTGCGACCCTCCCTTTTTTCAACATACTTATTCCTCGTGTCGTGTTCCTCTTCACGGGCCTAGCGATGCTGACATATAGTTCTTTAGCGATTCAGTATGTTGCCCTCGTTCCACTTATTGCTCTCGATGGCTGCGGCCCTTTCGAACCGAGCGCTCAAAATGAAGGTCCAAACGATGGACGTCGGATCGACGCTCTACAACAGTGACGACGCCATCAAAGTTCTGCAATGCGGCCTCGCGCCTGAGCCGGGCATGACGTACGAGTGGACGCACAACTACAACGAGACCCTATCCGCGGACGTGACGGCGTTCGGAACGACGCTGCTGTAGGTCTTAACTGAACATTTTCGAGCAATTTGGACCGGCGCACAGGCCGCAGTTCTGCATCAAAGTCCGAGTACAAAAAACAATGCATCTCCCCCAAGAAATGACCGATACTCGACGTTGATTCCGATTCCCATCATGCCAGGTGTGGCAAAATCATCCCTCTTCTTGTGGACCCTGTCATGCTTTGGAAGGATGCTGAAAGGAATCAGCCTCCGTAGAAGCTTAGGACTGACTTAGGCCACTTCTTATTGCTTAGGCTGAGGCGTGTGAATAGCAAAAAAAAAGCGCAGAAAGGCGGAAAGCAGGAAATGGACTCGGTTTTATTCCGGGGCCCAGAGACCGGCTCCGTATAATATCATCCGAAAAATAATTCCCCGGGGAAGTGTCCAAGCGAATACGGTATCAGGGCTGGGACCGAGCCTCGGTCTCGGCCTCGGAAAACCGAGAGTCTCGGACATTTTGGAGGTCTTGGTCGAAAAACCGAGACTAACCCGAGACTTAGAGACGGCGCGGGCAGGCGCGGCCAAGCGAAAATTTTTCACTATATGACCATTTTTTACCGAAATTTTTGCAGGCGTCGTCTGCGGCAGGCCTTGTCTTTACGGCCACCTTACATAGTTGATCTCATGCAAGGATTTTCTTCCGCTAATGCCCTACGATCCGCCTAGTATGTACAAAAATAATTGTTGAAGTCTAGATCTCGGTCTCGGAAAACCGATAGTCTCGGACATTTTGGAGCTCTCGATCTCGGTCTCGGTTTGAATTTTGAAAATGCCCAGCCCTGTACTAGAGCTCGGCACGAGGACCCCGTGCCAAACCCCGTACCCGTGGTCCCCCCCCCGTGCCAAACCCCGTACCCGTATTAAAACACGGTACCAAACCCGTACCCGTGGTAAATTTCGATGTTTTTGCCCAAAAACAGGCCAAATAATCTACTATATGGGCGAATAATCTACTGTATAAAGTGGTTTAAATGTCATCCCATAGAGCAATACAGGAACAGAGGCCCGCCGCAGGCGATACCAACAAAATTTTAGTCAAAATTTTTACGAATTTGGTGAAAATTTGCTAAAAATTCATTCTACATATGGGTGTACTTGCAGATTCGGCACTCTCACAATGGCCAACGCGGGTCTCTACGACTGCTGCGGTACCGTCGATGGGCGGCCGCGTGGATGTGTCCGAAATCGGGTGGTCGCATATGCCCACGCGAATGAGATCCGCTTGGTGGAACCCGACCAGGACGGCAACGTGGCGTTAGCGATGGGCTACCGCTACAACGTCCTGCCCTTCGCGGAGGACGTCCTGCTCCGAGACTGTCAGTTCACGCCCGCGATCGAGCTGCTGGGAGTCCCGACGAATACCTACGTAGCGGTAAGCGTGACCGATTTATTAGGGAGAACCAAGGCATTATCTGGTTCATTTTCCATAAATTTTCCCCTTTATTTTCCCCTTTAGTATATTTTCGCTTTTGAGGCAAAGTTAAATTTTATTAGTTATAAAATTCCTTACTTATTAATTACTTATTGGTTTTTAGTATATTAGGAAGGAAAACGCCACCGAAGGGCCAAATTTCCACTATATTTCCAATTTTTAAATTAAAAACCAAAATTAAAAAATAATAATAAAATTAAATTATAAAGTTAAAATCTCCGCAGATAGGGGCGGGCCAGTTCCTGGACCCTCGTCCGCAATAGCTAGCATATTTGACCTCGACTCTTTAGGGCCCAATGGTCGGCATCGACGTCGTCGATTTGAACAACTACGGAACGTACAACTGCGTCGGTCGAAGACGTCACGAACTTGTGAAGACGACAATACATATTGTGCCCCTCGAGCTCGACAGTAAAAAAAGATTCGACGTAGACTGACGGGAATGCGCGGCACTGTTGCTATTTGTCACTCTTCTATTTGAGAACTTGGTTATTTATTTGAGCGGCGTATTAAATTGTGTTCAGTTCAGAGATTCTTATTTGGTCCGCTCTCCTAGTATTGAAAAAAATTAAAAAAATAAAATTTAAAAATTATAAAAATGTAAATTAATTAATTTAAATTTAAAAAATTTAGAGGTTCTTATTTGGTCCGTTTTCCTAGTGTTTTCTAGAAAATGTATTTCCTATGCGAGTTCTTCTACGGTGTGTTTTTCCCCTGCGGTGCCATTGCGTTTGCCTCAGCCGACGTCTCTTGGGCTCGCAAAAGACGCAATACCTGAGCCTACGAAAAGCGAGGGCCTTCCGCTAGAACATATTTTAGGTCGGAAAACCTTCCTCTACAAAAGCAATCCGTAGGCGTAAAACACATGCGTACGCCTTCAGTCCGAAAAAGGAGTTTGTACGGAATTCCGACAAGGTTTCCGAGAAGACTTAAGCGGCTTCGTAGGGCTTTAAGATTTCCATTTTAGGCGCGTGACGCGTCAGCCTTTTTGCAAAAAAAGCTTAGATGAAGCTTTCTGTCCCTGGGAAAAGCTGGGCAATTAATCCCCACTCGTAGCCTCCAACTACGGCGCTCTGAAGCCATACTGAAAAGTCGCTAGTCGCAGGATGATGTATTGAGCTGTATTTGAGAGCTCAAAGTAGTCCATGAGCGAGAGGCAAATATGAGAAATCGTGGAAAATGATGAGCGCACGATTGCGTTTCGTATTCGGTCCAGTGCCCACCCGGAACTGGAAATTACCCTCAGCAGCGAAGATCGTTGTCCGATTGTTGGATTAGGACTGGGGCTCTTAAAGCCGAATTCGAACACCGAACATCGAGCGCCAAAAAAAACCAACTACGGAGCTGAAGCCGAACTTCCCCCAGCCCTAGTGTGGGTATGCGTTTTGATTTTTGACTTGTTGCTCTGCAGCGGGCTACAACAACGCCATTAGCGCAGAAAGGGAGCCAGTTTCTGAATTAATTTAAAAATTAAATAATTAAAAACAATTAATTTAACTAAAGTATTAAAAATAATTAATTTAATGTGATTGTTAAACAATAATTAATTTAATTAAAAATAAAAATGAATACGCTGTGTTAGCTATGAACACCCGTTGCTTAGGACCCACGAAGGCATAGAATTCCCGCACAAACCGCTGGGACTTGACGTTGGGGAGGCCGAATCGTTTACGGAACCATTTACAAGTGGGTCTAGCAGGACATTTCTTAAAGTTGTATTTTGTACGACTGCGGGCAAAATACGCGAACAACGAGCGTTCACCCTCATGATTTTTTCGCCACCCACGCAAGAACACTCCCATTGTGCCGTGGTGACGAAGGCAGTTAAATTCTTTGAATTGGAAAGACGCAAGAAGGCGCATTCTCTGAAGACGTCTAACTTGTGCACTTTAGTCGACGCTCGTATTGTGCAGAGTGACATTCGCACGTTTAATATGCCGCATGCGTAAGTATCGAATAAATGAAATGGTGTCTTTTGGCACAACCCACAACATCAGACGAAGACGTAGGAACAAAGTGAAGCTAATCCGATTTTTTTAAGAAAAAAGACGAAAGGTGCATTCCGAACCCGCAGCCGAACCGAGGACGGGCGGCGATGCGGAGCCTAAATTAGTTTGACTAAGTGGACCGATAGACATCATCTCAAAAGGTCGTTCAGGGACCACAAATTACCCACGGATGAGGAGGTTCCGGCGAACGCAGTGACCCTTTCCTGTTTCCGTTTACGCCAGAAGCCTCAGTTGTTCGTCTGCGATGTGAGTCATCGCCGTTCTTTCGCGCCGAATGCACTCGAATAAAGTATGGCAGTGTTTGTCATCCGTTCTATGGAGAATACAATTCTTTCTTGATTCGTCGCTTTTCATGAAAAAAGCATGCGTCACTGGCCAGTATTTTGCGGCGCAAACAAATGATTCAGTGAAGCCAAAAACGCGTCGCTGTTGTGGACTAGCGTTAGGAGCGGAGCCAACAAGAGCATAGTGCAATGAGACGCCGCATTACTAGCAAGGCTCTAACCTTGTGCACTTTTGGCAAGCCTTCCTATTGTGCAGGCAGTGAATCTCATGTGGTCAGTATGCGAATTAGAACTGCCTTCGATGAAGATGCTTAGCGCTTAGGGAGCGACCCGAAAATACGTCGGCTACCCAAGCGCCTTAAGGACCCCCATTGTTAGCCTTGTTTAGTATTGACCTGACCCGGGACGCTCTCCCTTACTACTCGACATTCATAGCTAAGTCTTCGGCTTCGTCGATGGAATCCAAGAATTATCTGGGGATCCAGTACTCGATCAGGCTCACAAGATGAGCTCGAAGCACTGCGAAAGCGCTTGCGATTTCGTCTTACATGCCTTAAGATAGTGGGAATTTTATGTTGGGTTATAAACATCTGCCACGCCACAAGTCGCACTGCGATGTTCTTGCAGGTTTTTTTATTACCACATATTCCCAAAACTGAGGCCTTTTCAATACGTTCGCCTACCTCTGTGAATGGCCGTGCAAATTGCAAAAATTAAACCCAATGAACCCAGCGGATTCAATGCGCTCAGCTCGAAATCGTAAAATGGAGCTTAATGACGATGCTCGAGAAATAGTCGCCGTTACGGAGCTTTGTGACGTATGCGCAACCCGCTAAGCCCACTCAATGGTGTTTGTTCGGGAAGCCAAAACGGGAAGTTAGACTGTTGGGAAGGGAACAGCCGGAACGGCACGGCACAACAACCTTCCAATAATTCAATGAAGCTAAACAGAGCATTCAAAAATTATCCTTTTGATGTGCCACAATGGCATGATGTCCCAGAAATGCATGTTTAAGCGTTGTTTTGAAGGGCGCAGACCATTTCTGGAATGGGAAATTGCTCGAAAATACTAAAAAGTGGGTCGATATTTGTATGAAAATGCCACTATCGCCGGTTGACGGACCTATCAGGGCCTTTCGAGGCCTGCGTAGCGAGGCCCGGTCCGCCCTGGGCCCGCGGTAGATGTGCGTGAAAGCCCGCAGCGCGGTCCGGTAGGTATTGACTACAGATCGGCACCCGTAACAAGGTACGGGACGTACCCGTACCCGTATTATACGGCACGGCAAAACGGCACGGGTCACCTCGGGTACGGGGTTTGACATAGGGGGGGGGGGGTCACCACGAGTTCGGGGTTTGGCACGGGATCCTAGTGCCGATCTCTAGTATTTACCCGTTTACCCATGGCTTGCAGACGAATTTACCATATTTTTTCCGAATAGAAGCCAACCCCCAAAAATGACCATCGGGCGAACGTGTTTTATTGGTGTATTTTGACTATCTCGCACAGATATGAGTACCTAATTTAACGCACAAACTAGCGGCTTTCACGGGCTATCTTTGATGCCAAACCTGATCCGATCGCGAGACGAGGGCTTTAATGTCTAAGGGTGCGGTAGTCGGATGGATCCCATTATTATATCATTGTCGTACGGTACGATACGGCAACGCTTTTCATAACTAAATCATGTCGTACTCAACCCTCTGCGGGCGTCCGGCTGGTGGCCGGGGCCAGAAATTTTTGGAAACCGGGTGCCATGGGCGTAGGCCGCCGGTCCCGTAAATAAATGGCAGAACGACTCATTTCATAATTCGTGTTGTCCATTAGTGCGGAGAAGTTTTTCGTTTTCTTTTCGAAGAGGCACGGGTCTTGTTTACGTTGTTAGGGGTCATTTACGCGCCTTTACAGTCTACAGGATGATATATTCGCTAGCCGAAGGCCCACCGTGGACCTTAGGGTCCGGACCGGCCCGGGCCCAGATGATTGCCCCGCACAGTGTTGGTCCTACTACAATGCCAACACTGTAAACGGAGCCTGAGCCCTCCCCTCTCCTCCCCCCCCCCCCGGGCACCGGCCCGGCCCCGGGCCCCCAAAGCCGGGGCCGCACCCGTCTGTAAACTGGCGGCTGCATAACATAGCTAGGTAGCAAAATGACCAGCAATTTCGGCACTTGAACAGACAAATTGTGTAGTTTATGCCTCAAATTATTCATTGAGCGCTTAAATGGAATATTTAACGGGTTTTCTGTAAATTTTCGCTAAGTTTTAGGTCACCTTTTGCCTTAATTGACAGCCATTGTCCTGCCGGGGGCCGGCCCCCGCCCATCGGCCCCGGGCCCGGCTCCCATGGTCAAAATTCTCGGCCCCCGGCCCGGCCCGGCCTCCAGGCCCCCTTACCGGGTTGTACAATGCTGTCGTATCGTTTGTCGGGACCGTTGATAACGTAGCCGAATAATCGTCGTATTCGTTCTACGAATCTGGGTTCGCATCATCGGCTTTCTGTGCTCTCCATTACCCGGTAGCTATTTTCGAGGGCGCTCTCCGTAGCCCGAACTTCCGGAGCATCAAGTTCTGCGCTATCGTTGCCGATTTTTCCACTAATCTCCGTTCGGAGAAGTAAACAATTTCCGATCAGAGACGTTACAAGGTTCTTTGACCATGTCATACGATGATGATGTCTTATCAACTGTGAAGGCATGCGAACTGTGAAGAAATGACACGACAATGCTTCGAGGTGGGCCGGTGTTGCGAGCATCGGGTTGATTTCTGCGCGAATTCGAGTCTCCTCCTGGCGAACGTCGGCCCTTCCGCCTCCTGATGCCGTTATTCACGTCCCCATTACTCGACAAATCGGCTTTCTGTGACCTCCGTACCGAGAGCTTTCCCCGAGGGCGCTCTCCGTAGCATGAGCTTCCGGAGCACCAAGTTCTGCGCTATCGTTGCCGATTTTTCCACTAATCTGTGTTCGGAGAAGTAAACAAGCTTTTCGCAACGCGAAAACGTCAGCTTCCGGCAGGGCTTAATCGCATTAGTGCCACAAACGCGCACGACCCCTGTTCCATTCTCGAAGCGGGATTAGCAAGTGATAGAGAACGACGCTTGTGCGTGAAGACCAGGCAACTACAAGCGTACGCTGTTTTGTTTTGAGGGATCCGGCGGAATTGAGGAAGTATGCCCTTGTAGGACGCTCTCTGTGAGAACCGTGAAAGTTTTCGTGAAATTCCATGAAAATGTTGACAATTTTAATGAGCAATTGCCTCTTGGACAGATTGTTCCTACATTAATATTCACCTGTACGAGCAGATTTAGCATGTGCATGGAGGCATTAGAGAGCACCTTGGGCAGACCTTGAACTTCGACCTCAACTTCGACTTCAACCTCGACCACGACTTCGACTTCGACATCGAAGTCGAGGTCGAAGTCGAGTTGTTTTTCGGTAAAGGTCGAGGTCGAAGTTGAAGTCGAGGTTTTTGTGAAATTTAAAACCCTGCCTACGATCAAACTGTTCACCGAACGGCTTCATTGGCAAGACTTCTCAGTTCATCCTTGGCTTCTTGCGAGGCACCGTGGCGCCAGGGCCGTATTTAGCGGGGGGGTGGGGGGGGACCCTTTGGTGAAGAAAA
>JNEY01000020.1:685312-702419 GCA_020875895.1 Aphelenchus avenae
CCCCCCCCCCTATCCTGAAATCCTGCCTACGGCCCTGCGTGGCGCTGCTCTGGAGGTCACCCGGTGTCCATGCACTTCCACGACGATGCCGCTCTCCTCGGATGCGTAGCGCTTTGTGGTGCCGCAGGCGCCGCCCGTGTAGTCGCCTCCGTCGAGCACGAGTTCGCCGGGTCCCTTGGTCCTCATGCGGAAGGTCAGCGCACAGCCGGAGCCATTGAGCACCTGAAAGAGAAGTTACATGCTGAACAGTTCCGCATGCGTCGTAAGTAAGGATTGGCAGTCGGCAGCCGCACTGTACTCCGTACCGTACTGAGCCTCTCTGTACCGTACTCCGTATCGTACTCCGTACCGTACAGTATGGTACGGGCCGTAATTCGGTACGGTACGGCCGTAGTACGGCCCGTACTCGTTATAAAATGCTAGAAAATCGAAGTCGTACCGTACTGACACACCCCGTACCGTACAGTAGGGAGTACGGTACGGTACTGGCCCGCCGGAGGCAATAACAACATCATTTTAGTCGAATATTTCACAAAAACAATGAGCATTTCGTCGCTCGGCGCCTAGCGGCGGGCCCTTTTGTCTAGTGTATAGTATATCGTTGCATCTTCATGTACCCTCACTCCACCCAGTGTCATAGGGTTACGCTGGCCAAAACACCCCCTTCACTGTTACCTCAACATATTTTCTGGACGTCGATCCCGGTCCCCGCACCCAGAACGGAGGGGTTTGGGTCTCTTATGGGGCTTTTCCCGGCTTGGCTCCTCTGTACGGGGTTTCACATCGGATTGACTCCAAGGTGTTCCTCATCTTGTCTACTTGGCTTCGGAAGGGCAGACAGGATGTCATGCCGATCCCTAGTATGCATGCAATCTCCATTAGGGGACGATGTCTGTGTATGAACGTTAGTGAGCTTTTGCTCCCTAATTACATAGACGGACAGTATGCGCCTTGCCACGGACATTAAAACCTACCAATACGCGACATCTAGGGTCGAAAAATCCGTAAAAATCTTACAAGTAGTGGTAGTGGGTAGTGGTGGGAGTGGTAGTGGCCAGAATTTCGCTAGTGGGAAGTGGTAGTGGCAAAGTAGTGGTAATGGCAAAAATTTTGGTATTGGTAGTGGTAGTGGTAATGGCCAGAAAAAGTGGAAGTGCGAAGACACTGGTCCCAGACTGGGGATGGGCGGGCCGGGTCAGGAACCGAGGCGAAGCTCCAGATTTAAAGCCGAGTCCGAGCCCAAGATTTCCGCTGCTGCTTACCTCGATAATCCGCCGACCGAATGCGCCGGAGCTGAAGTTCTCCAAGAGATCGACCTCCAGCGAGTCTCCGCCTCGCAGACGCGGAAGTGTGATGCAGTTGCGGACGAGCTCCTCGACGAGACGATCCCTGGGTTCCACCAACGATGCGAACAGAGGGACTCTGAGTGGTCGAAGGTCCTTGGGCCTACTTCCCAAAATTTTACTTTACCAAATGTTCCACTTGCCCTATCGACAACAGTCCAATATTGCGATGAACTGCCAGGTTCCACTGAACTTTAGTGAACTGAACTCGAGCTCCAGTTCAGTTCAGTTTGTCGCGAAAAATCCCGGTTCATCGTGAACACTGGTTCTGACCTCCCCCCGCGCAGTGCGTGAAGGTTGAAAAACAATTTGAAAGTGTGACCAAATTGCCGTACCCGAAGTCAGTAAGGACGCGTCTTTTATTTTTTCAAGAACAATAAATTAAGTAGTTAACGTCGATAGAACAGCGGAATGACAACGAGTGAGGACTGACAAATGCTTTCAAGCGAGCAGAGGCAGTCGAGGTAGTTTATCCGCTAGAGGCCTGCTCCACGCCGTTCTCGAGCGCTCCGAGCGGGTTGTTGACCCAGGGGAAGACGGCTGGGCAGGGATTGCACGTGAGGAACTGATGCTCCGGGCTGTTGAGGAACGGTGTCGGGTAGACGCACTTATTGGGCTTCGCGCACGTCGGGATCGCCTCCGACGGGTAGGCGGACATTTTCCGCCGACAATTCAACGGCTCAAAGGAGCCCATCGACTGGAGTGGGACGGGTGCGCGCATCCATTCGATGAGCGTTTTGAGGGTGACGACGTAGACGTCCGGCAGGCGCGAGATCGAGGCCATGAACCTAAAGCGAACGATGTTGCTTACGCCTAGGAAATGAACACTCTGCTACCAGACTGACCACTTGGGTTAATTTTATTTAAATTAATTTAATACAATTTTATTTAATTTAATGTAATTTAATTTAGTCTAAGATAGTTTAGTTTACCGTAAATCCTCTAATTATGGGCCCGGGCCTATAATTATTCACTCGTGGTTCAAAGGGGCCTATAATTAGAGGGGGGCGGTAATTAGAGGGGGGCCCATAATTAATTTGCCACTAAGAAAAATATTTTCAATAGTGTTCGGGACGCGCCGTGCGAAACGGCCCGTTCCCATTTTCCGTACCCGTTTTTCACGGGCACGGTAAACGGCACGGGGGGGGGGCGGGGGTCAGCACCGGATCGGGGAACGGCACGGGGGGTCGCGGAATGGCTGCCGTTCCCGTGCCCGGTTTTTCGTAAGGGGGACCCTTTGGTGAAGAAACATTCCCAAAAGTCCTGTGCTTGCGCTTGCTGGCGTGCCTGGACGAGCGAAGAGACCCCCTCGGGCATGCCGTTGCCCTCCTTCAGACAGTGAATAAGGACTTCTTCGCTTCCGTCGAGCTTCGTGCTGATGCCGCATGCTTTAAACGAGCGGATGATCACGTCGTCCTTGACCACCTCCCATGCGTCCAGGACCCACTGCAGGCAGACCTCCGGCGGTGAAGGTCTCGGATTTCCAGCGGTAGTAGTCTGGTGATCTTCCTCGTCCGCTAACACCCGTCTGCCCTTCCAATTCTTTGCGTAAAAATACGGTCCTTCAGGGTGGAAATAGCGCGACTTTGAGTTGCTGCGGCTCTAATTATAGGCCCGGGCCTATAATTAGAGGGGGGGGGCATAATTATTATCTCTTGTTCCAAAGGGGCCTATAATTAGAGGGGGGCCGGTAATTAGAGGGGGCCTATAATTAGAGGATTTGCGGTAATTTAGTTTAATTTAATTTGAGTTTAATTTAATTTAATGTAGTTATATTTAATTAAGCTTAACTTAATGTAGTTTAATTTAACTTAAGGTTAACGCTCAGCCCAGAGGGACATACCTCTCCAGCGCCGCCATTCCCGTATGCGAGCCGTCCAGCTGTAGGAAGTCGGCGTTCAACGGTAGCACGAAGGGCGCTTTGTTCGTCCGATAGCCTCGCTCGAAGTTCCGGTTCAGAATGTTGACCACCTCGTCCACCGTCGTGTTCGGGTCGATCGCGCCACGGAGCATCGTCGAGCGGCGAAGAGTGCCCAGCTCGGGCACTGGCACGCCGTGAAACTGGTTCAGCGGCACTTCCCAGACGCCGGGGAAGGACCTAAACATGCCCTGTGTCCGGTGAGCGACATTTTTGCGCTCACGATAGTTCCGTTCCGATGGAACTGAGAAATATCTCTCACCGCCTGGTTATCTACAGCAAAACCATCCCCTAGTTTTGTACCCATCTTCCGGCGAAACCATTGCCTAATTAAAGACGAATATCCGAATTTCCCGCGATTCCTTTCTCCCTCGAGCTCTAGATTAGTCTTTATAGCTCTAGAGCTTAGTCCCTCAAACTCTAGAGCTCAGTTCCTTCAGGTCTAGAGCTTTGGCTTTCTAGCTCTTGGGTTAGTCTTCCCAGCTATAAAGCTTGGTCCCTCTAGGTCTAGAGCTTAGTCCCTTTGGTTAGGCTCTCAGGCCCGAATCTCACAACTTTCGAATCTCAGAATGAGAATGGGTTTATCCTGTTATTAAGAGCTGTAGAGATTCAAGAAAAACGTTCTAACCGCAACAGACAAAAGCTGCTGTTTTTTGGATACTCGTGCACCAGCATGCCGTGCTGTGCGCGTGCATGCGCGCAGACATGCGTACCAGGTGGTACCGAATGCAAAGCATACATTCGCAGAGAGAATTCAAGGGAGGTGAACGTTAGCCGTTCTTTCGGCGGGGGGGGGGGGGATTAGCACTGTGCCAGAAGACCTGGCAAGCGCCTGACACTTAGGGGTTGGCTAGCATACACGCCTAAGAATGTCTGGACGTTGAATATGTGGCCTATGAGCATAGATATGCTAAGTGCCTTAGGACGCTGAAACATTTTGGAATTTTGGCCAAAAAGGCAAGGTCTCCGCTTGAAGCCGGTCATAATTCACCGAAAAACGACTTTAATGCGTCCGCCCTCCCACAAATGTACATCAGTTTCTCGTCTCATGAGGCTAGAAAATCACTCGTCACGTACCCGAAAGGACAACCGAGGTCCTGGCACACCCAGGAGATCCGGTAGTCGAGAGTCTGCGGCCAGTAGGGCTCTCCGGCCGGTCCCGGGTCCGCCGAAATGGTGTTGTCGTAGAGGAAGGACGCCCGCTGCATCATCTAAAACATAATTTAGAAATAGGCTTTAATTAGTTTTAGAATTTTATTTTAATAGATTGAATTAAAAATTAACGAATTTAGTGTCTAGCGGGACTTTCAAGTTTATTCCGCCATGATACCAGCGACCCGGAGCGACCCTATTGTGCAACATAGGTCATTCAGCTGCGACGGACGTTACCTCAAACTGAGCGTCCGAACCGGAGGCCAGCTCTGCGGCCCTCATCCCGACAATGCTCTCCTCGTCCATTTCGCCGAACTTGGCGAGAATCCTCCGTTGACCGTCCATTTCGTTGAGCCATCGCATGACGCTTGCGCCTCGGAGGGAGTTGTGCCTGAAAAAGGTCTGGTTTTTGGACCGTAACAAATGGTACAGTGCTAAAGACTAGAGTTCGGCGCCCGTACCAAGGTACGGGCCAAACCTGTACCCGTACCCGTATTATACGGCACGGCAACACGGCACGGGAGGGTCCACTATGGGAACGGGTACGGCACGGGGTACCAACGCCGGTCTCTACTAAAGACGTTCCCGGCGCCTTTATCCAAAAAGACGAAGTCTCCGATTGTGCTCGCAAAATGCGTGTTAAGCCGAGAGAATTTGAAGAGAACAAGAGATGAAATTCGTTCGATATTGACAAGAAATTCTAATCTCAGGTTTTTTTCATTTTTTGACAGGATAAAAATCAGTTTTTTTTAACGTCCGATCTATTTAGCGCCAAGCGATACTGACAGGCACCATTATCACAATCGCATTTTACATAGTCCTAGCTAGCTCGCTCACATGCTATGAGCCCTCCCACCGACGGCGGCGACAATGAGGTTTCAACTGCATGGGATTGCGTAACTGTTTGCCACACAGAATTTCTTTACCGCTCCCCCCCCCCCCCGGAAGGCAATTATTATCCTTATGAACATTCTTGGAGCTGAACCTAAGCCATGGCTAAGCCGATAGTTATGGGGAATTTTTGCCAAAACCGGTAAAAAATTCACAAAAATTTGACCAATTTAGGTCGTTTTTGGACCATAAAATATGCGTTAGTTTACCTAAACGGCTTTATGAAAGAAGCAACGCAAGACTGGAAATACTGCAAAATTTTCCGATGCTTTCGGCTTAGAGAAGGCTTACGCTTAATAGGGGGTACGACCAAAAAAATCTTACGTGATCGAGTTTGACGCGATTTCGTGGCCTCGCCGGTAGATCCAGTGGACGTGATCGTAGTTGGTCCACTCGTGCGAGACGAAGAACGTCGCTTTGACGGGGCACCCGTTCGGGTTGAAGAAGCGCGGGTCCTCGAAGAGGTACTTGTAGTCGGCGAAGGTCTTCCCGTTCACAGCGTCGTCGAAGGTCAGAACGACGAACTGCGGGATGTCGGACGGACGAAGGCCGCCCGGAGGAGTCCGACCTAAACGAAGCGCTCTAGAGCGGCCTAACTGTGAAGCTAAGACGACACATGTGGACCAAAATTGTGTCGGTATAGTCCTAGGACGACACTACAAAAAGGGAAGGGTACCATGTCACGGCCCTTATTCAAAATTTTGTATTTCAGCATGCAGGACAAAGAGGACAACTTCAGAATACTGGCCTGAATTCATGGGTAATGATGATCCTAGACTGACTTTAATACGTTTGTAGTTTGAGTCCAAGCGCAACTAACATACGTACCGCTCTTGGAGCAGAAGCAGTTGGGCAGCTGACACCCGGCGGGATTCACCGGCAAAGGGCACGGCTGTGCTGCTGGACTCTTCGACGTCGGCATGGACGAGAACCGGAGACCGTTGCCCTGCACGTACTGAACGTCCGAGAGGAAAGCGCCTAAAGCGCGGCGTATAGGCTTGTTCAAATCCAGCGAGTTGCCCAGGAACTATCTGCTCGAATGCCTTTATGCTGCTTAAAATCATGAGCTTAACCACGCGGACAGTCATGCGCAAGTCGCCAACAGCTCGGCTAGACCCTGGCACTGCTAGGAAAACCTGGCCCACCGCCCGGCCAAAAACCTGAAGCGTCGACTAATCCGGGCCTCCAATGTTTATGGATTATTTGACGCTCTACAATCGTTCTCGCTGCCTGTTTGTTGTTTGGCTAATTATCGCGTGTGTAAGCTGCGAACAACCGATAAAATTATCCAAGACAGTAGGCTACAACAGACACTGACCCTTTGTCGACATTTTGACTAGAATTTATTTTAAGAATAACTGAGAATTGGTGAAATACTTGGGAAATTACAATTTTGAACGTAAGACAATTAAATGGTTTAGAATTAATTAATTCTGGAATAATTTAGAATTTTTACCAGAACTTATTCTATTTAAACTTTGCCTGGAATTTTCTAATTTGAAATCTTTTATATTATTGTTTAATTAAGTTCCTCGTTGCTAATAAGACGGGTTTATCAGAAGAAAATCAAGAATTTATAGGTCCGCTGTGTGTGACTTTACAAGGCCTATTTCGTGCTGCTATCAGCCAGTTCTACGCTATACTATACCCTTCAATTCCCCATCTTTCAATAGCTCCGAAGTGCCTTGACGAACAGTCTAGCAAGCCATACCCATCGGTCGACAATATCCGTCCTCAATGCGGTGGTGAACGTCGCACTGGCATCGACCGTGCACGCAGGCGGAGCCGCCAATGCACTGCTCGCCGCGGGCGCATGACTCTCCAGGAGGGGCGGTCGGCAGAGACGCTTCGTACGTGCAGACGCCGTTGACGACCACGTGCGACGCGGCGCAGGTGCAGCGCCGTGAGTTGAAGTCGCAGAAGGAGCCGCCGATGCACAGCTGGTTCTTGCCGCAGTACATCCCGGGAAGTGCGACGTCGCCGTGCACGCCTGTAATAGAGCTCCTTGGAGACAAAGCTTACGTATGCCAGAGATTGTATCGGATTTCAGGTTAAAAAGATGTTCGCTAGGGTTGGGGCCCCTCGGGTGGCGAACCTATTCCGATTCCGACCGATTCCAAAAATTTAAAACCGATAGCGATCTTTCCAACAAAAAAAACAGAGCTCCGAGCCCCATTCCGAGTCCGAACCCAATGATTACCTGCGTCAAAATGATAAATCACTACATATTCTGAAAGTTTTAATTTGATTTACTTTTTTTAATTTTCTTTATTTTAATTTTATATTAATAAATTAAATTTTTTGCATTTTAAAATCGGGCAATTTTCGAATATCCAAATCGTAATCCGAAGCCCAATACCAAAATGCGCGAATTTCCGAAGACGCAGGCTATAGGCGCGCATATGAAATCCGTTCGACTATTGCCTTACCCTCCCAGCACTGCCCGCCTCGTTCCCTCGAGGCCTCCGCACATCGACACAGTCCGTTGTGACACTCCGAACTGCCGTCGCACTCATCGTCGGAATGGCATGGCGAGCCGATCGATTTCATTCCCACCTGTGCGGGAGGTAGGGGAACCGGTGTCGGATGTGCCCAGCTCGGAGGTGTTGCCGGCATCGCCGCAGGAGGATAGGTGATCAGCGTCGGGGAAGGAGTGGGAAGAGCTGAATAAATAAGTTACAAAAGATAATTTAAAGCTGAAGGAATTAAATTCTCGATTCTAAATAACCGAAAATTTAAGGAAAATTTAACTAGAGTATTTCGCCTTTTTACTTTTTGCTTCATGAACCCAATAATAACGATTTAAAATTGGGATTAGGTAACTTATAACGTTTCCTGTTAGCTTCAGTTTGTTTAAGATTAACTGGAAATTCAAATAATCACTAATGATTATTAACAATTTAAATGAATGTATTAAATTTTAATAAAAATAAAAAATATAAAATTGCTTTTATTATTTAGAATTAAGGGACTAATAAATGCCACCCAACTGTGCCCCCATTTTCCCTTACTTGTCAGCATTTTCGGAAGAGCAGGGACGCGTGCTGCGCCCGCTTGAGCAAGCTGTCGGAAGCTAACGGCGTCGCTCGTCGAGCCCTTCTTGCACCAGCCGCCCTCCGTCATGGCATGTCCAAGCGGACATTTGCATATCCCTTCCAAACATTCGGCGCCGTTCTCGCAGCTACCGAGCAGCCGGTTACATGGCGAGCCGTACTTGTACTGAAGAGTGGTCTGGTACGCTAAAATTCCGGTCAAATTCGGATCGATCTAGCATTATTGCAGAGTGGACAGAGGGCATCAAAAGAGATTGTCCACGGACAAGGCGTCCGCGAGTAAGGTGCCGTTTTCTACCCTGTTTTTTATAGTTGACGTCCGGCACATGAGACCGCTAGGCTTCGCCGTTGGACCCCGTGCCGTTTTACGTTCCGTTGTGAGAATTCCCCTTTGTTCTGTTCTGAGAATTCAGACGGACTCCCCCGTTTCGTTCTCGGTGAGAGGTCACCTCCCAGGTATGGCACACGGAGAGAAAGTCATCGGTTAGGGGCCATCCAGAAAATATGTAATCATTACAGGGGGAGGGGGGTCAAGGCCAAGATTACGTAATCAGCACTAGGTAAAATGGCCCGCCGCTAGGCGCCAGAGCGAATTTTGACTATATTTCTCAAATTTTCACCTAAAAATTCGCTGGTGTCGCCTGCGGCGGGCCATTTTTGAACTCAATTTTGAACATACTTCGACCAAATTTGCCCATTTTTCGCCCAAAGTTTCGCCGAATTGCCGTATTTTTGCAGAATTCGCCGAATTTTTGCGCGGTTTTGGGCGATTTCAAGTCAACGTTTTCATTCGAAAGTTTCACAAAATGGCCAAAAGACCGTTGGTGTCGCCTACGTCGGGCTCAACGCCAAATACTTTGGTCGGTCCACGCCTAGCGGTGGGACAATTTTTACGTATCTTTTCGGCAAATGTTCCATCTTTCTGACAAAATTTTCATGTTTTAGGCCACAGCTTTTATCCAAAACTTGTGGTGTGAATTATAACTAAACAAGGTTAATTAACATCCATTTTAGGCATATAAAACGATCCCCAAAACCATATATATAAGATTCCTAGCATGATACAGCTTAAAACCCGATTTTACAGGTGTAATATTACAGGGGGGTCAGACACCTGATTACATTTTGATTACAGGGGGAAGGGAGGGGGGTGAAAAAAGGGCGATGGTAATGACTGCATATTTTCTGGATGGCCCCTTATCACTAAAACCAAAGTCATATGCTACAGGCCTTGTATTTCCAAAATGTTGTAGCCTGACTGGAGAGTAGAGCTGGTCACCCGTGGAGCCGTCGTTACGGCCCGGCTCCACGGCACTGGTTGGAGGTAACCACGGCAGCCCTGAAGCCGGGCCGTGTTTTGTACATTTTTTGGCAAAAATTCAAGCAATGTTGACCCTTACGCTCGTAGGCGTGCACAAGTCGTATATTAAGCGTTATCGCGTACACACACATGTAGTGCGCAGAAGTTCAAATGACTTATCAATTATGGATTTTCCGTAAAATAAGCGGTACCGCATCCTTTAAACCTTAATTAGTATACACATACTAGAGGTAGTCGCGGACCCCCCCCCCCACGTACCGCACTCCGTACCGTACTGACCCCCTCCGTACCGTACAGTACGGTACGGAATACGGTACGGCCCGTACTAGGCTGTACCGTACTGCCGTACTAGTGCATTTTTCCAGAAAATCGTGCCGTACCGTACTGCCGTACTGGACGTGACCCCCGTGCCGTACTCCGTACCGTAGAATACGGTACGCAGTACGGTACGGTACGGAATACGGTACGGCCGACTACGTCTAACACATGCATGTCTGAACGCAGGGACTTTGCATGCGCCGCATGCTGGAATGATGGCATACGTTTGTGCTCTAGCAGAGGAAACACTACCTTAGCCGAAGTAGACAGTTTACAAAAATAAGCTCGTGGATTCGGACAAGTTAAGCCAACAAGAGTAAACAGTCATAAACACTATCCGTAAGACCCCGATCGTTGCGCTTTTAGGGCAAACAATACTAATTTAGGGGGTAGTCCGACTACCGACTACGTGGTTGCTATCGCTGCCCAACAATATGTTATTTGTCATTGGAAAATGTCCATGTATTCGTGATTTTTTACGCTCCCTATCGTTAAAGAAATCCGAGCGCCTTTTGGCGGGATTCGTGATTCAACTGCCTCCCACGTTTAGGCTCTAATTCGTAATAGGGCTCCTCCCAGCCCGTCTTTTAGAACTTTTAGAATTTGACGGTGTTTTATTATCGGATTATGAAGTGTAGTAGCTCGGAGCGTTATTCGCAACACTGACAAAGACAGCAGACTAGTTTAACGCAAACGCAAGAAAACCATTACATGAACGATATCAGCTGGAGGACGTAACTCGTCTCGATGGCGTTCCGAAATATCTTGACGGTGAAAATGGTAAGCGAAAGTAGACAAAAGACGCCACTGGGGCACGCGAAAGACAACGAAGACTGGAAAGACACGCGACATGGAGAAAGACAAGGTGTTTTCTTGCATTTGTCAAGCAAACACATGAATGCATGTGTGTTTCACGTTTTGTGTGAGAAAGACACGGAAATTGCGCCACATTTGTATTTTCATGTGTTTTTGAAAAACACATAAAAGCAGCTCAGTTTTTAGGAATTACAGCGCGGCAAACACGAAACTTCACCATTTTGGCTCTGTGTTTGCTCCAGAAACACACAGAAATGTCAGAACGTCTCAGAGACACAGCATCGGACTACAGTTGCAGACGGATTTCTCGCTCAAACACGGTTAAAACACAAATGTCTGACTTCATTCCGCTTTGGCGGTCTGCGCTACGGCACACTGCAGCAGTTGTAGTTGGCGCTCGCGACGCCGGTGACGTAGCAGTAGGACTTGGGCGGGCAGTGCGGCTCCATGCCGCTGCAGATGCGAATCCGTCCGTCCTCCTCGATCAACGGGTAGTTGCCCGGCGGGCACACGCCCGGCCCGTCCCCGGTGAGGACGGTCGTTCCGGAGCCGTATGTGGAGACGGTGGCGGTGCCGGGCGGCTTGGGCCTTCGTAGGGGCGGCCCGGAGATCACGGGCTTCCCGGGACTCGCGTGATGTGTCCGCTGGCCGGCCGTCGGCGGCACGGACTTCGCGGTGCGCTGGGGTGAGTCTGAACAGAGCAATCGTTAGGGTTATCTCATCAGACAATCAAGCATAATCTGAGTGCGATTGGAGCGTTTTTGGAGAAGCAATAAACTGTTGCGAAGAAGCACTCGAAAGTAAAAGTTGTCGTCGTTTAGGACCCCCGAATAGACGCTGGCTTGGTGGGTCCCCTACAATCCACTGCTGCGTCGTTGTCTGTACCAGCGTAAATAGGATGCGATCCGGCCGTACGAAGGCTATATTAGGGAAAGGGCCACCGCTTTGTACTATACTTAGACGGCCGTACCGTAATACGGGCCGTACCGTACTGCGTACCGTATTCTACGGTATGGA
Organism: Aphelenchus avenae; assembly: GCA_020875895.1. NCBI lineage: Eukaryota > Metazoa > Nematoda > Chromadorea > Rhabditida > Aphelenchidae > Aphelenchus > Aphelenchus avenae. Next base: position 697,142 of record JNEY01000020.1, read on the forward strand.
GTGCGGTACGGGGGGGTCAAGTCCAGTACGGCATGATCTTCTCGCTAAAAATGCACTAGTACGGCAGTACGGTACGGCCGTACTACGGCAGTACGGTACGGCCGTACTACGGCCGTACCGTACTGCTGTACCGTACTTTACGGTACGGAGTACGGTACGGGGAGGGTCAGTACGGTACGGAGTACGGGTACGGGGGTGTCGTGTCTAAGTATACTTTGTACTAACTATGCTTGTTCAGAAGAGTCTAGCCAGGGATCCCGGAATTGAGATTTGCATTTTCCATTCTCTATGTTCTTTTAAATTTTGTTTCGCCATCGAATTCGCCTGTAGACAGAAATCTTGGAAGATTCAGCACTATGTAATTCACACCTAATTCACACGGTTCATCGGAACTTGTGAAGTTGACACAGTGTGCAATCCATTGTGGACACGATTTCACTTTAAACCTTTATGAACTGAGCGACCCTCAAGTTGTGAATAAGATCGTATGGTTTCTACATACCAGAGCTACAGGCCCTAGTTTGGAGCCGGTTGCAATCCGGTTCCAAAATCAGAATACGATTCCGACTCCAAAAAATGATTGGAATTCGATGCCGACTCCTGTTCTAGACCTCCAATCAAGATGAGACTAACTGCAAGGCGAATGCCGAATGAATCGGTCTTTTTTTAGCAAGATTCCGATTCCAACAAAGTGACCGATGTTCGACGCTCATCCCGCCCACTTGCTCTCAAATGTCAAATTTTTGTCTCGTGAAGTTCTAATTTCCGCATGAGGACCTTAGTCTTACCCGCCGGAATCGCTGGCGCAATCGTCGACGGCGCGGGGGTTCTCTGCAACGCCGCCGGATGGACGCATCTGCCGTTGTGAATGACCTCTCCTTCGGGGCACGATCGCTGGACCATGCCCGGCTGGGCGTCCTTCAGCGTCGATGCCGCGGCGGCGGGCGTCGTCTGCGCTTGCAGTGGGGTCTTCATCGGCGGCAACCGAGCGCATTTCCCGCCGATCGCGATGTAGCCGCTCGGACATCGGCACTTCCCGTTGTAGCATCTAAAATTGACGCTTCCAGTGTGTACTTGCGAATATCGTCGTTATGTGAATAGACTACGGAGGTACCCAAAGTGAAGCGGTTCAACCCCCCCCCCCCCCCCGGACCGAAAACGCAACCGAGCCGTAAGTGCGGTCCATACAATAAACCTAACATTTAGAAAACGTCTTTAAGCTAGCCTATGTGTTGGGCTAGAGGACTAAGATCCTTTATGGCTAGGACCAAGGCGTGTAAGTCTAAAGGACTGGATACCGAAGGTAAAAGGACTTTACTAGGACTAAGACGAGGACTAAATGGTGCTGGTGCGAACTCACACCGACTGTTCAGTGCACAGCGTACTCGCGTCGCATGCCTGTCCGGGAGCGGCGAATTTCGGCGTAGGCGTAGTCTCGTCCGGCGACGAACAAATGTAGTCGCGAATGATGGGCTTGTGAGGCGGACAGGTGCAGATCTAAAGCAGTGAAGCTTAAAGGTCCCGGCCGACTAGTTTGTGCACAGTTGGTATCGTCACATTTCTTTGAGACCGAAAGTTCAGACTTGCGATGTTTGAGGGACACGACATTGGAAGTGCTTTCTCGAATTTTTGACGCGTTTGAATTTTCGATTTTGACTCTGGAAAATGTTTTGGCTTCAGATTTTTAAGCAAAACATCCAAATTTTTAGCGAACAGGGCAAAATTCTATGCTGGCCCGCATCGAGGAGATTCTTACTCCTCCGCAACAGTCCTGGCTTGTACATTTGTTCACTGTCCTAGAAAACAAATTGATACTTTTGATTTCGAACTGTCGTAATTTTCGAAACGACGTTTGAAGGCCAGTTGCAGTCAGCCTCTGTCCCAGTCACGTCTATTTACGCCCACGTTTTGGACATGCAGTCGGATGCGGTCCGCACTGACTTGACGAGTTCATCCGAGCTCAAGCCACCTTACCTGGACCTTGCTCAGTTGGGTAAAACGCTTTACGCTAATTGCTCACTAACTAAGACAGGGCTATGTACGTTCGGAAGAACCCACCCGCTTGTCGACGCACACGGAGCCGCCGGTGCAGATCTCGCCGCTGGAGCAAGGGCTGGACGGGCGCGCGTAGCGGTTGGCTGAAACGAACGTATCTCAAAGCGCTGACAAACGCATTCAGCATGTGTTGTAAGAGCAAGGCAGTTTAGGCGTTTAGATATGCACGGCTAAGCAAAAGACACGTCAAGACGAGCGACAGCAGCAACCCTGGACGGATGCTGGGCGGAGGTGCGGGAATAAGCGGGAATATTGGGCATTTTATTTAAATACGAATCGAGAATCGGAGGCCGCCGAAAAGACCGATTCTACCAATTCCTTTCGGCAAAGCGTCCGTTTTATATACCGTAAATCTTCTAATAGAGGCGCAGCGCCTCTATTTTCACACACTAATAGCCGGAAAAAAATCTGGAAAACTTTGGCCAAAACTGGCCCATAATTGGCGTCTAAATTTGACCGAAATTCGGCATTTTTTGTGGTTTTCGCAATTAATTTCAGCCAAGCTAAGTTATATCATTGCAATGCAGGCCAAAGATGAAGGCATTTGTCGTTTCCATACCCTTTCTAGGTCCTTTTTCAGCTCACCCTTTTTGTTCAAGAGATATAGACCGAACATGAATGCGCCTCTATTGGAAGGGGCGCCTCTATCAGAAGGTGCGCCACTAATAGAAGTGTGCCTCTATTAGAAGATTTACGGTATTTTTAGGCTTGAAATTGGCGTAGGCATGAAATATCATGTCCTTTTTTGCAATCGGAATCGTCTTTGAAGCTTGGAATCTGACCCGGGGCCAGCCTTGAGCCTGGGCCCTCACACATCTGCCTTGGTCCAGGATTGGCTAGCAAGGCCGATAAGCGACGACTTACCCGGCCCATTGAGCTCCCGGCGGTTCTTCGAAGGCCGAAGCACCGTCCCAGGCTGCATCATGGGCTGGCACTGGTCGTTAAGCAGCACGGTGTTAGGCGGGCACTGGCAGGTGAGGTCCACGCAAATCGTCCCTCCATGACAGAAAAGACCCCGCTTGGCACACTCGTCCTCCACCAGCGTCGACAGCGGCACCATCGGCGGGGTTAGTGTCGTGGCGGGGAGCGGAGCAAAGGTAAACACCGCAGGCATGTTTGGCGTGGTCCAGGCAAGCTCTGCAAGCAAGCAGTCATGCTAGCGTCAAGGCTGTTAGGGCATTAATAAGGCCTCGAGTTTTACTGACATTAATAAACCCGGTTCCGGGAGGTGAAGGACGCTCGCTCTCGCAGCTTCCAGAATTCAGGGGAAAATTGCTTTTGATGCCCCCATTGATCAGGGAAGGATCAATTGTCTGCGTACCTCGCCATTACGTTACGTTTGCAGTGGCAGAATTCGAATCAGGCCTGTACGAGCTACCGAAGAAGGCTGTCCGTTTTCGGGGGCGGTTGGTGTGAGAATACCTCCAAATTTTTGCGGGGAAGTTAGGTCGTCCGACAACATCCAAAAATCCAAAGCATCCCAAAAATTAAATATGGTCAAGAGGTTCAAACGACTACAGCTCGTTGGCCGGAAACAAAAAAAAACGGAAACCGGGGAAACTTTTTAACGATTCTTGGCATGTTTGAGAGTACTTTCAATTCTCTATGCCGGAAAAACTCTGGAGTTGGTCCCCCGAAAAAATGGCTGCGACGGATCTATCCGTCCCCGTTCCTCGACTAATTCCAAGGATTGACCACCCACAAGCGCCAATACCGTATTTTCTCTAATAAACCCCCCACCTAATAGACCCCCTCCCCAAAAATTCACAGCTGGGCTGGGGCAACGGTTACTTCCAAACTAAGGCCATATTTGAATAGATAACGACGAACCAAATATTTTAAGACGAAGAGAGACTCCTGCGGCCGCAAAAGAAAAAAGTTACGAGCATTTAAAATTTTAAAATTTCCCAAATTCATCGATCGCGAATTCGACCCTCCGGGGGGTTTATTAGAGAAAATATGGTACTCGTGTTTGACAAGTTGCAGGCACGCAAAACTGCTTCGTTTGGAAAAAAGCACCAGCAAGTCGGTTAGCATCCCATAGCAAAGCGTTATGCATTTCCGTAAAAGCTGCACATTTACCTGATCGTTGGCCCATCTGTGACGCGATGGTGGTCGCCTCAGGAGCCGCGGGAACTTGTGTCGCGACCACGGGCTCGCAGACTGCCGTCAGTCGGTTCGGCTGTGTTCCGGCGGGGCAGAGGCAGATGCCGTCGATGCACTGCGAGCCGCCCATGCAGATGTCGAGCGGGCCTGTAACGATAAGTACCTATGTCGGTGTCTAGGGTTCCTATTTATGATCGAGGGCTCGGATTTTGACGCTATATTATTCACCCTTCAACTAGTCATAGACTTACCCTCAAGCAGCTTGCAAACCGCTTAGGCTTAGGTTGAGAAAACGCCTTCGCAACCATGGGTTAAGTTGGAGGGTAGCGGGATAAAAGCGGTCAAAATTGGGTAAAATGGCCTAAAATTGCTAAAAAATAACGTTAAAAAATGTCTTTAGACCTAATTTATCAATTTCGTTAAAATTAAATTTTTTGGTAATTTAAAAAATCAGCTCTGAAGGGTACGCCTGTAGCCTATGCCAATGGGGAGGGGAGGGCGCGGGATTCAGCACTATTACGGCTAGGGCCCTGTAATCAACTACGGGTGGCGACGTTTACGGGATGTGACGTGTGTGCGATTATAGGTGCTCAGATTCTTACCACAACTCGTTCCCGGCACGGCCCGTCTCGGCTGTGGAGCGTGGGTCACTGGCGGCGCGGTGTACATCACCGTCTGCGGCGCTGCTGTCGCTGGTTGGTACGTCGCATACTGCTGCTGCTGCGGCTGCTGCGACTGGCTAGGATACGCCGCCGGCGCGCCGTAGGCGTTCTGCTGCGGTTGCTGCGGCTTAGGCTGCTTGACGCACTCGCCCCTCGAGATGACCATGTCGGCGTCGGGGCAGGAGCACCATCCGGCGCGACAGAACGCTCCGCCGGTGCATTGCTCACCACGCGCGCAACTGCCGCCGGGTGGGGCGGAGATCATCTGGTTGTCTTAAATGGGTGTCTTAGACCTCTCAAACGTTGTAGGATCCTTTAGACTGGTAGATGAGTAGTCCACAATATTTCATTTTTAAATGCGTACAGGGAAGGAAGCTTGGCGAAATTCATGTTTTTAAACTTAAACAAATTTTAGGGACTAGTCGTAAAAAAATTAAATTTAAGTAAATTTTTAA
>JNEY01000020.1:731074-756482 GCA_020875895.1 Aphelenchus avenae
GCACAAAAAGCGTAATTTGTTAAGGTCTAAATAATATAAATTTCAAATGAAAATTGGTAGAATCAGAAAATTTAGAAAAAATAGAAATAGCCTCAAAAATAAATTAAATCAATTAAAGATTAAAAGTTAGAATTTTTTTGAAAAATAATAAACTCGTAATATATTGTAATATTTTGTTCAGACCTACGTTCGGCTTCCGATATGACGAACCGTAGTAATATTTAACTTAAATTATATTTAATTTTAAAATTTATATTGTCTCGAGAAACTTACCCGAGACGCAAGTTTGATCGATCGCACGGAACCCTTCCGGGCAGACGCATTGCCGGATGACGCAACGAGTTCCCGCATAGGCTGCATTGCACTGCTCGTCGTGGTCACAGCCGATTTGGCCCGGGTAGATTACTAAAACTGCTCTGTTAGGCATGTGTTACACGATGCGAATGTTTACAGGAGTGTGAACTAGCTTATGTCACCAAAGATCAGATCATGAGTCTAAAATTCAGGCATAAGGGAATGTCCAGAAATTATGTTAACTAACAAAAGCGATTTTTCAAACCCTCTTCCCGCTATGTTAACACTACGTAGTGTTAATTTTTAACGGTTTTTAATAACTAACTTAGAACGGAGGAAGCTGGCCAGGTCTAGCTAGCGTGGCTTATGCACTCTTGCATAGGATATGCCTTGATCGGTGAACCTTAGGCCTAGATGTTCCAGGTCCTAACATTAGAGTAAGGTCTAGTGTTTAGCTCAGGTGAACTGCCCATGACCTAGGGCGGGCCCAAAGGAATGTGCCTCTAACGGTATAATTTAACCAAAATTCATACGTCCTTTAGTGTACGAAAAGTCCAGCATAACCTAAGGCTAGCCTGAAGTGAGCTTTGGTTTAGCCCTTGACGCCACGTAGTTCTTTCAAGCCCACCTTTCTCACAGCGTCCGTACACATTGACGTGCGTCGAGAGGCACTGACACGTCGGCGGCTGCGTGTTCCCGTTGCAGTAGGCGCCCTGCATGCAGTCCGTGTTCAGCGAGCATCGAACGCCCACGCCGCCCTGACGGTTGCCGTTCCCGGTGAGCACCTTCCGCGGCGCCGGCGTCGTCGCGACAGCCGGCATGGGCTGCGCCGGCTGGGCCGTCGGTGGCGGCGCGGTGCCGGCGGTTTGGTAGTTGCCGTAATTAGCGCCGCCGACGTTCGAAAAGCGGTCTCCGTTCGGCAGTGGTACTGAAGGTCGTGTGGTTACGTGGGCATCGTAAAGGGATAGGTGATGATGGGATAGACTTAGCGGATACACCCTCTCCCGTACCGACTTCCGTTCCGTGCTGATCCTGCCCGTGCCGATCTCCGATTCCGTGTTTAACCCTTCTTGCCGAGCCGGGCCGTGCTCCAGTACGGAACGGAAAGTTGCCGTTTTGTTTTGGAATGTGTAAAATACAAGAGGTCACCCGTCATTCACAAAAAAATTTTTAGAATTTTTGTCAAAACTGCCAAAATTTGCCTGAATTTTTCTTAAACTGGGCTATTTTTGGCGTCAAGCACGGCAGGGAAAACGGCGCCGTTTTCAGCTCACGCCGTTCCGTTCCCCGTTCCGTGTCAGCCCCGAACGGAACACGAGCCCGTGCTGACCTTTCGCCGTGCCGTGGTCCGTGCCGTAAAAAACGGTGAATGGGACGGAGCACTGCTTGGCACGGACCGCCCAGTCTGTGATTGGCGACTAGGCTTAGCCTTGGAATCGGTAGCCTATTCGACATCGGAAGTCGGTCATTTTTTTAAAATGGAACCTGTCAAAAAGGCCTATTCGACAGACTCCTTCAGACACATCCAAAAAGGGGCCAGTCGGGACGTTCGAATGACCACGTGACTTGCGCATCACCATGCTTCCCCAGAGGCGTAACTTACATGCAGTCGGCCGCGTCGCGAAGGTGTTCAGCACTGCGGAAGTGGTCCGCACTTGGACGCACCGTCCTTCTGAGAGGTCCGTGCCGGCCGGGCAGACGCACACCGGTATCTTGGTGTCGCAGACGGATCCGCGGCTGCAGATCTGTCCCCGGTCGCAGAGCTCACCGGGGCCTAAAACTAATGTAATCGTCGACAATGCTGGGCATGCTTTTGGCTGCCAAAGAGCGGCGCAAGAAAATGTCCGAGGCCGGAACCGGGGTATTTCCAGCCGCGTTTTATTGAACCAAAATACCAAGAACAGGAATGCTCGGATGTTTCATGAGGCCATGCGGCGGGAAACAAGACCCGACCTGCTGTATTTTGCGGACAAGCGCGGCCGAAACAATGCGTGACCACTGGGCAGTGAGGACAATATTTTAGTTTATTTTATTGTTTTCTATTTTAGTTTATATAACAGACAGTCAGTAAAATTTTCAAAATATGTTATGTACATGAAAATGCTATTTTAACGCTATTTTAGCCAATTTAAGGCCGTTTTTGTAATACATTTCTGATTTATTTTTAATGTAATTTAGGGACTTTGAGGACTTTTCCCGATTTTTCATAGGGTGATTGACAACCCTCCGACTTAGGAAAATTTGCTTTTTGACGACATACCAACTTCCTTCGGCCCTGATTCCATGGGTACGCAACGTCCGCTCTGTTCCGTCAGCGGTGGTACGCACTGGCACCGTCCACTGAGACACGTAGCGTCGTGGTCGCAGAAGACGTACTGGTTGTTGCACGGCTGTCCGAGGCCCACTAGAATATTAAAATGTGCAAATTTTAAACGCAAACAAGCACATTATAAAAATAATGATCTTAATAAAAATAAATGGAAGCATCCTAAAATTTATAAAAGATGAATAAAATCAGCAACAACGGGGCAAATAAATTCAAGAAAGGGATAAGCATAAAATATTTTATAAATATAAAACTATAAACTAATAAATTAATTTTAAAAAATAAAGAAAATATTCAAATTCAGCAATTAAAAACAAAATTATTCAAGCGAGCGGGTTGCTGGAAAGGTACCTTTGACCGCACCGGCGGTGGTCCTCGGCGGCATAATGCACTGCCCGTCGTGATCCTCGAGTTCACCCGGACAGAGGCAAAGGTACATCGGCTTCGTGCACTGCGACCCGCCGCCGCACTGCTCGCCGCGAGCACAGCTCGAGCCGGGTTTCACTGAAATTCGTCATGATACACCTTCGGACCAGCGAATTTAAGAAGACCAGCCAATATTGAGATGTCTGTCCTGGATAAGGCAGAACCGCTATCGCAGTACGGAGCAAGGAGCGTAGGGGGGGGAGGCAGTAAGGCACGGAGCTGGTCGGTACGGTACGCAAGAGATAAGTGCAGTACGGCGTGAGGCACGCAGGGATCAGTACCGAACGATGGGAGTCGTCAGTACGGCACGGTACGAAGGGGGGCAGCAAGGCATGTAGCACGGTACGGAGTCGGTCAGTAAGGCAGCGAGAAGGTCAGCACGGTGAGCTGAGAGTCAGACTGGTACGAAGGGGTTCGGTACGGCACTGTACGGACCACGTACGGCACTCAACGGTCAGTATGGAGTACGGTACGGAGGATATCGTACCGCTATCTGGGAAATGTTACGTGCCTACCTGCCTGTACCGCCACCGGCTTATGGCCAACAGTACGGTACGGCGGGAGGGAACCACTATGGTACGGGACGGAAGGTTAGAGTTAGCGACTACACTCCCGTGCCGGGGTCCTTTCCGTCCTGGACCGTCGTGCCGTCCTCCGTTCTGTCCTAGACCCCCCGTGCGGTGCCCGCACGGGCTCAGCACGGAACCGCATCCAAAGCGGCCGTTTTCCGTCCCATTCTCCACTAAAACGACACAGAAAGAAAGAACTTTCTAGGCAGGACGGTCCGTGATCCGTCCCGTGCTGGCACGGAACGGAAGACGGACCGTTCTGATCCCACTGCCGTGCCGTCCCGTTCTCAGGACGGCACGGATCATTCTGAACGGCCCGTCCCGTTTCACGACCCGCTAACTCTACGGAAGGTATTAGTACGGTACGGTACGGAGTGGGTCAGTACGGCACAGAGGAGGGGTTGTGGCTGCTTATGGGGGGCAAAGATTATGGGGGGGGGTATGACCTAAAATTTGGCTGCGTATGGGGGGCAAAGCATTTAACAAGGTAGTTAAACAAAATTTAATTTACATAATAACAATTAATTAGCTTAGTTAGACACTAATTAACCCTTTGCTCCACCCATACGCAGCCAGTTTTAAAGTCATGCCCCACTATAATCCCAAAATCAGGTTTGCCCCCCCCCCCTATGAGCAGCCACAACCCAGAGGGGGCCAGCACGGTGAGCGGAGAGTCAGACTGGTACGAAGGGGGCCAGTACGGCATACGGACGACGTACATCACATAACGGTCAGTACGGTACGGAAGGAGCCATACCGATCTCCAGGAAACGTTGCGTGCTTACCAGTCTGTACCGCCACCGGCTTGCAATCGATAGTACGGTACGGAGGGGATTAGTACAGTACGGAATGGGTCAGTTCGGCACGGAGGCTTTAGCACCGTAAGGAGAGAGTCAGTCCAGTACAAAGGGGGTCATTATGGCACGGTACCGACGACGTACGTCACTTAATGGCCAGTACGGTACGGAGGCACAGAGTGGGTCCGTAGAGCAAAGACGAGGTCAGCACGGTAGGAAGAGAATCGGTCCGGTACGAAGGGAGCCGGTACGGCACGGAACGCACGCGTACGGCACTTAACGATCAATACGGTACGGAGTACGGTACGAAATGAGTCAGTACGGCACAGATGCGGCCAGCACGGTAGGAAGAGAGTCAGCCTGGTACGAAGAGGGCCGGTACGGACGACGTACGACACTTAACGGTCAGTACGGTACGGATAACGGCACAGAGGATGGCATGCCGTTCTCTGGGAAATATACCTGTCTGTACCGCCACCGGCTTGTAGCCGCCATTCCCCGAGTTCCACGTCTGCAGCGATCGATAGGTGTAGTTAGAGAGCGACTGTAGCGGACTGGGGAAGTTGCTGTTGTAGTTCGTGACGGCCTGCGCGAGGTTCTTCAGGCCTCCGAGAATCGGTTCGAGTGGCTTCAGGTAGGAGGACGTCGGCAGCGGGACTTTGGCGGGCGATTGCTGGTAGTTGCCGACGTGGTTCACGTTCTAAAGGGACACTCTGAACGCTCGAACTGCGATGATAACCCTCGGAAGGGAGGTGTGAAGGTAGAAAAATTTGCATTAAATATAAATTAATTTTAAACGTTTTTTTAAAATTTAGAATTTAATAATCCGTTAAAATTAAAGATATGAAACGTTTCAAATGTTAAAATAAATTTAAAAATAAAGTAATAAAAACAAACAAAAAGTTACCTCTGCGCCGAAATGTGGCACTTCGGTCACGGGCGCTACGTTCGGAATGTAGCCGGTCTGCGGCTGAACGCACGACAAGGTCTCCAGGTTGGCGACGGTGCCGTAGGGGCACAGGCAAGTGAGCCGAGTGAGGTCGCAAACGGTGCCGCCGATGCAGTGCTGTCCGTTCGCGCAACTGCCGTTGAGGATGGCTAAGACGAGTAAATTGCGTGTCGTTCTTTAGGGCACTACAAAATTTTTGCGGGTTCCCGTAAACTTTCGCACTACGATGTGCCGTCTTTTCGATGGGTTTTTCGCTATATTGTCTCTTTTATTGCGCCTGATGGGCTTGTCAGACACGATAATGCAAACGTCCACCTGCCAACGGTACAGTTCGTCGCCCGTACCAAGGTACGGGCCAAACCCGTACCCGTACCCGTATAATACGGCACGGCAACACGGCATGGCCTACGAAACAAGCCGTATTACACGGGCCAAGCCGTACTACGGGCCGTGTTTTATGCCGTGTTAGTGGATACGGCTTGTCAATTTTTTCCCCACCACTGGTACGGGTTTGGCACGGGTCCCAGCGCCGATCTCTAGCCTGAGTGCGGGCATTTTTGGTCTCTAGCAGATTCCAACTGTAACGAAAAAAGTGATCTCGACGAGCCTGTTTTTTTCGGTTCACTGCTGCAGAAGCAGACGCTGCCAAATATGGACGGCGCAGCTAATCGGGAAAGCTGTTCGAAGATGCCGCTGTCCAAAACCAGTGGTACCTGCGAACGGCGAATTGTTGCTGACAAGTTGACCGGAAAAGGGATTGGCCGCGTGGGCAGGGACATCGTACCCATAAAAAACTTCGGAAAAATTCTTTTGGAATTTTCTTTTACCTCTCCTCTCCTTCTCCAAAACCCAAGCCGTAAATGCATCATGTCCAAGGGCGTACCTAGGACCCGTCGGGAGGGGGGGGGATGGTAAGGGCGCTTACCTATTTTTTCCTTTGCCTCTGCCTTTCTGCCTTGGTCCCCCCTTTGGTAGCTTTCTGAAGTTCCCATTTTTGCCCCTTTAGTGGTTTAAACGGGGATTTTGGTGTTCTTAAAACTAATATAGCCCGCCGCAGGCACCGACAAAAAGATTTTTGCGATTCTTAGGCAAAAGTTTAATGAAAATTTGATCAACTGACCGGTATTGAGAGCGTATTTTGCCTATAAAATAGCCCGCCGCAGGCGCCGCCAGAGCGATTTTTACTCTTATTTCACAAAATAGATGAAAATTTGAATGAAATATGTCAAAATTACACAAATTCCTGAAATAGATTAATTTGCCTTGGTCCCCCCGTACCCTCGCCGTACGCCCTTGATCATGTCCGAAATTCCACATTTTGTTCCAGGCGCTGGCCCATGAAAGCATGCCTCCCAACAAGCCATTTTTTTGTGCAGTGAATCAGGAACAAGGAACTCCTTTGCGCTGCGAACTTAGTTACTCATTAGCGTCAGCGTACGCAGGTGGCCTACCGATATTCAACAGTTCGTTGCCGTTGCCGCCGACCGCGCCGACCGTCTGACTTCCGATGACCTCCTTCGGAAGGACCGGCGTCTTACACTGTTGTCGGATGAAGTCGAAGGTCATGTCGTTCGGGCAGAACCTTCGCTCCCAGTAGCCGACGTCGCTAAAGGGCATGCAGTCGAAGAGAGGTTCGAAGAAAGGTTTTTATCCAAGGGCTTACCCGAAGCCTATGCTATTGCATCGGAGAAAAGCATGCGGATTCGCATCTTCTGCGAGGAGAATGTCCCTCTGCGGGTTGCACGGCTGGTTCTGTTGAGCGTAAAAGGCTGAAAGGACGTACGTCTGAGGCGGATAAGCCACGTTTGATTAGGTGTACCTGAGGTAGTCCTAAGCAGAGCTAAGTAGCTCAGAAGGCGTAGAATTAGGATCATTTCACAATGTCATAGGAAGGACAAGTCACAGCGAGCTAAATGAGCTTATTTAACCGGTTTCTGATGTTTCACGATACGACGAAAGCGCTCGATAAAGTCAAGAGAATGGGTCGGAAAAGCGAATCCGCGAAGAGCAGTGTGTCCGGCTCTGAGTAAGGACCCCATGGGTCGCGTACCGATTCCGACCGAGTCAAAATTTTTGAAACCGATCCCGATTCCTCCAGAAATGACCGATTTCCGATCCCGGCTCCGATTCTTCCCAAGATTTACTGCGCAGGTCCTCCTATAAAGAGCGCCCAATAAGGATATGATCGAAAAATGCAGGAATTGCAGGCGCTAAGCGCAGCCACAGCATTACCGGAAATGTCGAATTTTCATCTTAAATTTTCGTTGGTCTCGCCGGCTGAGAGCCTGAGAAAACAAACGACATGAATCGGTGGAATCGCTCGTTTTGGACTGATTCCGATTCCGATTCTCCAGAAAGCACCGATTTCCGAGCACAATCCTGATTCCGATTCTTCCCCACGTTCTACTCGGAGCAGGCTATCATGTCAAACGCACGTTTGGCATGCGTCAAATGCTTTAAACGACGTGTACAGATCGTATGGTAACAGGACCCTAGAGGGCAAAACTGGAGGCGAACCGGAACCGGAATATGCATCGAATATTGGCAGTTTTTGGAATCGGATTCGAGCTGCATGCTGCATCGGTCGCTATTCGGAACCGGAATGGGGAACATGAATCTGCCAAAAAAGACTATCGATTCATTTCGAGACATGCATTTTAGTCTCGCTGCTGTGATCAAAGGCTTAGAATCGGAACCGGCATCAATAGTCGGTCATTTTCGAAATCAGAATCGATGAGCGGAACCGTTCTCAAATCAATAAGCGTCTCGATCACGGCCCTGTGTGGTTGGCGGCTGGCCTAAACCTTTGCGTATGCACCAAAACGTTGCATTGTGACCCTCTTGTTTTGCTCCGATCTGGCGAAAGGTGGCGTTTGTTCGGGCAGAAGGGTCGCAAAATACGAAATATTTGCGCCTATGCCTGTTTTGGTTGGCTACGGCCGCTGCAGAAGGTACATAAAACAGAGGAGTGAGCCGATGCTCACGCGAAGTAAGGGATACGAGGAAACTAGGTCTGGACGTGAGTAGGAACCCGAACGGGCATCGAAAAACCGACAAAAATTCTTTAAAAAACCGATTTTACAAATCACAAAACACTTGAAAGGCTGCTACTAGGGCTGGGGAAGAATCGGAATCAGGATCGGAAGTCGGTGTTTTTAAAGGAATCGGGATCGGAATCGGGAGCGGACACGGTATTTTTTGCGCAATCGGAATTAGGGATCGGTTTTAAAATTTTGGAAGCGGTCGGAATCGGAATCGGTACGCGACCCGAGGGGTCCCCAGCCCTAACTGCTACTGCCAACAGCTATGTGCGGGTAGAAATGGTTACGGTTCATTAAACAAACAAAACGTGGTCTAGTGCGCATAATACAAGTCCCGAACGACATTAATTAGCGAAAACGGGCATACTACTAAGCGAAAATCGGCGCTAAATACGCGAAAATCGACGGTTGAGACAACGTTCAAACAAAGGCCCGCTGGCGAAGCGGCGGCTCGAATGACCGCGCGCACGACGACAGTACGGTGCGTCGATGTGCGTCAGCGGTTCGGACGGAGGAGACGGAGGAAAGAAGACGCGCTCGTGGTCACTCGATGACCCGGCGCACGCCTCCGTTGAGCGGACCGAATACGCGCAACCACGAGGGAAGCACATTACGCAATACTGCGCGATGGGGACGTGGCGCTTGGGCATGCCACATTTCTTGCGCAGAGCTTCCCTCCCTTGCCCACCCCGTTTTCCCGTATCCATTAGGGTAGGGGGAACATCGAAATGAAGTCCATGCTTTGAGAGATAATCATGACCCAAAGGGGCAAATATAGTGACAATGGATCAGCTTCCGCACAGGATCATGTCTAAGTGGTCAGGTGCATTGTCCCAAAATTCGGAGCCTATGGCTGGGTGGCTCGTGGGCGGTCCCAGGGGCAAATGTGTCTTCCCAAGTCGTCTCCGGCACTTAAGGTAAGGAAGATATATGTCTTAATACTCCTTTGGATTATCGGAGTTGTAAAAACAGACGCCGTTGCGTAAGCCTCATTGTAGTAGGGTTTGTCGCCCTTCCGGACGTTCCGTGTGTTCTTGCGGAAAAACAACTCGGCGCAGAAGGACGGCACAGAACGGAACACGGCCTACAATGTGCTTTCCATGCCGTCTCGAACCGCTTACAGGTTCGCTAATACCGCGCATGAAGATTGCCCTCTTTCCCCGCTACGGTCCTCCTCGAGGCGGGCTTGCGCATGGAAGCCAACACTGCAGTGTCGGACATCTACTTCGATACTCCGCTAAAGCATCAGCCCGTCTCTTGAAAAGCTACGTAGCATGCTGGGCTCCCCAGCTCCTCACAGGCCAAGTCCCGGAGTTCCGACTCCGGTTCCAAACTTCTACAACGATCCCATTCCAAAAATACACCCGACATGGATTCATAGCGCAGTCGTAAGCAGGGGCGTATCCAGACCAAAATTTTAGGGGGGAAGCGGTTTTGGGGGGGGGGGGGCAACCAGGGGTAAATGGACCGATTTCCACCCAAAATGGCCAAATTTTCCCCTAGAACGCGCCTGGTTGTAAGGACAAAATAGCGATGTGTCCCACAAATTTCATGCGAAATATCCAACAAATTTGTGGTACTTTTAAATTTGTGCGACACTTCGCTGGAGACGCGGTTGTAAGCCTGCGGCATACGACACTGACTGAAGTGCATATTGTCGATAGAACCAGGGTAGATTTCCGATCCCGAATCCGATTTAGAAAATTCCCACATCCGACAGTGTGGAGTAAATGGTAAGAGAGAGAGAAAGGCGATTCCTATTTCGGACTGCTGTTCAAAATCGATATCTCGAAATTTGGACGTTGAAACTTGGAATTGCGCAACTCACTGGTCAGACCGTCCTCGGCAAACACTTAAGGGAGTGATTGAGCAATGCGCGCGTTCCGTGCGTCGCCGCGCGCCCGCCGGAATCAATGCCCTGAAGAGGGGTCACTTACAGCGGGCGGCGGTGCACCGAAGGTGACCACTTGAGCGCCTCAAGTGCCGCCGCGCATCCCCGACTTGGCCCCGAGCGCTGAACGCGTAAACCGTCGCCGGCGGCGACCAAGAATCACAACCGCGAGCAAAGTAATAAATAGGAATGGTTCGTCGTACAGAAGAGAGCAAATGTTTCGCAGCGGACTCAAATCTTCATGGAGACAGGCCACTGCGTGGCGCGAGGGGGGTCTCTACTTTTTGGATCTTCAGGGTAATCGAAAGGGGCGCATTTCCAGCCGGAGAAGCCATTTAAATTTTTCCCGAACGACGATTTTTGTCGGGATAACCATTAAAAATCCCTAAAAGGACGTGAGAATGCCTTGTGGGTGAATGCGCGTGGTCAGTGAAGGGACAGGGAAGTCAAAAAGGCGAACGGCCAATTTCCGTGGCCGCTTTCCGAAAAGATTTAACGCATACTACAATTTTCATCCGATTCAGACTCCAGGAAATGGTCCCCCAGTAACCACAAAAAATATTTATCGCTACGTAGTGTGTTATGTTTTCGGGTGACCGAAGAAACGTGCCGTGTCTGACAGGCCACCGACGATTCCTGCGATTTTCCGGACTTTCAGGCATAGACCAATGTTGGGCAACGGAAGGCCCATTCAGTAATCAACGGCTTTGTGTCTTTCCACACAAAATGCCGGCTCGTAGGCACCCCCAGAGCAATCACTCGGCACTTTTGATAGGAGTTCGTTGAATGGTTCACCAAAACTTGCCAATGTTTGCGGTCATATTCCCGTCCTAGCCCCGGTGGTCCGGCCAAGTCTTAAACTGAGGCCGTGCCCGGTCCGGCGGGTGCAGGCCCGGTTGCCCAAGGGCGACATACTGGCGAAATATGGCCACCGGACGCAACATTGGCTCAGTCTCTAGTTGAAGGTTTCCATCTAGTTGGAAAGATTGGGCAGCAAATCGCTGGTCCTCTTTGGTTATAGGGGGGAAGGGTCAACGGGGCGGCGGGGGGGGGGGTCACCTCAGCTTGCGTATGGGTGGGGGTCAAGGGGGTTTTATAATACAGAAACCTTAAAAAAATACAAACCAGTAGCAGCAGGAGTATTTTTCAGCCAACATCGACTAATTAAATATAAGTTTTAAATCAGAGTTAAATCTCAGGTAAATAAAGATAACGAATCGCAGGTAAATGTAATTTTTGAATTACGCCAAAAACTAGCTAAGATCTTTCGCAACATAGAGTTTGTGGCAAAAGACGTAGGGAGATAGCGAAAAATCATGTAAACAACAATTTACGAGCAAGTCCTAACTATAGGCTACGGAAGCCGCCTTCACATTTTGGAGTAACAAAGCCTAAATGACATAGATTCAAGCGAATTGAACAAGTCAAACCGTGGTAGCTGAACGAAAATAGCTCATCAATGGAATGATCGGCCAATAGCCGCGAGCATTTGGTAACTCAATGCCACTGTCCGGCCAACGAATCACCTCCGATCCGATCTCGGCCGGACCGAGATAAATCCGGAGGTATTCTGGCCGGCCGCTGAAGTGCTTTTTGAGCTTCATTCGGGAAGCAATCGGGGCTCTGAAGGATCCCGACGAAGCTCCGAGCTGGGAATCACTCTAATATCGGACCGACCGAAAGTTCCGGATGTTCCGGCGAAATTTCGGCCGCATTCCGAATGCTCTCGGGCCGAGCCGGACGACTGAACGGACAATAATAGCCCCATAATTTCGCTGCTTTGCAGCGCCGCCACTTGAGTCGCCGCGCGGCGGGCCACAAGCAGCGGATCGCCGCGCGGCGGGCCACGAGCAGCAGGGGCCGATAGGTGGCCTAAGACGCGCGGCGCGGATAAGGGTCATCGCTTTTGTGATGGAAAGCGACGGGATGAGTCAATGACCGGCGGTCGGACGGTCGCCGGAGGTAAGCCGACACCGCCATCAGCGCGGATTGTTGAGCCGCTTTGTGGAGCAATTAGTCGGACTCGAAGTAGCCGCCGGCGGGTCGTTGGGGCTATCGTCACGATATGACGTAGTTAGCAGCAGTTCGCTCGACTTTCGTGCGTAGTATGGTCTTTCGGCAAGCGCTGGACGCCGCTAGTTCCCTAGAGGATTCCGATGCCGATTATCGGCATAAATAAATTATTACCGATAAACAATAAAAATTCGAATTCCAATTTTAATATTAAAACAAGGTTGTAATTTACATAAATTATATATAATTATATTTGTGTTTATAAATTAAATTAATATACCTAATATACCTAATTAAATTTTATCGTAATATACGTTATTTAAAGGCGAACCAGTTCCAAACAATGGCTGATACCCGATGCCATTCTAGGCCTAAGTAGGATACGAAATAGACTGAAATACATTTGTGGAAATGATGGGTGGAACGAGGCTTTTTTCATGGCTTCTCAGTTCTCTATCCCCTTTAAAGTGACGAAATACCAGTACATTTCCCGTCCTGCCCGGCCGCACATTTCACTCACCAAGCCGTGCGACTGAAGACTAACGGTTTTGAGGGACTTCCACGATCCAAAAACTGAACTCGCCAGGCGGAATCAACCAACTGGACGACCTCCAAGACCAACTTATGCCCTCCTAGATGGATTGCCTAGTCAAAAACAAGCAAAAAATGAAGATAAACAGGCGCACACAAAGGGCATCGGCTATCGGTTTTAACGCAAAAAAGTTAAAGTCAACTAGCCAACATCTTCGAAGTGTTTATTACACCCTAACGAAATCAGAGCAGGTACAAAAAGAAGCGGTAATACGCAATGATGATCTACGGCCCAGACAAAGTCAGTCGGAACCGGTGGTTTCGAAGCGGTTCCGCGAGTAGAGCTGGCATCTGACCCATTCGTGCGTTTTCGCCACGGGCGTTCCAGATCGGCCCCGTTCCGACTGACCGCCGTGCAAGGAAGCCAGCCGCTAGGCGCACACTTTAGTGGCCGACATCGTTGGGTGGGAAAAAAGGCGGCTCGAGCTCACGGCGCGCTTAATCCCGAGGAAGGCGAACAGCTCCTGACGAGCCGCAGTGCTCATGAAGAGCAGGAAGATGGGCGCGGAGAGGACGTGGACGTCGAGCGCCAGCGACTGAGCGTTGAACAGAATACTCACATCAGTGGGCGTCAGTTTCGCTTTGGCAATGTAGAATATGACCTAAAAGAAGACGCGGAAAAGCGTTTTTTTGTGGATTGGCAAAAAATGTTATTCCGGTAACCGGCCAGAGATCGAATTTATGTCCTTTTTCCCTTTCCACAGTGTCTCGGACCTTGGATTCATCAGATCATACAAGTTTTCCGCAGAAACATACAAGCTTGTGAATGGCCCTAGTTGTTTTTTTGCGTTACTCAAGCAAAAAATAACAAAATGGAAATAGGGAACAATAAAAGCGAAAATAAAAACAAATATGAACGCTAAAAAGGACAAACAAATACTGGAAATTTAAATTAGACTGGAATGAAAATTAGATTTAGAGAAATATATTAAAACTAAAAACTACTAAAAAAAATTGTACATAAACAATAAAGTTGCAAAAACAAACTAAAGAATAGTCCCATCAAAAATAACAGAAAGAAATGTCCCTACGCCGATGTCTGTTGCTGAACTGAACCCCCCTCCCCCAGAAGTTAGGCTTAGACGCGACACCCCCGTACCGCACTTCGTACCATACACCATACCGTACCACTACGGCGCAGAACGACTACTGCCGGGACGGAGTACGGCGCCCGTAGTACGTAAGTTGCTGTATGACTGAATTAGAATGTACAACGGTGTCGCGTTAACTAAGAATTTATCCAACTTTCCACAAATATGCAACTTTGTCCTAAAGAGCACGCCGCGTTTCAGTACTTGTTTTCGAGGAGTGACAGGTTACGGTATAGGAAAATCAGCATTTCTGCCTTGCGGGCGAAAAAAAAACCTGCCCAAATAAGGTACGGAAACGGCGCGTGCCGGGCCGATGCCGTATCGTACTCCGTACCGTAAAATACGGTGCGGAATATGGTACGGCCCGTACCGTAGTACGGTCGTCTAAGTGTTCCAGAAGTCATTCGCGACGAGATCGCCGAAACCGGTGTCGGAAAATTCTTTGTCGGACCCTTCGGACAACCTACCTCTATGATGACGATCACCAGCGAGTAAAGAGTCAAGACCACCGTCAGCAGGATCAGCTTCAGTTCGCTGTCCCGCTTGTCGTCCTTCGCGTCCGTGATCGTGCCGATTTGCCTTCGGATCTGGCACATTTTTACGAAGACGGTAAAGTTCATGCACAGAACGCAGAAGAGGTTCGAAAGCCCGATTGAGCCGCTAACGACACTGCGGTTTATCTGAATAGACTAAGGAAATAAAAATATTTAAAAAAAAAAACTAAAACAATAATGAAATATAATAAAAAAGAGAAAAAAACCCAAAAATAAAATGAAATAAAAGCTAAAATAAAGTACGAAGATTTTTAAACAAAATTCGACAAATTTTAATTAAAATAATGTGAGAGATTACCCCAAATGCGTCCACCGTCAATATTAGGCTATCAAGGTGACTTAGCTGAGAATGAACGGTATGAAACAAATGTTGAAATAAAGTAGCAAGATTTTTCTCAATATTTAACAAAAATATTTTCTAAAATTTTAGAAAATGTTTAACTAAAAAATTGTTTTATTAATTACCGCATTTCTTCGAACAGAGCCCCACCTCGATTAGAGCCCCACCTCGAAGAGAGCCCCACCAGCCCCTTCCAAGCTAGGCAGCTTGTGTATCTTGACCTCCAGGTTAAGGTTATATGTGAACAGATAGCGATAAAACAACATATTTTAAGAACAGTTCGGCTCAAAAGAAGGAAAAATAAAATTTTCAAAATTTATTTAGATTTAAAGATTTTGAGAAATTGTGGCTCTGAAAAATAGAGCCCCAGGGGCTCTATTCAAGGAAATATGGTGAATATATTTCTGAAATTAAAAAAACAATAAAAAAGGGCGTACCCCGAATGCATCCACCGTCATGTCCCAGCGGTAGCCGTCCCAGTAGTTCTTCGGGTTCTCGTAAAAGATCTTCACCTCGCAGAGCCATACCGTCCACGTGAGAGGAAGCGGCAGGAAGGCGATAACGACGTACGACACGCGAATTAACCACGTCCAGAGCTGAAAAATCCGCAAAATCGAAGCTTCGAAAGCAATGTATTTTTCTAGTTCCGGACTGGTCCCGCAGGCGTCCAAAACAATTTTTCGCCATATTTGTCTTGATTTGCGATGATTTTTTTATTCCAAACAAGATGTCAGCAATTTTGAAAAATTTCGATCCACGTGTGATAATTGGCTATTTTCGTGTCATAAATGTTTTTGGACGGCTTTGGCGCCATAAAATCCTTCTTTTGTCGCGCGCGGTCCGGGAAAATACGGACTACTTTTAGAAAGGATCGTTACGGAGGAGGTACGTTATCGGGAAAAAATTGTATTTTTCACAAAAATATGTTGAAATTCAATTTTTGTAACAATCGCGAATTTTGGATGCCATAAAATACAGCCGATTTCCAAAGGCGCGAAGCCGAATATGCAGTTCCGACACATCCCTGGTACGCACCTTACGGTGCCCTAGCGGCAACACAGCTGCGGTGAACCGACTGGCAGTCAGAAAGAACGCGGCGAAAAACTGCGCGTACAGATTGTAGTAGTACGCGAACACGACGAAGGTAACAAAGTTTCCTTTACGCGGCAGTGATTCGTAGAAGCCGAAGAAGATCGGGGCGGTCTTTGCGCGGCGAAGGGTGAACGTCAGCACCCATGAGATTATGTCCTAGAATGCGACAAAATAAAATCGAAAAAACCGGTCCAAAGATTTTAGGTTTTAGAATTAAAATTGAATTAAAATAAATTAAATCCGACTTAAATCTAAATTAAGTATGAATTAATTATATTCGAGTTAAATTTGAAGTATGTCTAGATTAAATTTAATTAGAGTAAAAAATTAAATTAGACTGAATTAAATCAGATCAAGTTAAATTAAATGTAAAACTAAAACTAAATTAAAATGAATCTTGCGAGGCATTGTCCAGAAAAAAAAACTAGAAATCGACTTGATATATACCGCAATTCCCGCCACCGCAAATAGCTTGTAGAAGGGCCCTCGAAGACGGCTAAGAATGACTGCGACGACCAGCAAGTAGAGGACGAGCAAGGGTAATCCGTAGACCAGCGGTATGAGGACTTTAAGGTTGGCTGTCCTCCAAGGGCTGTAGGGATGGTCAGTGGGGACGCTCGACGGCGATGGCGTACTCATCCTGAGATGTGATATGCTGGAATAAACGTTTAAAAGGGTTTATGGGCGGTAGAGGGCCACTATGACCAGAGCTTACATGGGTGCGGGGTCATTCGGCTCGAGTTCAGAGGCCAATAAATAATTAGGTAGTTAAATCAGCTAAACAGTTCCACAAGGTTTGATCTTTTTTATTCGCGTGAAATTATCCATGAAAATCAAGAATTAAATAAAACACAGTTTAAATATTATGAAAAAACACCGGTACTTGAAATAAAAAGACAAAATTAAGAAAAAAAAACTTAAGAAGTGCCCTTCTCTCCCTTGTCGAGGACAAGTACGCGTGGGCTCTCTAAAGCTAAAACAAGAAACGAGCACGGTCTTCCCTGGTTGCTCCCGATTTTTTGGTGATCCGGCCGCCGGATAAACCGAATTGCGTCTGGCTGCTATGCTCATCGATTTCATTGCGGATGAGATGATGGATTTTAACACGGCTTGCGGCTTTCAGCCCGCGCCGCTAATTATTTACGCCACGATTTTACGGTCTGCGAGGGGTCACGACCGACGAGAAAAGGGCGAAGGGGGGGGACTGATATTTTAAGCTTCCGACAAGGAATCAAAAGCGCCGACTACGCACGGCTTCAAGCACCACTGCTTACTCTTCGTCAAGAATGAGTACGCAATAGTCGACTTGGAAGCAAGAATGCGCGACAGCGACGCCGCTAATATCATGTTTTCTACAACGCGGACGCGGCGTCGATTCTTCGAATTCCCAGCTGACACAGGTGATCTTACGTGCCCTAGCCGAGCGATAATTGCGTAGTGCGCATTCGCGGTGTGCCTAGTGATTAAGACAGGTGCTCTCGACTTGCGAATGTCAGGCCCCGGGAGAGCCGTCATCGAATGCCACCTTTGCAGGTGTTTAACGAAAACAATGCATGATGAGAGACGGTTGAGCGCAGTATGGTTGACGAGAGTGAGACACTGCTGCATTAGCCGTAAAATGGCGAAAACATCGAACCGACGTATAAATAAAGACGTAGTTAGAACCCGTAAGGAGGGGATTGGGGGGCGAGTACATGGCGACCCTTATCGTTCTCTGTGTCGGCATTCGGTTGACGTCGAACCTCCTCCCACTTGGTACATTTTATAAAGCGGAGTTTTTCCCTCTGTAGTGGGTCTAAGTTGTTGTCTCAATGCAGTATAACAGCTCAAGCGATCCCACCCAGAGCGATCTTAAGATTACTTGGAAAAACGTAATTAGCTTCACATCAAAGTGATAACAAAGTATTTGGCAATGAAAAATGTTGTCTTGGATCCCCTTAACCTCGCGAGGGCGAAGGTCCGCGAGGAGGCCTGGCGGACCTCTAGTTTACCTTTGCTGTCAAATGTGTCTCGCGGACGGATCCTAGACGTGCTTCTTGGCGGCTTTGTGGCGGTCCTTCGCTCGGTCAATGTCACTTTCGTTGATGTCAACATCGATTCCCGCGCAGACGTTGGCAGCCAGAACCTTTTCGTATGGCCCGCACGGGCAAAATTGGCGTACGCGAATGGTGAATCCACGACCTAACTGCGACACGATTATGTCCAAAAAATTTGCGAGCAAGCGAAAGTCTGCTTCAGATTAGGGTTGACCGGGGACGCCACAGAATGAGTAGGACGGAGTCGTGGAACCGACGGTGAGCGGTGTCGTATAGATTATCATGGTAACTACTCTGTGCAACCGCTTGAAACGGGGAAGGGTACGCGTCCCACAAATTTGGGGTTTTCTCCCACAAATTTTTTGGTCCCACAAATTTTTTTCTCCCACAAATTTGGGGTAAACTTCCCATAAAATTTTTCTTCCCACAAATTTGGGGTATTTTTCCCACAAATATTTTCTTCCCACAAATTTGGGGTAAATTTCCCACGATGTTCTTTGGTTACTGATTTATACCAGACTTAAAGTTTCACATCAAAATGCGTCGACATAAGCACCGAGGATCAAATTAAAGCGCGAAATTAGGCGATTGCGTGGCGATTCTGAGGGGCTGCCAGAGGCGGACGTCCTTCGGTAGGTTTCTTGCGGCGGCTGTTGACCAGCGGTTTGGCCGTAGCGGCCGGCGGAAACTGAGCGACCTTAGCAGCTTCGCACATGATGAGCACCGCATTGTGGCTGGGCCTGTGGCCCAGGACCTGTGGCTAACAGTCCTGTGGACAGGACTCGAAGCCCGAAGACACAACCGATCAATAAACATAACGCCAAGCGAGGAAACCAAATTTGTGGGACATTAACCCCAAATTTGTGGGAAGAATAAATTTGTGGGAACGGGAAATTTGTGGGAAATTTACCCTTTTTTGTGGGAAGAAAAAATTTGTGGGAAATTTACCCCAAATTTGTGGGAAGAATTTTTTTGTGGGAAATTTACCCTTTTTTGTGGGAACGGGAAATTTGTGGGAAATTTACCCCTTTTTGTGGGAACAAAAAATTTGTGGGAAGATTTACCCCAAATTTGTGGGAACTTTACCATAGACGCCGCTTGAAAGGTCAGATCGGCTGCGTGGTCTCTTCTCTTGGAGACACAGCCGGCTACAGGCTTGGTTGATGTTAACAAGGAGCTTCTGAATTTCCGAAATATCGGCCGGACTTCGCTGCTCCGGATGTTTAGACGCTGCTCGGGAGATCCCGCATCGTACGGCCAACGAATCATGGGTTGAAGTTCAGGGCGAAAGGTCGCATCGTGAAGAGAGACGAGGTAATCCTCAAAAAAGTGTCGCCGCCTGCCTGCCATTGCTGATCATCGTGTTTTCGTAGAGACAAATGCTATTAAGTGAGCTTGCCGGCACGTCCGCGACGCCCCAGCCGAGCGGCGAATGGGTGTCTTCAGGAACGAGGAACGAGCTGGCCGATGATCTCGTCCTGGTTTACGTTTTTCTTGGTTTACTAAAGGATTTTTCTGCTTGTCCCGACTAGGAATGCCTAAAGGAATAAACGGCAATTGTTCTGACGAAGCAGTGGGTCTTTGGGATTAATGGGAACGTTCCCAGGTGGGGAGATATCGTCCCAGGAGGGACTAGCAAAATTTGATCAAGGAATCATCTAAAAATTAGCAACGCGTCCGCATTTCTGCTAAAATCGGTTAGTGATTAACTAAGAAAAGTGAGTAACCAATCTAGAAAATATTAAAATTTCTGAGTTTTGTGCGAGATCAGAGGGTGTTGTAGCGTGTAATCGTCTTCACAAAATTCTTTCTCACTCCTAATCGGTTCCCTCTTCCTTTAATGGCAAGATCCGGGGGGCTTTATGCAGACACAATTGACGCATAAAACAGCCACTCTAACACCAGTTGGTTTTTTTTGCCCGTTCCTCCCATCTAATTCCACAGTAGCTCGTTAATTAGCCCATGTCTCGTCTAATTCCACGTGTGGTCGTAAGCTAATGACGTCGAATCCGCAAGGATATCGCATACCGGCTTAATGTCGTTGAAAGGGTCGAGATGAGTCTGCTAATGCGGCCGAGTTCGAAGACTAAAACAAAAAGACGTCACTCCGAATCAGCCGTCAAACTTTGCTCCTTTAACTATCATGCAGTCACAGTGATCATGCAGTGGACAGCGGGAGCTGTGTTGGCGCGACTTTCAAGGAGCTGTGACGCCCGTCACATGTTTTTTTCATTAAAGAATTGTTCGTGGCCTCAACGACGCTATGTCACATCCGGCGATTCCCACTCGACCACACAGGCGGCTACGGCTTGCCCTTTAATTGTGAAGTGTCTCGCGCGTAATTAGTCACGGAGGCGCGTCTTTTGTCGCGACGTGTCTTTGTAGGAACGCGTCAGACTTCGAAGAACCCAGGGTTAATCTATTTTTAACCATTTGCCGCACGCAGTGCCCGGACCAAATTTTATGTCGAAATCGTAACATTTAGGCCAAAATTTCGGTGGTATCGCCTGCGGCGGGCTAAATTCCGTGAGAATGTGGTCATATGTCGGCCGCATTTGAACGCAATTTTCGCAAATATGCTTTGAAAAATGGAAAGCAGTGTCATTGTTTTCCTCAAAAAAATTCTACTAAAAAAACTGTCTCAAGTCGTCCAAAATTTCCAAAATACATTGAATAATGGCCCGCAGCAGGCGATAGCAACGCAAGTTTGGCAAAAAAATGGACAAACGTGGTCAAAATTGATTCAAAAGCGAGGTCAAAACAGCCCGCTGGCGACACCAAGGGAATTTTAGACGAAAATTTTAGGAATATAGTCAAAATTTCGTCTGGGCGGCGCCTAGCGGCGGGCCATTTTACCTAGTGTTGCTTACGTAAGCATGGGTTCGACCCCTCCCCCATCCCCGCTGTAAGCAAATGTTAGCCAGGGAGTGTCCCCTTTTCCCTAGCCGCCCCGGTTTTGAGGCGAAAATTAACTGAAGTCCCGGTCCCGGTCCCGGTCGTCAGGAAAATTCCGCCCATCCCTGGTGTTAGGTTATGCTCAACACCGGGTCAGTTAAGTGTAGCTGTAAGGGGTGACCCTAGAGTTCCACCCGGACCTCGGCCGAAGCCTAATCGGACCCCTGGACCACACGACGGAATACATGACCGGGTAGCTCTTTATTGCCGCTAACCAACTGACTGACTTTGCCTTGCGGCCGGCACATGCGATCCGGAATGCGGCCGGAGTCCAGACATGAGATGAACTCTTGTTATGTCAGAAATCACTTGTTGCTCCACGGGTATCGCAGAGGTTGCAGCACTAGAAACGTACGTTTCGATATTAGAATGGCCTCTCCTGTGCCGGTTTCCGCTGCGTTCTGATTTAACCCGTGTCCTTTTAAGTTTCCCCGACAAAAAATATGCAGGTCCGAAATTTTGGCATTTTATGTGCCGTTTCACTAAAACGGCAAACAACGGAATGTTACAGCCTGCTGATCCCTGTTGGTGCCTTTTTTACCGCTGATCTTCTCTGATCTTCATGTTGTTTTTTTAATATGAATTCCGAGCAGTCGCACTTAAGCGGGTGGGTCAAAACATTTTGGCACACCATGCGAAAATCCGCTGGCGTACTGTGTTCTGTTCCGAGATGGTCCCCCGTGGCCGTTTCCCGTTCCGGTAAAACGCTACAAGACAGCATATCACAGGCCCAGGGAGCGGGATACCGCCGAAACTGAGGTAAAAGACAGGGTCAAGGTACGATAGTTGCCGCCACTGAACGCCCTCCTTAGTAGAGATCGGCGCTGGTACCCCGTGCCGTACCCGTACCCGTGGTGCGCCCTCCCGTGCCATGTAGTAGTGTTCGGAACCCGTTCCCGTTTAACGCACCGTTCCCGTTCCCGTTTTTCACGGGAACGGTTAACGGCACGGGGGGGGGGGGGGTCGGGAACGGGAACGGTGAACGGCACGGGTGGGTCTTACCGAACACTACCATGTAGCCGTGACGTGGTGGCCTAAGAATGCCGAGCCGTGTTCACTAACACGTTATAAAACACGGCTTGTTTTTGGCACCCGTGCCGTACCCGTACCCGTGGTGGACCCTCCCGTGCCGTGTTGCCGTGCCGTACAATGCGGGTACGGGTACGGGTTTGGCCCGTACCATGGTACGGGCTTCGAAGTCTACTACTTAGTATGAGTAGATCCCCTGTCCGTGCCGTGAACCGGCCCATGCTTGAGAAAATTACTTCTGTGCCGTGTTTGAGATTGCTCGGTCCATTGCGTTAAACGCAAAACGGATCTGTTTGATTATGGGGGGGGGATGGGGGGGGGGGGGAGGCGAACACCAGAATTTTACATGGGGCAACCTTACTGATTAGGATAGCCGCCGTATAATCGCATATGAGTATATAAAATGCCGTAAGTGCACAGAAAGCCATTTAGGGGACAAAAAAAGAACGTAGCATAATTTCTAAACTTGGCGGCGACCACCCCCGTGCCGAGTCCCGAGCCGAGTTCCTCGGCTCGGGTTTTTCTCCGAGCCGTACCTCGGGACGCTCGGCTCGGGTCGCCAAGTTTAATAATTTCAAGAGTTGACCGGAACCAAAGGGGGACACCTGTGTTTCTCAACTCCCTCCCCCCCCCCCACTGATAGCCAGACAGATCCCGCAAAAATACGGCCCGGCTCTAAAAAACGCCAAAAATCTGAGGCCATCCCGTGGAGCCGGGCCGGGAAGGACGGAACGGAAACGGCCGTTTTCCCGGCACGGTACGGTACAGGTACTTGATTAAGTACAATCAACTGACTTCCGATTTGTGCGGTACATTCGTACGGCCATAGTTCATTTTGAGGTTCAGTACACGTACGTTTTGAAGTGAGGATTTCCGTCATTGGGTACGTGACGAAACCATAAAGCTCCACGCGTTTGTACTTAGCCCCACTGAAAGGCGGAAACACAATTTCCTTGCTTCCCTTTGTTCCACCGGATTAACGGCTAAACGCGGTGGGATGGACCACCGTGACAACTGGTTTATAAAGGTGCTTAAACGCTGCGACAGTGTGCCTGTACGTCCCTGCCATACCGCTACGATCGTTTTAGTCTTCGGCGCACCATTTTTTTTACTGAATGCTTGCGTGGTCACTTTGGCCCATCGTCGCGGTCAAGCGATTTCAATGTTTTCAGCCAAATAAGACGTGAAAAGACACGATCTACATTAATCTTAGGACGCTAGCGTAAAGGCTGAAAGAGACCTAGCGTAAAGAACGCTATAAAATTCAACGTTTAGTGGACGATTCCGATGGATGCGATGGTCCTTCGGGCGCATGCGATAGTGCTAAATACAAGTGACTGCTGTGACTGTTGAAAACTGCCGAGAACAGTCTTCATCTTGTGACTGTGTGCGTTCCTGAGCGCTGTTAGGTCTTCAGCGACAGTACGTAGTAGTTGAGAGCAGGGCTTCCACTTCAACCTCAACTTCAACTTCAACTTCAGCTTCAACTTCATCGTTGAGGTTGAATTTGAAGTTTTCCTACTTCGAGGTTGAAGTTGAAGTTGAGGTTTCGTAAACGTCAGCGTTGAAGTTGAATTTTTGGAACTTCATCGTCGAGTTTTTAATTTTTCACAGTGTGATACGGCTTGAATTTCGGCATCCAGAAAGAATTCGACGTTGAAGTTGAAGTTGAAGTTGAAGATAAAGTTTTTCGGACTTCAGTGTTGAAGTTGAGGTTGAAGTTGAAGTTTTTCGGACTTCAACGTTGAGGTTGAAGTTGAAGTTTTTCGGACTTCAACGTTGAGGTTGAAGTTGAAGGTGCACATCCTTTCTTTTAACGGATTGGAACATCGGGCCGACCGCCCGCACTTGCTGACGCAGCTAATTCAGTGGCGCTCAGCATACTATCGCGTGCCCATGATTTTCAAATTTGCTTCGCTTGGATGCTTGACCTATTCGCGGCGTGCCAATGGGCTCCGTACGCTCATTCGGCTCGTGCGCGTAATCGTCGTTATTCGGCTATAATTTCTGTTGATTTTTGGCACGCAACTGACATTTATAGAAACCATCGCGTGAACCCCAACGGCTTTCGAAGACCGGCTCAGAGGGCATTCGTCCAAGGGAACATGTCGTCTCTCACCCCGAGTAAGCTCGTTTCGGCATAGTGCGAAGCACTTTAGCCTCGGCTAGGTATGAGACTAAGAATCAGGGCTGGGGACTCTCCAAAAAAACCAAATCCTAATCCGAAGCAAAACGACCGATTTTCCAAATCCAAATCCGATTTTTCGAAGCTTGCTTTAATGACGACCAAAGCCACGGAATGGAATGGAAGCACGAAAACTGACGCAACTCTGGCGCCCATTTAAAAACGATGCTAATGTTTACCAAGTAGTTGGCTATTATCCACTCAATTTGCACCTACCCATTCATACTTACCGTAAAAGCTCTAATAGAAGGCGTGTTCTAATATAAGACGGCCCCTAATATAAGACGTGCGAAAAAAATTTCAAGGTTGACTTGTCACAGACGCACGTTTAGAATACGTTTTAGGCCATAATTATTCATTCTAGACGAGAACTTTTTCTCACCAAAATTTCGAAAAATTTTGCAAAATCCATAGGGGGGACCCTTTACGACTTTTACGAAACCCTCGAAAATTTGACCATCGAAAATTAGAAGACGGGCGTCTTATATTAGAGCTTTTACGGTAGTTTACACCAAAAGATTCGGAAAATCGGTCCGATTTTCGAAAACCAAATCCGAATCCAAATCCGAAGCAAAATGACCGATTTTCCAAATCCAAATCTTAATCGTCTTAAAGAGTGACCCCCCCCCCCAAAAAAAACAGGATAAACCCCACGTCATGGACGACGCGTGCCGGACAGGGCTAGGCACTTTTTCCGGGTACCAGGACCGGGACATAGAACGCCAGGACCGGACCAGGACCAGGACCAGCTTCTGGCAATTTATCTGACGACCCAGGTCCTGGACCCGTACCGGGACCAAGACCCACACAGGACTAGAGGACCAGCACCAGGACCTGCCAAGCCCTGCTACCGGACTAGATTCTTGAATTTGGCACTGAAAAGCGTCGTTTAGCTTAAGCTAAATCTTAAGAATAAATAGGATAATCCCGCACCTAAGAGACCGGGCACACATTCTGCTTTGAGAGGTAGAGACCTCCTGCTGGGTGCAGCAGTGTGTATTCTTAGTAGGAATGGGGCCGCCCCAGATCCGGGGCCTAAGCCTAAGCGAAAGTAAAATTTAAAACCGATGCCGAAAAAATAGATGATCTAAGCCCACAGTAAGCATCTAGGAAATATATGATGCTTACGTGCACCAAAATTGCCCTGGCTAGGCGCCATCTGAGCAAATTTTCACTAAAAACGTCAAATTTTTGACTAATTTTTTTTAATTTTAAAATATTTTTTGTTT
>JNEY01000020.1:756831-769471 GCA_020875895.1 Aphelenchus avenae
AAAAAAAAACGCCGAAGGTCGAAGCCGACAGCAGGTCTGGTCTGTGCTACCATAATCGTCTCAACCCCTCCAACAATCGACTAGTACCGGGAACTGTTATCGTCTTGCCCTGAGGCTTATAAGCCTAGTTGACATTGCAGACTCAGTTTACGCATACCGTATTTCCTCTAATAAACCCCCCGGGGGGGTCTAATTCTAAATCGATGAATTTCGGGAAATTTTAAAATTTTAAATGCTCATAACATTTTTCTTTTGCGTCCGCAGGACTCTCTCTTCGTCTTAAAATACTTAGTTCGTCGTTATCTAGTCAAATATGGCCTTAGTTTGGAAGTAACCGTTGCCCCAGCCCAGCTGTGAATTTTTGGGGAGGGGGGTCTATTAGGTGGGGGGGGGTCTAATAGAGGGGGGGGGTGTTTATTAGAGGAAATACGGTAAGCATCAAATCTCTCCCAGGGGCTCACACCCATCCAAAATTCGTAACTTTATTCATGCTACCCATTTTAGCTCCGTTCTTCGAGAGCGGTCTTGTTCGCTTCCACCACGCGGTGGAGTCGTCCATCACTCTCGCCGCGATCACGATGAACCTCTGCCTGCTCTACCTCATCCGGAAGCACTCTCACTTCAAAGTCCAGGCGTACAAGAACATCCTCCTGCTCTCGTGCCTGACGGACATGTGGCTAGCGACGATCGTCTTCATCTCGCAGCCGGTAAGCTTCGAGGAAATGCGTAAAATTGGCCAAATTCGAAGAGTGAAGAGGGAAATGGAAAATGGAAAGGAAATGGAAATGGAAGAGGAAAGAGGAAGATGGAAAGGCGAGAGAGGATACGCCCTCTCATTAGAAGTCAGAAAATTCAAAAAAATGCCAGACTGCTCATTGACTAAACTAAGTATTTTTCAAAGAAGGTAAGTATTTTCCTGGTACTCACTAGGGCTGGGCGAGGGTCGAACTCGGGGTCGGGCTCGGAACTCCGGGTTTTTGGACTGATCGGAATCGGGATCGGACTCGTTCTAAGACAAGCCCCACCGAGTCTATTTGTACCTTTTTTGTCATGCCCGCCTTCCGAGTACCTCAAATTTTGACGGCTTTTGGTCGTTTTCAACCTACAAAAATTTGGCTAAATTACTCTTCGAAACTTTTCTCGCTAAATGACTTCGGAACACATTGCGAATTGGGACTAATATTCCGATTCCGATTGCATTATTTCCTGACTCTGGACAACGACCTGGCGTGGACAGGGGGTGTCGGAAAACCCGTTGCGTAATTCTGCCCTTTTTGGACTGTCCTCCCGTCCGCTGTGGCGCCGCGGGACGGTCAGCTTTGACCCCCTTTACATTAACGAATTCCTCCCGGACACCGTAACGTATTTCCTGGAGGCTCCCGTATTCATCTGCGAAAAGACTTTAGTCCAGGTGTCAACGCCGAGCGCTCGCTATCGACTCCATACCGACCGTTACCAGCCACTGGTTTTAGCTCCTCCTGAGCAGCAACGGGTACATGATCCTCATCACGAATGGCTTCTTCGCCGGCCGAAACGGCGTCGTGGACCACGTCACGCTGGCCGTCTACTGCGGCTCCCTGCACTCGAGCATCGTCTGCGTGGTCGTCCAGTACTTCCACCGCTACCAAGTGGTCTGCCGAGCGGACGAGTAAGTCACTCTCTGACCGCGTGCCACATAGAGCGGTGGAAAAGCAAAGTCCGAAATGCCGCATGCTAGACTACGTAAACGAATTTGAGCAGCGGGATATATTCAACGGGAAACGAGCGAAACCGAAACGAAAATGGAGGCAGAAAATATGTAGTGGACAACACTTGCAGTGGAGTGGATTAGCGGAGAATCGTGAGCTTTAGCCCGAAAACTCCTCGTCTCATGTGGCAGTTCTCCTTATTCGCTATTCTCTACTGCCTTGCGCAAGTCACCGACGCGACGTTTACCTTCGCCGCCGGCCACACGGAGGAGCAGAGGTGGCAGGCGCTTGCGATGCTCGAGAAGAGCTGCGGCTGGACCTTTGACAACGCCACTGCGCCATACCCGTCGTCGACGCATTATGTGAGTCCACTGCAATAGCCGAGTGCGGTACAGTACACTGCGGTCGTGGCCCGACATGATACTGTACTGGCCGGCGCAAGATTGCCCGTCATCGTGTTACTGTAACTTGGGGGAGTAGTACTGTAAGTGCCGACTGCATTGGTACTGTAAATGCCAGGTGCTGAGCGGCTGCAAAGCTGCCGAAGTACAGTAATTGCCGGCTGCTGCGCTAATGTAAGTTTCGACTAGTACTGTAAAAAAGCCAGATGACGAGCTACCGCAAGCAGCCGGGTGCCGAGATACAGTAAAACTACAATGATAGTGCTAAAATTACTCTACAATAAGTCTACAACATCCATGTTACGCGTTAATAGGGATGTCGTTCAGTAAATCCTTCTGATTCGGTTCGTCCATTGTGTCCCGTTAGTCCAGTATCGTACCTGACGAGTGTGGTCCTGTGGTCCAACGGGGTTCATTAGTCCACTGAGGTCACTTAGAGGAGTGTGGTTCTGCGCGACCGGTTGTCCATTGCAATGTGGGCTCTTGGGCTCTAAGACGAATGTAGCCTAGTGTGGACTGGTGGTCCACTGTGTCCATTCGACGAGACGTGGCCGGTGGTGTGTGTTCCAGTGTGGTCCTTAGTCCAGTGCGGTCAGTTAGACGAGGTGTGGTCCGGTGCGGTCGGTCAGTGTGGTCACTTTGATGAGTGTGATCCGGTGTGCTCCGGTGGCCCATTGTGGTCCGATAGTCCAGTGTTGGCTCTAAGGCAATTGTGGTCCGGATGCCGGTGGTCCACTGAGGTCCGATAGTCCAGAATGGCAATTTAGAGGAGTGTGGTCCGGGTGGTCCTCTAGCCCGTTGTGGTCCTTTAATCCATGGTGGCCACTTAGAGGAGTGCCCTGGTGTGGTCGGTGGTCCACTGCGGTCCGTTAGCCAGTGTATCTGGCGGTCCATTGAGGTGCGTTAGTCCGGTCACTTGGAGGCGTGTGGTCAAGTGGCCGCAGCGTGGTCATTCGTCCAGTTTGCTCATCGCTGCGAGAGTTGCCCATGGTCCATTGTGGTCCATTAGCCCAGAGTGGGTCACTAAGACTAGTGTGGTCCGGTTGTCCACTGCGGTTTGGTGGCCCACTAGCCATAGTGGTCATTAAGACAACTTTCGTCCAGTGTGGTCCGGTGTTCCATTGCGCTCCATTTGCGGTCCGTTAGTCCAGAGTCGTCGCTGGGACAAATGGTCGGTGGTCCACTGAGGTCCGCTAGCCAGTGTGCTCATTAAGACGGATGTGGTCCGACATTCCGTTGCGGTGCGTTGGTCCACTGTGGTCATTAGTGGACTGTGGACCGGTTTGATCCGGTGGGCCATTGTGGTCCGATAGACCGGTATGGTCGCTTAGACTTTTGTGGTCTGGTGGTCCATTGAGGTCCGTCGGTCAAGTGTGGTCACTTAGAGGAGCGTGGACCGCTCTCGTCTATTAGTACATTGTGTTCCGTTAGTCCGGTGTGGGCACTAAGATGAGCGTGGTCTAGCGGTCCATTGTGGTCCGCTAATCCAGTGTGGTCACTTAGATGAGTGTGGTCCCGGTGTTCCATTGTGGACCGTTAGTACAGTGTAGTAACGCCGAGTAGTGTGGTCCGTTGGACCATTAGTGTAGTGTGATCATGGGACGAGCGTCCTCCGGTGTGGTCCAGTGGTCCGTTGTGGTCTGTTCGCCCAGTGTGGTCACTTAGAGGAGTGTGGTCCGGCGTGATTCGGTTTCCATTGTGGTCCATTACCCTGTGTGATCACTGGAAGAGTGACGACCGGTGCGGCCCACTGGTTCATTATGGTCCGGTAGACCAATGTATTCGCTGAGGCGAGTGTGGTCGGATGGTCCATTGTGGTTCGATAATGTCCAGTACTGTCTACGGTCAGTGGTTCCCGCTGGTCCCGTTAAGTCTAGCGCCCGATCTGAAAAATTTTATGGTTGTGCGGTCTAGCGTCCATTTTGTGGACTCCACCATGGATCGTCGCTTAATGCGGTCGGTTGGTCCCTGTGTTTACCAGTGCCAGCGAAAATGTGTTTCGCCTCGTGAATTCTGCACGTTTCCTAAAACACCGATCAACGTTCCCGAATTTAGGCCGAGGTGAAGACGCTGGTCCATCACTGCTTCTACTTGGTCTCTTCCGCGTGCGGATACACGCTGGTCATCTACTGCCAGTCCCAAATCATCGTCTATCTGCGACGTTTCGGGTCGTCGTTCAGACAAAGCACCCGGAACCTCCACGAGGAGGTCAACCGCGCGATGGTCGCGTTAGTAAGTTTTAGGTGACGCATATTCAGCAGGGGCGTATCGGAATTGGAACCTAAACATCGGATGTTGGAATCATGTTATGTTTTTTTTACGGAAATCGGAAAGCCACAAGCCATCGGAAATCGGTAACGGGAAGTGTTCTGGAAGCCACTTTTAGTCACTGGACGAATTTCGCGCATACAGAGCGGGAAGTTTTTTTATTGGGGAAACTGAGAAATACATTTTCGCAAAAAATGTCACCCGCAAAAAAATACTCAACGAACCCGGCTAAAAAGACGGGAAATAAAGATCTACCCCTGCATCTCGATCTTCCCGTAACCAAGGACATATGCATTTCTCCAACTTCGCTGTTTTCAGGCAATCACTCCGCTCTTCGCGCAGATGGGACCCGCATTCCTCTACATCACGCAGACCATCCTGGAACTGGGTGCTCCCTACACGGTTTACATGTCGCTGTGCGTCTCAGCCATCGTGCTGATCAACCCGATGACGACCATCTTCTTCGTGCGCCCATACCGACGCGCATTCGTCGCGTGGTTCTCCTTCGCAAAGCGCAACGACGGCGGCGGCAATGAGGTCGTGCCGTACACGGTCAGCTCCTCGCAGGAGAAGCCCCCAGCGACAGTGGTCACAATACAGCGATGAGACTTCGCTTGATCGGACAAGTATGCATATACTTAAAGGTTTTTATTGTATGGAGTGAAGGAATGAATTGTGCATACGAATGACGACGCATTAATTTGCACTAATTTCGCAAGTTACAGAAGATGGTTAGAGGAGTTCCAGGAGCGGTGCGTACCCCTTTGGTAATAAGGAGCATTTCTAGAGGATGTCTTTGCAAAACATATCCCCCCGAATGAGGCGCGACATGTGCATATCCCGCTGAATACAGTACCTAAATGTGTCACTACTAAAGTAGAAATTACAGTAGCTCCGCAGCGGGCTGCTTGCCGTTCCCGATCAGCCGGCACTTACAGTAGCGCCGGCTGTTACTGTTAAATTGCGCTTACAGTAAAGTGGCACTTGTACGCGCAATGTGCGCCCTTGTGGCGCTAGTTTTTTCTTTGGCGCATAGCATTCGTGAGGCCTTTGCGATCGATGTGCGCTTTGTCGTTTGCACTCCCCTCTCAGACTCTCCGCTACGCTTGCGATGGACAACCGGGTGCATGTCAGCGGCCTCCGCCACCGCGCCGCTGAGAGCCGGCTGCGTGTTAAAGTGGAAGCGAACGCGTTCGAGGTCGCCGACGGACGCCCAATGTTCGCTGCGGGATATTTTGGCTGCTTGCCAATTGCGTCGGACGTTCGGCGTCACTTCGTTGTTTAGTCGTATTGCAATGCTTCGAAGTGCAAACGTTTTTCGAAAACCACGTTGCAATTTGTAACATAACTAAATTCTTCTTTAGCTGGTCTAAGTGTTTATGTCACTCTCACGCCCAATATATTTACGATTTAGAGTACCTATGCAAATTATTGCGTGAGTTTGCAAAAGAGCCTACTCGTAGCTACTGCCAAAACTCCTAAATTTACTTAATGCGAAATTGGTAACAGTGGACAATAACCATGCTAGTGCGTCTCCTGGTGCACTCTGCCATTTGGTGCTTTTTTGCGCAGCGTGGTCGATAAGATATTTCTTGCATGTTTTCGTCGCCTTGGCAAGCCGCGCGTCTTTGAGATGGAAAATTTCCAAGAACCAGTATGAGGCCAATTTTACTGTAAACGCTTTTTATGGTAACAAACGTTCCCTTCGTCTTTTGGCGAGAGGTTAACAGTTATTGCATGCGTTTTACGCCTCGTTGGCATGTAGACTTTAGCTTGCATATAAAGCGCTTTTCAGGCAGTTCTGCAACACTGCTCCGCTTGAAGGCGAAATCGACAAATCGGAAAAGATGAGTTCAAGCTCCGACAGTGATGCTCCATTTGAAGCTCAGCGTCCTCCGACTGTACCGGTAGGAACTCGTTCAGTTGCTTGGAACTTGACGTCCATTTAGTTTTCGCCTGTGAGTACTCGAGACCCAGCAACCGAATGCAAGCAGCTACGAGAGCAGTTGCGCAAGATGAAAATGGACTACAAGGACCTTTCTACATCGGTACGGATCTCACTCTAATCCATGGTTCGAAGTGCCCTTTTAGCTCTCCCAGTCAAGCGTCCGAGAAGGCAATCTTCAGGAGCAGCTCAAAAATGCGACACAGATGTCACAAGAGGAGCGTTCTAAACGGCTGGAAGTGGAGCGACAACTGGAGGAGCTGAAAGCCCGCTTTGCGCAGCTCGAGCAAAGCCATGACAAACCGAGCGGAGTACGTTTTCCTACTTTTACCCGTACACAGAAGTATCTTACCAATGCAAACTTTTTTCCATTTGCGATTGTACACCTTGTTTAGAGCGCGATGCTGGAGACCGTAAGGCTGACAGCTGCGGATGCGAATGAAGGTACGTTACGGCGTTCAACTGCGTTAGAGCGTTTGCGTGGCGAATCCGCATTCGCTTCCGAAACAGCTTCTGTTGAGAGTGCCCTTTTGCGTAGGTATCCTTGGGCAATACGAACACGAAAGCAGTGTTGTGAACAGCACTGAACAAAATTGCCTTCCTAGTTCATATATGGCCGTTTGTAATTTGTTTTAGAGCCGACCGATGCCGTCAATCTACAGCTTACTGCAGCTTCTCAAGGAGAGAATTCCGACCTTCTTCGACAGCTTCGAGTAAAGGAGCAACGAATCCGTCAACTGGAGCAGGAGGTGGACTGCTTGAAGAAGGAGCTCGGGAATTCCAAAGCGTCCGAAGGCGCAAATGCAATGGGCGCGTTCGAAGCGGAGGCGGAGAGCGATATTGCGGATGGACAACAAACTCCTGACACCGTTAGCGAGGTAGTGGACATCAGCGTGCTGCAGGTGGACATAGCGGCAGACGAACAACCGCAGGTTGGTATCGTCGAGTTGTTAGCTTAATAATTGTACTGTAAGACAACTACTGTACGACTCTGCATTAGCCATGATTTACTGTAAATTTATGGTTGGAAGTGCAGTAACAGTACATTAGAATCTTAATTACAGTGTTAGCGGACAGGCTCATGACTTACTGTAACGCTTTCCGTACTGATGTCTGTTACTAAGCTGTCTGCGGCTCATAAAAGCTTCCTCTTGTTACAGTAACTGCGTATGTTTAGGCTACGTCTAAGAAGGATGCCACCGTGTCGCGCAAGCAGAAGACTCCCACTAACAAGCGAGCCACACCGCGCAGCGAGACCAAGCCAGTTGCCACCGATTCGTCTCCGCTTCCCAAGCCGGCCATCGGAACACGTTCATCCTTGTGCGGGACCATCCGCCTCAGTGGTCATTCACCGAGAGCCACTCCGCCTAGCGCAAAGCCGAACGACATAACTCTCAATGGCTACGCCATGCGCCGGTATACGCAGCAAGGCAACCGGCAGTACTGGCGCTGCGTGTTCGTCGGCAGCGGTTGTCCGGGCTTCGCCAAGGCGGACATCGGATCTGCGACTCCGGAGGAAACCCGCAGTCATAACCACGAGCCAGGGATGCGACCGGAGAAGGCAAGTGGAAGACGCTCTTCTGCAAAGCTGTCATCTACTCCGAGGACGGAGGCAGTGTTAGTCCCGTGCGCCAACAATGCGCAGAAGCAAGAAGCGCCTGTGCCAGTGGCCAAAAATTACAGTAAGTGCATACGCATGGTGGAATAACTTAACGAGAAGTGTTACAGTAAAGTCCTTTTGTTACGCTAAAGTTGAAAGACACTTTTACAGTAAAAATATCTTAGATTCTTTCGTTATTGCAGTAAGTTCTAAGCATACCCACTGGATTTTAGCACCCTCCCCACAACGCCGCCGAAGCTACTATAAGATGCCCACCGCCTCCCGAGCATCTGTGGCCATCGCAAGTCCCCAGGGTTCTGTCCGAAAGAGGAAGTCGACCGCGTCGCCAGCCGCTGTGGCTAAGAAGAAGATGCATGCGGCAGCGAAAGCGGGCTCCGAAGCGGATAATGGTTAGTTTGAGGAACAACACTAATTGGTAGCCACCTCGCACGTGTGGCAATAACTTTTGCTTCAGTTGGGGCAGTACAAACATTAGTAATTCAGTAACTTCAGAAGTGTTGCTTGGCTGTACTGCGTGTTTTCGTCTGCTAAGAAATGTGTTTTAGGCCCAGAAATGACTCCTCGCTTCGCTCGGTGCAATGGCCACGATATGTTCAAGCGGCGCCATCTCGTCACCGATAGCGAGGCCACCACGGAATGGCTCTGTTTATGGAGTTCGCATGGATGTCCTGCACGTGCCACGTCAAAGTTCGATTCCACCGAGTTGCACGAGACGGATGCGCATAACCATCCCGTCGGCGTGGCGCCTAAGAATGGGGCGATGGCCGGGCCCTCGAGCGCCAAGCACTGAAGCGTGCATTGTCAGCGTTTGCATAAAATCGGTTGTAATGGTTTGCGTACCTACGTTTGCACCGTTCTCGCTGATCTGATTTGTTGCCGAGCATTGTGTTTAGTAAATGTCTTTTTACCATGCGCGTTAAGACCGGCATCGAAAAAGACGCGCAAAGACTGTTAACACGGGAACCATGAGATGAGCAAAGCCAAAGGAAATACATAAAGTACGGTGTCCGTTCCTTCATTGCCTCCATATTAGTGATCACACTCTTCGTGCCCGTTTCCCGCGTATTTGGCATAGCAAGAGAAAATACAAACAGACAAAATACAAAAAGCATAGTACAGGAAATTAAATGATATAGAACAGAACAGAGTTGTGTTGCAACATGCAGCGATGCATGTTCAGGCGCTTGGGTGTAAGTCATTCCCAGTCGGCTGCTTTGCCCGCGAACGTCTTGCCATCGGTATTTGGTTCGGACACCTGGAAGCAATTAAAGCCAGCAAAATGATGATAATGCAAACAGGTCAATTACCTTTCCGTAGGTTTCGCACAGGAAGTGCGGGACGTGCGTCTAGCTAGCGGTCCGTAGGCGGAAGGCCCTTCTGAGAAGCGACTGGGTGAGAGCGCTCGGACCTGGAAAGCGGCTGGTTTATAATCATTACCGAGCCATTCCACGAAAGTTGCCCTAGTCCCTTGGGACTGATTCTACACGGCTTTCTTTACCAAATTAATGGCTCCAAAACGACACTTATTTTGGCGTGAGCGATTTCGTGCATGCTTGGCAAAAATTTCGTAAAAAGTCGGGCACTATACCCTAAAACAGCCCGCCGCAGGCGCAGCCACAGAGTTTTAGGACGCATTACTTGGCCCGACTCCTAGCCCCCTCCCGTAGGAGTCCTAGGAAACTGCCAGGGGTGGCAAAAAATTAAATATTTTCGTGGGCCAAGCCGTCAAGACGATTCAGTTAGTGAACGCATTCTTTACCAAACGAAGCCCACACAAATTGCTCGGGCGGCGCCTGCAGCGGGTTGTTTGAGGATAGAACTCTCAGAAATCGTTCTATAATGGTTCAAACTTTCGGAAATCTAGAAAGAACCAGAGGGGGATCAGGCAGGACATTTTTTCGGCGCCGGCCGATGACCGACGCCACCCATGTGGCAAATGACATGGCGATGACAAAAAGATGTGCCCCCCCCCGGGTTCTGCGCGCCCTGGCCAAATTGCATGTGTGACCCATGCAGCACCAAGACTTCCAGGACCTGGTCACATAACCTGCCCGTTTCCTGCTCTAAGGATTGCCCGTGCAAAGTGTGCCGTGCGGATGGTCCCGACGCTTACCGGGGTTGTCGGATCCGTCCGCCGCGACTCCTTGCTCCTTCTCAGCTCGTCCAGAACGCACATTGCTTCACGGCTGCTCCGCTTCACTTGACCCTCCAGCGTCTCGAGAGGAGTGCTTTCAGCAGCGTATGTACCGGCGGACGTGCTCGCCGTCTGAAAACGTAAGACAAACTTAACCAAATTCGAAGCGATTTCAGTAAAATACGTTTTGAAAGTAAAGCCATGATAGGTAAAAAGTACCCCTAATTTTTTTGGTAAAAATACTTACGTCTTTCTACCTTTGACAATCTACAGTTTGGTTCGTTATCTTACGCATACCTAATGCAAAACCTATGGGCTTTAGAGAACTGACATGAACTAAACCGGGTCCGCGAGATTCAAGAGTTCATACCGGAACCAACTCCGAATGCAAAAAATAAAACCGCTTCAAATCCGAATTAAAAAGCACCGAATTCATGCACTTGGCCAATGAAATCGACATATTCGGCTCATTTTGGACAAAGTGAGCGTCCAGAAATCTTGTCAGATACAGTTGCTAACCTTGGATTAAGAAGGCGAGAGGTCAACTTAGCTTGGCCGCCACTGGAACAAATCCGAAATACTTACACCAGGAGTTAACCGAATTTCGTGCCCAGCCCTGGACAGAACCAAAGCTGCGTAAAATATGCTGAATGGACAAATAGTGAGACATGCCTGCTCAGAGCCTTTCCAGAAGTCCGCTGGTTCCTCCTTCTTCGGCTTCCGGAAACGTATCGGCAAGGAGCATCGGAAGCTCGGATCGGTCTTCGAGTCGTAGAGAAACTGCACCTCCTCGTTGCACTTCGCGATGAGCTTCTCCGCCAGCACGACACTGCGGCGCTTCGGACGCTCCAATGGCTCAAGCTTGAGGGGCTCTTTCTTCACGCGAGCCTTCGGCGGCTTCGTCGGTGGCTTCCGGGACGAATGGCACGACGATTTAGCGGCGGTTGAAGCCGCAGAACAGGAAGAAGCGATTTGTTCGTCGTCTTCTTCGCCGAAATCGATTTCACCGGTGCCCATTTGCTTTAGTTCCGGGCCTGAAATTTGCAGGTAATATTATCGGTAAGGCTTTGACATCTTCAAGCAAACGGCGCATTTTCTAAGCCTCATCTGCGCGACGGGCAACGAACGTAAACACGCGGCAAAACCACGAATCGGGACGCCAAACAATCTTAAAAAAGCATCGAAAATTCAGAGGTCCTTTTGCCGAGACGGCCCGAAAATTTTCTTCTGTTCCACCTGTCCAAGCGCATTTTTAGCAGTTCATCGAAACAAGACCATTCACCACGTTAACGAGGCAGCATTATATCATTTTTTTGCTGGAGGGCACTATCATCATGAAGGCACTTTCACGACACTTAAAGTAATTGTTAACGAACGATCGTCTGCGAACATTTTAGTAGGAATAAATGAGCAACAAGGGAGATAATGCCACTCTTTACAACCGTTAAACACTTGAAAATTCATCCGCAAATTGATCAAGGTCTTGATCGTTTTAACAACTCAAAAAATGACTTTCTTAGCTAATAGTTCGTGAAAATTACAAACGAATAAAGCGCTTAATGTTCGACAAATTCGCTTGTGCATTCGCGTTGTCGGCGTGGCGTCGGTGGGAGAAAACTCGTCGGCGGGTCGCTTGGGTTTTCTCCGAGCCGCAGCGCATGCGACCGCGTGGAGTGTTCTCTCGCCGCTTCCAGCGCTCCATCGCCTGCGCTTGTCGTCCGGAAAGCGTCGGCAGACCGACGCGTGTTCCCTCGCGAAGTAGTCGTGGCCGACAAAACACGCGCGACGCCCGCGCACCGAAAGAATAGCATTGAATTGTTCCGGGATCGCGCCAGGGTTTTGCGGAAACGATACGGCGGCATTTCGCTGCCACAGAGACCGTCACATAATTCAGCCAGAACAAGGCCCCTCGAAAAAAATTAATATGGGAATAATAGTAAAATTAAAAAAATACACGAGATTAGATAAATAAAGAATAAACAAACAAGTAAAAATAAATAAAATAATAAAGAGCACCGCTAACAATGTGGCGTTGATCATCCCCCTTCCCGCGCATCGCTTTCTGGCCTCGCAAAATAAGTCCCAAAGCGGAAAAGTTCCCGAGTGGCTCGGATGATGGGCGGCAAAACGGAACGCTCTAATGGCGCAATCCATTGCTATCCTGTCCACAGCGCCTGGGTTTTCAACGACCATTGTGCAAAACGTCCTCGAAGCATGGCCTCTATGCCTTCCACCGCCTGTATGTAGCGAGACGAAATACTTCATCCTTAGAGGGCTTCCGCTTCACACAAAGCGTTTTCTCGCCCTATTGCTCAATGCCACTAAGACGTCAGCTTGGCAGTTGACAAGCCATCTCCTCGTTGAGCAGCGTCGGACCAATATTGCGCCCGATCGACGATGTTCGTTACCTAGGCAGAATGCCGCCCGAGGTCCAACTGTCGGCAAAGGCCCATAGTCTTTACTTGCCGTACAGGCCCTGTGAAAGCCCGTAGACGAGTTTACCCACAAGCGATCGCGCCCGTGCCGGCCGTTTTGCCGTGATCACGGCAGCGTGGATGGTCCATTAAACGCATTGTTTTACGA
>JNEY01000021.1:0-38656 GCA_020875895.1 Aphelenchus avenae
GTACCGTACTGAGCCTCTCCCCGTACCGTACTGCCGTACCGTAATGAGCCCTCTGTACCGTACTGCCGTACCGTACTGAGCCTCTCCCCGTACCGTACTGAGCCTCTCCCCGTACCGTACTGAGCCCCCCCTCGTACTGTACTGCCGTACCGTACTGACCCCCCTTACCGTACTGCCCTCCTGTACTGAGCCCCCGTTCCATACTGACCCCTCCGTACCGTGCTGCTGTACCGACAGTACGGTACGGGACACGATCTTTGCGTTCCACTCCGTTCCGCTGTGTCATTCGAACAATGACGCGTTTAGTGCAACGTTAGACGCGAACAAGTTCGCCAACTACTTCAGTGCTCCAGTCTTCGAAATCCCTGGCCGCACGCATCCAGTGGACGTTGTCTACGACAATGTTTTCCTCACAGCGGCGAACATGGCAAACTACGTTCCGTACATAGTCGCGAAGGTTGCGCAGGTACACGCGGTGGAACCATCTGGCGACATTCTGGTATTTCTCACCGGACAGGTAAGCTACTTAATAGGTCCAAAGGGAATCGGGATCAAAGTCGGCATCGCGTTTTCGGTACTGCAATCGGTCCAATGATCAATACCACCGATTCTTATTCTGACTGTGGCAGCCAGCCCACACACGTGGACAGACGACCTTGCCAGCATGACATGTTTAGGAAGATGTCGAGTACTGCTGCTACGAGCTCGAGCTGTCGGGGTTGCCGTTGAAAGTGCTGCCGCTATACGGCTCACTTCCCGGCGAGCTTCAGCAGGAGGTGCTCAAACGCCCACCGACCGGGTATCGCAAGGTCGTCGTGGCGACGAACATCGCCGAGACGTCGATCACGCTCGACGGCATCGCCTACGTGATCGACCTCGGCTACGTGAAGCAGACGTCCTACGACCAGAAGACCCGCATGAGCACGCTGAAAGAGGAGCGCATATCGCAGGCGTCCGCTGAGCAGCGGAAGGGACGTGCTGGACGTACGCGACGCGGAAAGTGCTTTCGACTTTACTCCGAGCTTATCTTCAAGTAAGTAAGCACGTGTGGCAAGCCACGGTTGTTGTGACATTATATGCGAAAAGGTAGCCACCACTGTTTTCATTTTGCCCCCCCCCCCGCTCTCCTCTTGTTAATTTTGTTCCCTCCCGATAAAACCCTGCCTACTCCCATACGGGCGCATCAACCGAAGCCGATTGCACACCTAAAATTGCTCTTAGTTGTTTCGGTCCGAGCATTCTCGGATTTCCCGGATATTCCCAGTAG
The DNA here is from genome assembly GCA_020875895.1 of Aphelenchus avenae. Taxonomy (NCBI): domain Eukaryota; kingdom Metazoa; phylum Nematoda; class Chromadorea; order Rhabditida; family Aphelenchidae; genus Aphelenchus; species Aphelenchus avenae. Next base: position 1,268 of record JNEY01000021.1, read on the forward strand.
ACAGGCATTCTGAGCCTATGCGTAAGCGTTTAAGAAACAGGTTAAGTCTACGCACTTAGGAAACCGAGTATGCTTAAGCACCTAAGGAGCGGTCTAGGCTTAACAGGAAAAAACCCCTTGGTCTCCCCTTTGGTACTTTACATAGGCTAAAGTGTTGCCCCTTATAATGAGTTTAAAATACTACATTCGATTATTTTCACCTAAAATAGCTTGCCGCAGGCACCGCCAGAGCGACTTTTTGACTAATTTACTAAAAATGTATTCAAAAATTGACCAAAAGGGACCGTCCAGAAACTCCGTGATGATCACGGGGAGGGAGGAGGGTGTCCGACGCTCATCATGAACCCATCATGGGGCAGGGAGGGGGGTCTGTGCCGATGATCACGTGATCATTAGCACTGGGTAAAACGGCATATCGACATGCACCAATAAATAAATTTCCCCTGTATTTGCCGAACGTTTCTACGATTATTTCGTCTGTGCCCCCAACAGCGTACATTTTTAATTTTTTTTCAGTTTGCTTATCGATTTATCACCGATAACTGACTATAAAAGCCTTATTCTAGTAAGGCTAAACGGCAGCAGCTTGCGATTTTGGATGCGTGATATCACGGGGGAGGGGAGGGGGGTCAAGGCACTGGTCACGCGCCGATCACCAAAAAAGTGCCCCGTGATCATCACGGAGTTTCTGGATGGTCCCAAATGTGCCATTTTTTAGCCTTAAACCGGCCCGGCTAGTTCTGCAAAACCGAGGCCGGGCACGGGCCCGACCCGGTTGCACATGGTTGCAAAGGTCCGCACTGAATGTAGCCCAGTCCACCGATGTTCGCCCTTACATTTTCTATATTTGAGCCTAAAATTTGTTCAGTGGTGCCTGTAGCGGCCCGTTAAAGTATGGTTCTGGGCGAGACTTTCCCCACCGCCCGAGACCGATCTTTGCGTAGAGCTTCCCGTCAATGCCGACCAGTAGTAATCGGGAACAAGAACTATTAGTCCCCTCGGACACTAGTGAAATTACACGTTCTTCATTCTTTAAATTGCGCTTCAGATAACCGTTGTGGAACCCGAGTGGCTTGTGGCCCACTTCCACAAACTGCTAGAGCAGAGTGCAAGCGGCGCGCTAAGCGAGTCGGTCAGCGCTAGCGGAGCGGTCAAGCCGGATGCATCGATCATAGCGGAGCTGGAGGACCGTGTCCGGCGCACGATTTCACAACACTTGCATTCCTTCGGCGACGTCGGTCGTCGCTTCCTTCTTTGTTCGCTTGCATGAGTGTCTCGATACAACCGACATTTACTACCTACCTACCGAACCTTTTAAATGTAATGAACGAATGTCTCGTAGCGCATTTGCCCACTTGATCATGCCCGAGGTAGAAATTTTTCTCCCCAAATGTTTTCTGCATACATAAAGTCTCAGTATTTGGAGCGGCCCACGTGTAGCTTTTCGTGGCCTAAAGTATCGGTCCCAGAAGTAGCATCGTCAGGTGTGCTCAAGGCTTCGGCAAAGGCTTAGCCGGAACCTCGGCCCAAATGTATTCGGCCAACAGTAGGCTAGTCAATCTATATTCCCCTTCGCTAGGCCGCGGAATTGTGTCTCGCCACCAGGCCTACGATATTCCGACCTGACCCGTCCAAGACACCAATACATTTAAATCACATTTGTCAGAGTAAAAAGGGTTCGATGCAGGCGCGCGGTGACGACTCATTCGAAAGTTCAGCAAATATAGAGGGCATTATAGTCTATGAAGATTCCTGCGCAGGACCAGCTCCCTCCCCCCCATAAGGGTTGGCAACGTCGTACTTTTTTCGGCTAGTGCTCTTCAGCATGCTAAATCTCCTGCGAGAATGTTGACTGAGCACGGCTGTATACGTGTTATGACCCCAGACTACTGCTTCTGACGCAGAATTAGCAATGCATGAGGACGGAAACGGGGCGCTAGTATGCTTTAGTTTATGGCTCTATCCGCTAAACGAATAAACACTTCTTCGAATAAACAGAGCGTATAAGCATAAATAAGTCTCAGCCTCCGTTTTCGCTCGTCGTTCGCTATCGGACACTAGGGTCAGCCCTTTGTCAGTTTCCGCCAGGGCCCTATTTAAGATTCGACCATAAGGGGGATGACACCGCTGGCTGAGAAAGGTCAAAATAGGTCGATTAAATGGGTAAAAATGGCTATATAACGATAAAATATCGTATTTAGCGTATACTAATTATTTTAGAACACTTCGGCTCTAAAATACATCTACCGCTCTAAAATTTTTTGCTTCGCTGAAAGCTTGTACCCAGGCTTTTCCCGGAAATGGAAATGGAAATGGTAGCAGATGACGCTAGTGGGAAATGGAAATGGAAATGGTCAGAAATTTGGCCTGTGGGAAATGGAAATGAATGGAAATGGTAAGAAAAAAATGTCATTCATTTCCGCTTTTTTTGTTTACCTAAGGGTCCCCCCTTATGACAAATCGGTGGTCCCGACCGCCATGAAATCGCTAACGCACCACAGGGCCGACCACTCAGCTCGACCCGACCCCTCTCCCCAGTTCGACCTGACACCTCCCCCGGGCCGGACGGTTCAACCTGACCCCTACCCTCCACTCCGGGCCGACCACCCGTGCCAACTTTACCCTCCGGACTCCGGACTGTGTACAAGTTGTACCTAATCCTATCCCATACCCTGACGGGGCGGATTTAGCCCGCTAAATATGGCGCTGGATTCCCGCTTCCCAAGAATTGCAATATGTTTTCTACTGGTTTATTATTTAGAACACCGAGCAAATGAGGGTCGTATCCATCTTTGCTTTGGCAGTCGCTTTGGCCGCTACGGTTGCATCAGGAGCACCGGAAGCCGCAGGCGAATCCGCAGTTGATAGGGGCATCCTTCAGCGCGATCGCATTCCCAATCGGTAATTAACATATTCACAGCAATGGTTTTAAGGTCGTAAAAATTTTTATCGTTTAGCACACATGTCAAGGGCAGCTGCCACGCTAAGGTCCTCGTATTCGGATGCGAGGACGAGCACTGCAACGCGCTCTGCCACGCAATGAAGTATCCGTACGGTTGGTGCATGTGGGGTGCTACCGATTGCTGCTGCGAAAAGCCTACGTGAACTCTCTTGCCACTTTCGAGAACTATATGATGCCAATGACGAATGACTTATTCGCACAAACATTCAGCCCGTAATCGTTGCGTAGTTTCAAGTAAAAGTGGGCAAAGAAGATCGTTAGAGACGGTCGGTGGTAAAGTTCACCGCTGGTGACGGTCGGTGGTGATACGTTGCTGAAAGCTTCCATCGTAAATGACTTGAGATCGTACATTGCGAGGTACTTTCACGTTATATGCAGGTGTCCTCGAGAAGAGGGAAATGCGGATTGGATGAACGAGTATTAGAAGACTACCGCCGTTGAATGCACTCGGACAACTTTTGTCGGTAAGCGCTGCTGAAATGCTTCGAGAAATTACTCGTCGGAGATCCTACCCTGCAAACTTTGGTGCGATCTGCAGCTCATGCGCTCTCAGGCGCGTAGCCAGGGGTAAGCAACGCGGCCACTACCCCCCCCCCCCCCTCCCACCGCGTCGGGGCCGCCGAAGGCGGCTCCGACAGTGAAAATTGAGCAATTTTTGGCCAATTAGGCCCACTTAGCCCTGTTTGGGGCCACTCAGGTCATCATCACGTAGTTTCCGGACGCAGCCTATTCGGAACTACGTAATTAAATGACGTATGTGTCAAAGTACTGGGAACAATGCAGGATATCAGAACCCAAGAACTACTGCTCTCAGAATTGGATGACATTGCCGAGCAGATTGAATTCGTTCCGTTCCAAACGAAGTGATTGCGTCGCTAAATATGTTTGCGGAAAGGCCAAAAGATTTCCTGCTCACGCTCACAAAACCTCGGCTCCGGCGGCGATTGTGAGGGAGTAAATAAACCAGGCTGACGAGTGTGCGCCTTGGTATCGTGCTGGCTGCAACGGCTGGGTTAACGGCCCGCCGGACACGCAAGACGTTCGCGAAACGAAGCACACAAAAATACCGTTTTCATTAAAAGCTGTAAAATGAGCAACGTCTCTTTAATTTAAGCTAGTTCTAACGCTAAGAAAAGCCAAATGAACGCTGAGAGGAGTGCCGAGCAGACAGAAACGACGAAAACAACGCCCACCAAGGCGTGTTCAAGGTAGGGATTTTCCGTTGACTTATCGAAGAGCCTACGTGGCACGTCCTTCTAGTTTGCCCAGGTCTCAGTATTCTTTTCCAGGAAATCCCGTTTTAGATTATTGCTCCTCGACAATGGGCGGCCAACCAGCTGAACTTTCGGGACGTGAACCACGATTTCACGTAAGCTTTATTGTTTTGCGGCACGAATACTGGTCTCTAGCAGCTCACACAACAAGCTCAAAGTCTTATTAGAAAGGCATAGCTTGTTAGTTACCCAATGCTAGCAGGGTTCGAGACTAATTCCTCCCTGTCTTACAGCAAAGATCAACTTTCGTCTCAACATGAAACAGCTCCCCATGGCGCTTTGCTTCCGTCAACCACTCAACAAGCGTTTTGTTCGTGGGGGGGGGGCCTATCGGCGGCCTTCGGCCGCCGATAGAGTAAGGCGGACCTTTCGTAAAGAACAAATTTTGAACGTAGGTTTTTCTTTAAAAAAATAGGTCCAAAAATTGTTAAGATGTGCTCAAACATGCAATTTTGGCGTTATTTTTTGCCACATTAAGCCATTTAGAACCAGTTTTGACTCGTTCTATGGCCCTATCTTGGTTGTCCCGCACAGGCGGGGTGCCCCCCCTCGATAGTTGCATCCTAAATACGGCTCTGGTTGTTTCAGGATGCAGTACGAGACGTGGCAGCCATGCGTAGACCAAGAAGAAACGGCCTGCTTTGTCCGCGTAATCGAAGATGGCAATCAAGGAGCAAGCGAGGACCTTCGAGCGCTTGCTACGCGGGAAGCACGGCAACTGCATCCGGAGGAAAGCGGGCGCATAACGGTCAGGTGGGTAGTATTGTTCGGAATGGGCACGAATCGGCATCGGTATTTGGTGTGTTTCTAATAGGAGTTGGAATCGGTCAAAATATTCGATTATACTGGCTCCTATCGATAGTTCTCTGGGGTGTAGGCTGCTCTGGTTATCATGTAGCTTGACCACGAATACTTCCCCCAGGAGTTATGCTTTGAATAATCAGCTCGAACCCGTTGACACCAGACCTTTGTGACACAATGCGTCTGATTTAGCAGGTTCTTTCCGCGCCGACAACGTCAGCTCGAAAAGCGCGTGGCCAGCGGTACTGTTACTGGAAGCCGCTTCTCCGAGTACGCCGACGCCTTCAATCTACGCAACCTCAGAACCATTCTCAACCTCGGGACCTTGCACAACGGTCACCTACATGAAGAGCCGGGCATTACCGTCCCCCAAACCGTATATGGTACAGGTCCGTGAAAGTGAGCGATTACTTTTGCATTGTAGGCTCCTATGGCTCGACGGTACCTTTTCAAACCGGTTACATGGGCTTGTACGTCGTGTCATATCATCATGGCGGGAAGCCTCGGGCAAGTACTTTGACCTGCTTATTCGAAAAATAATCATTGTCGTTGTTTTTCACCACGTAGCCTAAAATGCTTTGCTGTTTCATTACCACTTCGCTTCTGGGAAAAATTATGGGTTTCGTTCCATGCAACATGACAACACTTTCCTGGCATTATCACCCGGTTCGACACATTGTCATCAGGGCAGATGCCGGGCTTTACGTTGGTTGTAAAACTTGCCTAAACCGTGATCCTCATCGGACTTTCTTCAACGGCTTGAATGAACCCAAATTCTTATTCGTTGTGGCTTGGTTTTGCTTCGATTTTCCGTTTACAGCGTTTTTTAGGTATGGCACATCATCCACACCAAGCGAGGGAACATCGCTCGGTTTGAGGGAGCACTGCGCCATGCCTTCAGACACGACTTCGTCGAGAGAGGCGTGAATCACTGCCAGAATCCGCTTCAACATCCACAGTGGATTGTCTCGCCATCCTTCCTGCGGCGTCACAAGATCAAGTTCTCGACCGTCGTCCAACAGGCGGGCGACATACTTGTCATTCTACCAAAAGTAAGCAAGTTGCGGCAAAGCCTCCTATTGTACGCGAGACAACGATCCGTTCTTTCATAATTTTAGGCGTACTTTATGGCGTTCAACTGCGGCTTCAACATGATCGAAAGCGTGCAATTCGCTACGACACGCTGGATAGACATAGGTACGCAAGTTGCGCAAAGAGACTTTTAATGAACGTTTTAACTCTAGGCAAACGGCTGCGTCAAAAGATGTGCGTATGTCGTACGGTCTGGCTTGACCCTGGCCACTTTGACGCCGCGTAAGTTCCTTTTAGCTCCCGATTTAAACGTTTGCCGCGACGCCCTAGTCAGGGCTGGGGCAAGCTGAAACCAACCGAGGCCGAGAGTGCGAAAACCAACCGAGACCACCAAAATGTTTCGAGACTCTCGGAAAACCGAGACCGAGGCTTCAACAAATTTAACTTTGTTCCGGAATAGAGAGTGGTATGGTAGTAACGGTAGAAGTTGCTTGCTTGACCTCTACTGTGTAAAGTAGCCGTAAGGATAAGGCACCCCGCAGGCGACACCAGCAAAATTTTGGTCAAAATTCACAATACTGTGATATATTCTCGCTGGCCGGCGCCTAGCGGCGCAATCTCAATGTCACCGGTTTTTTCGACCGAGATCGAGACCAAGACCACGCAAATGGCCCGAGACTCTCGGTTTTCCGAGACCTGGTCTCGGTCCCAGCCCTGGCCCTAATTACCGAACTTCACTAGATGCAGTAAGAGACATTCTAGCACAAAAGGAGGAACTCCTTTGCCCCTTAACTTAACTTAATTTAACCAAGACATAACAATCGTCTTCTAGTTACATCGAGTACCAGAAACGTAGGCGCCTCGAATGTGCGAACCGCCGGGGAAAGGAAGAAATCGGACGGCTTCGCACCGAGTTGGAAGAGGAGCGGCGAGGATGCCCTCTTAGGCATCCGCATGGACTTCGGTGAGTCAGCAGGGACAACGAACGCTTGATCGACGTAATTGTTTAGGCAAGTTCTTGGTCCATGCAACGAGGCGAAGCTCGCAGGACGCCCTTCCAAAAAGGAGACGCGAGGCAGATGACCGCTGGGAGAAACACTACGGGCATGAACAGACCCGACATTTTATGTGTTGTTTTGCAACCAACGGCTTTGGAACTGACTCGACTTTATAATAAAGCGTATTTAACCAGTGTTATTCGTTGTGTCGATCCTGCGCAACCTCGAGTACTTTCCGCGTTTAAAACGCCGTCGCTTGCGGTTGACGAATTTCTTTGAGCTTTAAACCTTTAGGCTTTCCGCTGGCCGCAGTTTGTTGGTCCAGATCCTTAGTTATAGCCGGGTCACTGATGGGGAAATGGCCCAGTTTCAGTCCTAGCTCCATTAAAAAAATTCCCGCGTAGCAGCTCAGCTCCTATATTTTCGGTCTATGTACTAGATTTCGGGATTCGGGACCCGATCCGAGCTCCGAGCCGAGCAATGGACCGAGCTACGTTGAAAATTCGCTGTTTTTGACACCCAAGCCGAGCTCCCAGCTGGGCCAGTCAGCCCAGCCGAACTCCGAGCCGAGCAGCTCGGCTCGAGGCTCGGGTCCCGAAGTCTACTATGTACCCAGAAGAAAAAATTTTACCCGAGTCTATATCTGCCGCCGAATAAGGCCGAGTGGAAGGTTCCACTAGTCGAACGGAACTTTCCAAGAACTTTGCAAAATCTTGCTTGAATGCCTGGGCTTGGCAGGGGCTCAGTTACTAGGGGATCTGCGTTTAAAATTTGGCTGTCCGGCAAGAAGATGTCGGTGAGGGTGCTTATTGCGGAAAAATAACAAAGAACACGCAATCCGATAGTTCATCACAGCAAACGCGAATTTACCTAATGATTTTGAGCGGCGTACGCATTGACGCATTAGTTGAGGCAAACGATGCAATACACCGATGCATCAGTTCAGCGATGCAGTCCATTGAATCCAGTGAAGTTTAGTGAATGCGGCTGAATTCGATGCATTGCACCGAACAATGCGTCGATTCAGCGGGCCCGACGAGCACCGGGCTCCAAAAAGGGCGCCGATGAACGCGGCTCGCGACAGCCGTGTACGAAAAAAACGGACGGTTCCGTCGTCCGAACGCGATTTCTCTCAACCAGTAAATTCAGTGATTCACTGGTTTCAGTGGTTCCTCCAGGAAAGGCGTCGAGCGCCGACCGTAAAAGTGCACGCCGCGAGGGTGATTATTACGAGAAGTGGGACACCAAAAAAACCTCAGTCCGACGTGTGGTCGAAGCACACTGGAATACCAATTTCAGCCGAATTCAGTTCTCGCAATAGAGTTTTCGTTCGTTACTTGCTTCGGGAAGCAAAATCTGGGCTTAGGTGTATTTGTCAAAGGCGTAAAATACACTATACGAGGCCCATTATCGCGACGCGTTAACTAAAGAACACTAGATTCGCACGCCGTTAAACAGCAAATGCAAATTTAGAGATTTCACTGAATCCGACTAAGGCCCGATGTTGGCAAGGTTCATTTCAATCGTTTGTCCATTTAGCTGTCGCTGCGACGGATGCTTTTCATGGACGGGCGCTTATCGACCCACCTAGACGATTTCGCTTACTCCGGCGCTTAGGAACAGCAAACAAAGTATTAGTGAACTCTGCACTCACTCATAAAGGTAATTTACCCGTCTAGCAATACAGGTTCATTGTTAGTGCGGTTCCGAGAGGCGACGAGCGCTTATTCTTAAAGTACATATAGCGACAGCAAGCAGATCAAGGAACGCCAACCCAGCTCTCCGTACAAGCAAACACCCGGATCCATTAAATGCCTAGTTGGAATCATTGTTTCAACTAGTGCACCTTCGTTGGTCGCAACCCTGCACAACGGGGCTTCAACTCGAGGCCCGGCCGGGTCGGGCCTATAAGGCCCGGCGGGCCTTGACTTCTTAGGCTAGACAGGAAAACCCCCTTGGTCCTCCCTTTGGTACTTTCCGTAGGCTAAAGTGTTGCCCCTTATAATGTGTTTAAGATGCAACATTCGAGTATTTTCACCCTAAAATAGCTTGCCGCAGGCACCGTTAGAGCGACTTTTTGACTAATTTACCAAAAAGTATTGAAAATTTGACCAAAATGTGGCAATTTTTGAACCTGAACCGGGCCTAAACGGGCCGGGCCTACCCCAGGCTCGGCCCTGCCCGGGGCCCGGCTGGTTCTGCCGAAATCGAGGCCCGGCCCGGCGGGCCTAGGGCCCGTTTGTGCATGGTTGGTTGGTCGACGCTGATTTCAGCGGTTCGTATATGCCTACTGAGCTGTTTTTTCGACTACTAATTGGCATTGTAAATAGACCTGTAACCGCAAAATTTCATTCCTGATAATTTCCAACGATGATCGTTGCTGCCGTCAAAGTAAATACGCTCTGGCCACAATAGCGCGCCGACTGTGCGGAAGAATTCCAGTTCAGGACGGCCCATTCTTGGCGTGAGCGTTCTCTGTACATGCCTAGCTGTCGACACCAGCGTCGTTTCGCGGAATCGGACGCTAATCAGTGCACCGCTGGAATGCGTAATTGCACTAGTCAATGCACTGATGCGTGCATTGTTCGAATCAAGCAAACCAGTCAATTCGTTTCGAAGTGGAAAACAAATTCAGTCAATTCGTTTCGCAGAGGAAAATGAATTCAGTGAATTTGTTCTGCAGTGGAAACAACGAAGTCAGTCAATTCGGCGGGTCGTCGGTTCCTCATGTTACCAGCTGGATTCTTTCCTGAGCAAACACGCGGCGGCGCGGGGACCGGTTCGTGAAACGTGTGAACTCGTTCTCGAGCAAAAGCCCTATAAAAGTGCGACCTCGGCCGGCGGAGCGAAAAGCGAGGCGATACCGATACAACATAAAAAACTTTGACGTCTTACACGAGGCCTGAAATAGACAATAATTAGAGTATGAAAATGGTCGCCCTCGAACGGATCGCTGCGAAAAAGCGATCCAAATCTCCATCGGCGCATTCTAGTGAGAAGCTTTCCAAGCTTCAAGCATGCGTAAACAACGTTTTTTGTGTCCAAAACTCTTTCTCGACTCACTGGCAGAGTAACCTGGAAGTCGAATAAGACCGGAAATGTTCTGACTGTAAAATGCTCGGTCTCGAACCGTTCGATGACAAGGATTCGACCCGAGTCGGACGAGCTCTAGTCAATCCTTACCCCGTTTCAAGCAGTTTCGAGAAGAACATACGGGCCGGCTTTTTCGCGCTTTTGTTCGATTTTGAATGCATGGGCGTTAGCTTAGTATTTGTAAATTTTCTTTCTTTCCTTTCCTTCCGGGTTGAACGGTCTCTGAAGTGCGACGTCGACCGGCTAGTTAATGTCGAGGTCAGTGATCGTGGATTTAATCATAGTTGTTGTGTTAATCATGTCAGTCAGTCTAATTAATGATTTACTAGCTCTAACCATTGCACTAATAAGCCTGCGATTCAACTGCCCGGACATAGCATCTGCACATACCTAGTTACTGGAGCCACGAATCGTCCGTGCACCTTTGCGGAATGATAGGCTAACCAGTGAGTTCGGTGGATTAAGTCAAATGCGTCTGTCAATGCATAAATCGCGTGCAGAACGATCGCAATCGGTGAGGGTCGGCGGAGCATCGTTTACGAAATCGGTGCATCGTTTCGCAGTGGAAAACGAAGTCAATGAGAAGTCGATGGAGCATCGATTTCGAAATCAGTGTCGACGAGGCGTCGATTCTGCCCATTAGCAGTCGGATTAGTTGTTGAGCAAGCACGCATTGGCGCCGGGACTCCTGCGTCGAACAAACGTTCGCCCCTCGACTTTGAGCGCTGCTTTGTTAAAAGTGCAACATCGACCGTCGGAGTCGAGGTCGCGTTTGGTGTGACGCAGCGTCGATTCGGAGCATTCTCAGGCGGTCTGTCTGCGGATGTAACTCGCATTTCTTATGGGTTCACTGGACTGAAGTAGGGGATCGCGCTAGACGCGTAGAAACCAGGATGAAGTAAACGGTTTCCGTGCTGTTTAGGACCCATCTGCTTACTCAGCTAACCGCGAAAATCAAAATTTTTAGAAAAATGTAAATAGTTCAAAATTAGACACACGTTTTGATTGCGTAATGGGTAACATTAAAGCCCTGCGCACAATGCCGACCCCGAGTCCGAGTCCGGGACTCGATGTGCATTGTCGCACCTCGAGTCCGAGTCCGAGTCCGACCTCGAGGATTCCTCGGACTCGGACTCGAGGTGCGCACAATGCGTGGCAGGACTCGAGGTCGGACTCGAGGACAACCTCGAGTCCCAGGACTCGGACGCGGACTCGGACTCGGACTCGAGGTGCGCACAATGCGTGGACAGGACTCGAGGTCGGACTCGAGGTCTGTACTTGAGGAAAGTCGTAGTTTACCGCTTACAACGTGCACATAACGCAACCGGACGATGTATTTGAAGGATTCATGTATATATATATCTTTTATATATTATATTGTATAATTATAGTATATATTTGAATAATATAGGAACAAAAAAATTTTTTGACTTTTATGAACCACGGGGGGTACCATGCACCATACCAACATACTCAGAAACTTGATATTAGTTGGTTGTAGTATGTCTCGGAACGTAAAAACGTATTTACAACAAAACCAGTGAAGTGGGCCCTTCAAGAGTGAACCTCGGAAAAACACGTATAACTTTTTAGCGAGGGATCCAATCGAGACGGTGACCACTTTGCCCGAATCCGAATTAAATTCTGCATCGTCCACATACTTTACCCGATCGAAATCGTTCGAGAATGAACCATACAGACCTCGAGACCACCTCGAGTCCAGACGAAAACAAGTGTGCCTCGGATGAACGTGCATAACATTTTTCTGGGAAGTCCAAATGCGCTAAAATCATGAAAAATGGGTTGCAAAACGTTGAAAATAGTATGTGCGCCGAAAACCGCATCTCACGTAAGGGGTCATCACGGCACGTGGGTGCAATGCGCCTGTCTACTACCACTGCCGAACTGAAAACCACCAAGAGGTTGGGCGAATTTTCTCTGAGGACCGGGACCTAGTTCACGGTCTACGGGCCGTGAACACGCCCGGGCTTGCCAAGCGCTCGTGGCTGACTAGTGTCGTTGCGGCGCTACCTAACTGTGATGATTGAGACCTGTACGGACAGATGATTTCATCATGATCCCAAATTACAAAATTGGCACGTGACAGCAATCGTGTGCAATCGGGTCCGGACCCGCAGGGACTCGCGGGGTCCGGGGGGGGGGGGGGGGGGGTTTCGGTCGGGTCCGGGTCCGGTCGGGTCCGGGTCCGTAGCTTTTCTGAATTGTACGGGTCCGGGCCTGCCGGACCCGGCAAGACCCGCCGGTGGAAAATTTAGGCAAAAATGACCCGGACTCGCCCTGACCCGGGTTCGGGCCCGGGTCCCGATCTTGGACCCGCGGGCGGGTCCTGCTCCCGAACCTGAGACCCGTGCACACGATTGCATGACATACGTTGGCAGCTGACACTATCAGTGGCTGCCCTGCCCTGACCCGATCATAGCCGATCTCGAGGACCGCGTTCGGCGCACTATTGCACAACACTTGATTTGGTACGACCACCTTGGTCGCTACCGCCTTCTGGGAATTGCGTGACAACGTCGCTGCTACCGTGCCTTACACACTTTGCGTCTTCACCCAAGCAGAAATTCAGTTTAATAAAACCTCTGCACCTCGTTTAATCAACATGCCTGACGAAGTACTTTAATCGTTGTTATGAGTGAGTAGACTTGTGCGTCTGAGGTGAGCAGTTTTGGTATCTACTTCTACCCAATGCTTCGACAGGCAGCAAAAATCGAATGCCCGCCATTAGAAGTCGGAATCGACCAGAATGACGGATTCTTACCGATGGTTTCTTGGGCTCGCCGTTACATTTGGACCGAGGGCTTCGGCCAAAAGCTTTGAGCCAGAGAGCCACAGCCACAGACCAAAGCTTTTTTTGGCCATAGCAAAGCTCTACTCAACTCTAATATAGGCCGTTCAAATGTGTTATACCCATTTTCACGGCACTGTTCACCAGCTCGCGTCCACATCGTATTTCTCGAAATATAAAAGGCCGAGGCGGTGCGCGGACTACGTAGTCTAATTTTTTCGGTGTCAGGAACGTTCGGTAGAGGAATGTCTAAGTCTCAGTCTAATTGCGGGTATGAGAGTACTCAGTTTGATTACCGGCATTTTTCGACTTCTACTCAGTCACGGCGGTATGTTTTGTACAGCAAAAGCCTGTTTTCCATAGAAACATCCACAAAACCGCCGCAAAAGCCGTTGCTACCGCCTGCGGCGGGCTTAATACGTCGTTTCCCTACGGGAACATCTGCAATAATGCTCCAAATTCTCTCGCGGCGGGAGCAATTGTTAAAAGTTTTAACTGGAAAGTAGCGAAATATCTCTAAAACGGCGTTGTCAGTCTGCGCGGACTGACTTATATATCAAAAAAATCTGTTTATACCTGCCGGAAAGCCAAAAAACTTTTAGAATTCGGCCCCGAGTCCCCAAAATTTGCACTCCCCCCCCCCAAAGGCCGAATTTCATCTGAGCAGCCTGGAGGATCGGCGTTGATGACCCTAGGAAGATGCCTGCACAGTACCAACCAAAACCTTGTACGTTGGCAACGGCGTAGTTCTTCAGCTTATGCTCCTCAGTGTGCAAAAGCTCTGCAAGAACGTAGACGTGAGTAATGCTGCACACTTGTTATTGCGCCCGATAAGTACTTTTGACGCAGAATTAGCAATGCACGACGAAGAACGCACGGCGCTAGTATCTTTAGTTTATGGCTCTATCCGCAAAACGAGTAAACACTTGTTCGGCTAAACAGAGAGTACAGACATAAAAAGGACTCTTCTGTCATCGTCAGCATGGCCACGACGATTTGGTCGTACGTTGGTTCGGCCAGGCGGAGGTCGAGAACAACAGGGGACCAGCCGAGCCGAGACGCTGGGCTGTGAAACACGGCCTGGAAAATGGGATCGGCCGTTTTGACGGCACGGCTGACTACCTCTATTCTTTTTACATTGCGCTTCAGATAACCGTCGTGGAACCCGAGTGGCTTGTGGGCCGCTTCCACAAACTGCTAGATCAGAATGCTCGCTGCGCGGTCAGCGAGTCGACCAGCGCTAACGGAGCGGTCAAGCCGGATGCATCGATCATAGCTGAGCTGGAGGACCGCGTTCGGCGTACTATCGCACAGCACTTGCATTCCTTCGGCGACGTCGGTCGTCGTTTCCTTATACGTTAACTTGCGTGAATGCCACCATACTACCTTACTACCTACCTAACTCTTTGACGTGTACAATGAATGCCTTTGGGATCTCGGTCGCAAACCGACTGATTCCCTTAGCATTCGTATTAAACAGAGACGATTCTTGGTCTGTTAAACTTGATACGAGACGAGTTCGAAAAAAGTGGGCAAGGGGTCGAAAACCTGTTTTCTTGTCACCATGATTTGAACCATATGACGTAAATACAGTTACGTCACTTTCCCCCGAATCGCGAACCCTTAAGAAAGTGGCGGGAAGAAAACAAAAGGGAACTTCGCAGGAAAGCGATACCTTGCAATAAATAGTGCAGGATAGGGTCGACTTGACCCAAAAATGGAAAAATTCTTTGCATAACAACAGGTCGTAGCAGCGGAAGGTCAACAAACTAGCAGCCTATAAAAGCCTGCACCAGACTGGTTCGTGACGTTCAAACCTTTGCTGACTATCTTCTGACAAATGCTGACAAACCAGACGTTATGTTTGGATGCGCTTTGCTGACTATCTTCGTACAGTTATAATTTCATGTAGTAAGCATTTCCGAATTCACGCCGTTGCAAACATGGAAATGTTAGTATCACTGAATACGTCAGCGGGGAGGCTGAGGGAGTGTTCAGAAATCCCGTGACGGTCAGCTAGCCTTTTTACCCCCTCCCCCTTCCACCACCGTCGGGTTAACCCCCCCCCCCTCCGGGCCCACACTCCACGTGACCGTCACGGTCGGATTTTGGGTTCGAATCTTAAAGTTTGACCTATCCACAAAACCAAATCTTTAGGTCTATATTCGAAAATGATAGGAACTGGAGGCGACGGTAGGGAACTTTAGGCAAAAATTTGATAAGTATTGTAAAAATTTGCTCTCCTGCAGGCCGTTTTATCAAGTACTTAGCGTCACTTACGCTCCTCCCTGATCCCCCTCTCCTCTCGTGACGCCGGGAACAGGATCGTCCGAGACCATCACACGCATTTTTAACGCTCGCTGAACGCCTTTGTGCTTAAGCTGACAAAGCCTTGGTCTCCAATGGACACTACGAGGGAGCAAACAAAGCAGGCTGACGTATGTGTGTACTCTGGTCGCGTGCTGGGGCAGCGGCGGCCGGGTTAATTGGCCGTGGGGCGCAATATTTTCGCGAAACGGAGCAAGCCCATCAAAAAGCAAACTAGCGCTTTCATTAAAAACGCCAAAATCCACAACGTCACTTAAAGCTAAGTTAGTACTAACGCGAATGGGTAAGAGGCACGTTAACACTGAGAGAAATGATGAAGACAGAAACGATGAAAACAACGACTGCAGTTGACCTTGGCGCCAGGCCTAATTTTATGTGCCCTGTACCACTATGAGCCAGCGCAAACGCAAACAAAGCGGGCCGACAAGGTTCTTTGGTGACGCGTTGTCGGCGGCTGCGGACAAGTACCCGCCGGCCGAGAACGATTGCGAACGAGACGAACGAACGAACGAACGTCGTTTTCAGTAACGATTCGGTGAACAAAATTGTTTAAGGCAAGTTAACGTTAAGCCGAAGCAACATGAACAGTGAACGAATTGATGATAACAACGATGAAAACGATGAAAGTAAACGTGTGCGATTGAAAGCAATGGGCTCACTGTTGTGGCAGGAAGGGGTATTTAAGGCCCCATAGGGCGGCCTAAGATCGTGTCTCTCGTAAGAACTTTTTTCCCACTGTGGGGTTGCTTCGAGTAGCTGTAGGACCATGTTCTCTGAGTGCCCCCCCCCCCTCCCCCCAGCCCATTTTGTCTCGTGAAAAGGTCAGAGCTGAGTGGGATTTGAATCAGTGGCCGGGACCGACACTGAGGCCAAAATCACCGGAACCGAGAGCGCCCAGCTTCCAACTGTTGGAGATAGCATTAAGTTATCTTTAACAAAGTCTACGCTTAATAGTGGTATGCTGAGGTATTCTTTATGGGACCAAACTCCAGTAATGCCTTTACTTCGAAATAACGTCGATACCGTCGATACGTTCCGTCTTCGAAGTATACAAATGTCATGCATTGTGTCAACAACCTGTTAGTTTCACTACAACTTGTTCTGTCTTAATTCGGCAGCTAAACGCAAATGGGCGACTACATAAAGGCACAATCCCGAGACGTACACGAGTTCGAACTGAAGAACGAAAAGGAGTTGCGACACTTTACCCGATTAGTCGAGTACGCAGAAAAGAAGTGGAACCAAGGGGTGTTCAAGGTATGAAATTTCGTCAGTAATTGCCGAAACAGGTTTATTGCTACGCGACTTTACCCTGCCGCTGCCTTTCCGCGGTTTTCTGGAAAATCCCGTTTTAGATTCTCGCTCCTCGCGAGTTGGTGGCCAACCAGGTGAACTTCCGCGACCTGAACCACCACATCACGTAAGTTATACGGTTTTTTTACACAGCGTGCTTTCTGTCTCCAGTAGCGCACATAATAAGCTCAAAGGCTTCTTAGAATGGTATGAACAGGCAGAGCCAGTATCGGTCCTAGGTCGCCGGGCGAAGGCCGACGAGGGGTAAGCGGAGACCAAGGCAAATCAAATTATTGACAAATTTCGGTCAAATAAGCCCAAAAATCGCGTTGGCGGCGCCCGCGGCGGGCTATTTTGGGTGAAAATACTCTGAAAGTACCATTTGGACTCATACACAGGCTATATTTTCAATTGGTTTTGCTAATTTTTCAACGATTTTTTTGCCAGACACCGCAAGATCGCTTGGCGTCGTCTGCGGCGGGCTAATTTCGGTATGAACACGCTAAAACAGTGTTTGGACCGACTTATAGCTCAAAATCTGCCATTTTCGTAAAGTACTAATCAGGGGACCAAGGCATTTTTTCGGCGCTTACCCCCCCCCCCCCCCTCTGACTGAATCCTGGCACCGCCACTGGGCAGAGCTCGTTAGTTGTCCAAAGCCGGCACATAGTTGGAGACGAATTTTTTGCACTCACCGTCGTACAGCGAGCTATATTTTTGCCTCAGCATGAAAGAATTCCTGGTTGGCGTTTTGCCTCTGTTCATCCGCTCAACAGGCGTTCTTTCAGAGTGCGGTACGAGACCTGGCAACCATGTGTTGACCAGGAAGAGACGAGCTGTTTCGTCCGAGTAACTGACGACGGTGACCAAGTAACAAAGGAGGACTTTCAAGCGCTTGCTACGCGGGCACGCCAACCGGATCCGGCAGACAGCGGGCGCATGACGATCAGGTGGGTAGTGGTAGGGTGTGCTGGAATCAGCATCGGCAATCGGTCTGTTTGGAGTAGAAGTCGGAATGGATCAAAGCGCCCGATTATACTGGCTCCTATCAATAGCTTTATGGAGTGTACGATGTAGAGACGGCTACGGTAACGTTTTTCCGTGCCGTCATGCCGTAAACACGGCACGGAGAGGTGGGGTTTGCACGGTACGGCCCCATATAATGCTTGTTTTATGACCGTGCCGTTCTGTCACTTGCCGTGCCGTTCCGTCACTTGCCGTGCCGCTTTCAGTGCTTCACGGCACGGCCCACTGCACGTGAGGGAAGGGGCCTAGGCCACATCTAGTAGGCTGCTCTGATCACCACGAAGCTTGACCAAAAATACTTTCCAGATGAGTTATGCTTGGCTCGAGAAATCGGCTTGAACCCGTTGAGACCTTTGTGTCTCAGTGTGTCTGATTTAGCAGGTTCTTTCCGCGCCGACAACGTCAGATCGAAAAGCGCATTGTCTCCGGTACGGTCACTGGAAGCCGCTTCTCCGAGCATGCGGACGCGTTCGATCTGCGCAACCTGCGATCGATTCTCAACCTGGGAACCCTGCACAACGGTCAGCTGCGTCAAGAGTCGGGCATTACCGTGCCAGAAATCGTCTATGGTACGGGTTTTCAATGGGGTAAATAATATCATTGCACTTCAGGCTCAGTTACCCGCACGCACGCAGCACGCTACGCGAATTATCAGGCTCCAATGAACGGAGGCCCTGAACGAACGGGGAATTCGTCGTTGAGTTGGGGATTCGGAGTTCTTTCCTATTTCCCTACCAAACAGGTCCCATAAAAGGTCGTTGCGGCCGTCAAACTAATTCGCTTTGAGCGTATCGACGGTGCGCCGACTACATTGCACCGACAGATTGTCGGTGTGGGCGTTCTGTGTACTAGTGACCGGGATTTACATGCAATCGAAGAATCAAACAAATATTTTTTTTGTTGAATGGATCAGTCAAATTTTTTTAAGAAAACCAAACAAGTAAATAATCAAACAATTGCTTATTTTGTCTGAGTCAAGCAATCAAATAAGTTTTTTTCAAAATCTAGTAAATAGTCAAATAATCGGCTGGACCCGCTAGGGGCTCGACTGAGGGTAAATATCGGTCGATATCAACTATTTTTGCCAAATAATCCAAAAATGCTCTCTCAAACAAAAATGTTTCGCTCTGGTCCACCGTTTCGAGAAGAAGATACTGGTCGCTCAAAGTTTTCGTGCAGTTTTACATACGTTGTCACTTAAAAAGACCCCCCCCCCCATGCCGCTTTGGCCTCGACGATGGAAAATAATTTCGGCTTGGAAGGAAGGAACGTCGGGGTAAGCATCCTCTGGCGTAACGGATGCGTCCACTACTACGAAAATCTCGATGTTAGTAGCCTCGCCGTAACGTCTGCACACCGCTGGCGGAGCCACATGCATCGCTGCAAAATTGTGGAATGATGCGAAGCATTCCTGCGTCGTCGCTGTCTTCCGCCATCGTCTGGGCGAAGAAGATGCGAGGAAGAGGAAGGCCATCGACGTCCTTGAGGGTCTCGTAGAAGGCGCACTCCCGATTGTGACGCTCGACCATTTCCCGGTGTTGCTTCTGAAGAGCGCTAACGTCGGTCCGAATTTCGGTTTTGGCCGCTTTGACCTCCGTGAATAGGGTATTCGGTAGGACACCAGTTTTTTCGACATTTAGCACTAATCCGGCCCGTACCAGCACCGTACCATGTCGTATGACGGCCCGTACTGCTGTACCGTACTTTGCCGGACGGTACGGGGTGGTTTAGAACGGTACGGAGTACGGTACGAGTGCCGGATGCCGATCTTTAGTCATTAGCATAGACTTGCCTTTTCAAGACCTTCACGACATTCACTCGCTGTACCCGAACCATCAATGCCGTAGTAGGTAGGACAGTTCGCGGTTGTCTACTGCTGTCCTCTGATTAAAAAAACAACAGATCACGCAAAGGCAAAGCACGGCGAAAATCCTATCGCAGTCGTCACTGAAAAGCACATTATTTTCATTGCGATGGCGGGCAACTCTTTCTGGAACTCTGCATAAAGTTAGTGGCTATTGCTGTTAGGAATCGGCTTTTCCGACCACAGGTTCCGCTATTCGAATTCGGATTGATTTTTGACCTCTTGAGAATGTTTTAAGGTGTACCTCTCTCGTCTCCTCGTCGGTAGCTTCCACTCCGAAGTTGTGCACTAGCGGAACTTTTGCAACGCAACTGAATGTCGGTTGCCCGCATTGGGTAAACTCGATGGAATAGCGGTAGATATGCGACAAGAAGCCGTCTCCCTCCGCGATTCTTTCAGTGATGAACTATAAAAAGGACGTTAATATTGGACTGAGTTAGCGTCCAAATGAACTGAAGTGAACCGAAGGTCGAGTTCAGCCCCGTTCACCCTTTTCCAACGAAATAGCCATTATTACTTGAACGGCCCCGTGTTTTTTACTTAGCAAATTACTTCTGAAGAGCGCTAACGTCGGTCCGAACTTCGGTTTTGACCGCATTGACCTCCGTAAATAGGGTATTCGGGGACGGTACGGCTCCAGTTTTCTCGATATTTAGCACTAGTCCGGCCCGTACCAGCACCGTACCGTGCCGTATTACGGCCCGTACGGTACTGTACCGTACGGTACGGGGTGGTAGAGAACGGCCCAGAGTACGCTACGAGTGCCGGATGTCGATCTTTAGCCATTAGCATCGACTTGCCTTCTCAAGACATTCACTAGTTGTACCCGAACCATCAGTGCCGTAGTAGGTAGGACAGTTCCCGGTAGCCTACTGCTGTCCTCTGCTTTTAAAACCTCAGAACACGCAAAGGCAAAACACGGTAATAACCCTATCGCAGTCGTCAATGAAAAGCACATGAATTCCATTGCGATGCCGGCCAACTCTTCCTGGAACTCTTCTTAAAGTTAGTGGCTATTGCTGTTGTGAATCGGCTTTTTCGGCCATAGGTTTCGCTACTCGGATTCGTCTCTTTTTGGGGATTGCCCGGGCCTGGTTGACTCAACGAAAACGGGCCATACCCGTATTGAGTTTTGGGTTCTTTGAAAGAACTTGAAGGTGTACCTTTTTCGTCTCTTCGTCGGCAGCTTTCACTCCGAAGTTGTGCACTAGCGGAATTTTCGCGACGCATTGGAATGACGGTTGACGGCAGTCGGTAAACTCGATAGAATAGCGGTAGATATGCGACAAGTAGCCTTCGCCTTCCGCGATTCTTTTACTGGTCACCTACGAGGAAACATTATTACCGTTTACCAGACAGCACATTTTTTAGCGTTGTAAGCCTCTCAGAACTATGGAAGCGCACCCACTTACGTTTTTCACTGCCGATTCCTTGGCGGCTACCGCGAACGAATCGCAATTCGTTACCAGCTTTTCGAGAAGCCATCCGGCGGTAAAGCTAGTATTTGGCAGTTCTTTGCCGTCCACATAAGCGTCACAAATCATAATCGAAGTTACAAATTGGATTCCCTTGCAAGTGACGTTACGCGCGGAAGAAAACATGGCAATCGATGCACGCTCTTGCCATCTACCTCGAGCAAACAGCGAGTGGTACAAACTACGAACTAAAGCAGGCGTGAACGCAGAACGGACAAAAGTATGCTGCATACTCGCGCTTTGAGCCAAAATACGCACGCTTTGTCACCTTAAGAAATACTCTTCGGAATCTCTTTGGTTCAAGGCACTAGTGGTAGTGGCGAAGCGAAAGTTCTCGGTCAAACACTGTGTAGACGGCAAGTTACAGGCTTCGGCGTAATGGTGTCCCATGATGCCATGCCTTTGCCACCCATTTGCAACTATAAAAGGTTTCACTGTTATCGTCGCACATCCAAATTCCGCAAAAATAGTCGTCAAAACGTGGAACGGAAACGGCACGGAGGCGTTAGCACGGACCGCAAAACGGACTAAGGTCCGCGTGCCGAATCCTAGTACCTAATTTGTTTGTCAAAGAACTTCCAGGCGCCTTGCGACGACGAGATGGCCACCGACGGCTAGCAAAGTCGTTGCTAGCTGAAATTGCAATTGCTATGCTTAACACGCTAAAAAGATCTTAGGAAGGCGCTTTTACGATCGTCATAGCATCGGCACCGATTTGCACTTCCCTTCTTTTCAAGCCAATAGCTACTTTCTTGAGAAACTGATTAAAGCGCTAATGCGCGATATTCTCGTCGCCGACGTTAATGGGAATGACGAAGAGGCAGCGCACTTTAATGACGTTAGCATATTTTGTAACGTGACGCATTTCGGCTCTAACACTGCGGCGGTTAAAGCATTTTCAGTGCATTGTCTCCTCCATCACTCGTCATGATGTGGCGACCGGGGAATGCTACTAGGGGCGGGACCGAGCCTCTCGGAAAACCGAGAGTCTCGGTGCAATTTGATGGTCTCGGTCTCGGTCGAAAAACCGAGACTAAACCGAGACTTAGCCATTGCGCCGTTAGGCGCCGCTCTGTGAAAATTCTTAAGAGTTACCGGCAATTTCTGACCAAAAATTTTGTTGGCTTCGCCTGCGGCGGGCCTTTTATTAAGGACAGGACACTTAGTAGACAATCAGACATCATGTAGAAGAGCTGCGTATAGAGCACTTCACGCTGTGCGTGTTTGAGGCGCAGCGAAGTGGGAGTTTTACGTTACAATAATATTTTTTAAATAATTTCTTTTTGTAATCCCGCTGCAGCCCGCCGACATTTGCCATTAGCGCATGTTATACTATAAAAAGCAGCCCGCCGCAGGCGACACCAACGACATTTTAGCAGATGGTTTTATGTGCAATGACAATTAAAAGAGTGATACAGCTATTTTCGATTAGAGACGCAGCGTGCCGACGGCCCTTGCGAGATGAGATCGTCCGTGCCGAGTTGCCGAGTCGGGCTCGTGACGGCGCCGTTTTCAGGTCCGTTCAGCGCCAAAATTTTGAACTTTTTGTGGCCGAAATTTTGGAAAATGTCGCCAAATATCTGCTGAGACCGACGAACCCCGTAGAAAATGATACATATTCTGTGAGATAAATCAAAAAAGATTAAAAAAATAGTAGAACTTGGTGAATATCGGGAAGATGAGGGCCAAAATTGCTTGAATTATGGTAAAAATAGGTCTAAAACGGCTTGGAAAAGGGGCCGTTTTCATACCTATGCCGTGCCCAGTTTCGTTCCGAGTAGACCCCCTGAGTGCCGATTCCCGAGCCGTCAAAAAAGAAAAACGGCTCGGATCGGCAGTTCGAGACGAACGGCCTGAATCTCTCTATTTTCGACCCGTTATAGGCGCCGTTTTATTTTTTATATTAAAATCGCTTCCCTATACCGGACTGTTTGTGGTGTTTACCGAGGGACGATTGGAAAGTAGACACTGGCAAAAGTTTAGGCATGCATTGCGGGACGTTGTCCATCCTCGTAGTCGTCGCGTGCCTCGGGCTGGCTCAAGCAAGACTCTTCAGCAAACCCTATCGGGTCATTCACTCGTCCATGGCGGAGCCGACGAAGGCCTTCGCCATCGCAACTGTACTGGGCGAGATGCAGTCCACCGAATTCCCCTACTATCGGCCGATGCGTACGGCCAAAAAGCTGCAAGAGCGATTTGGCGGCGAGTGGATCGTCATATTCGGAACCGACTACCAAGCCTCAGCGAATGTCTCCCCCTTGAGGGAGGCGCTTGCGTTGAAATATACCATGGGTTCCGTGCCCTATTACGTCAACATTCTCGCTGTATAGACGACTATAACCGCTATTTGGTTCACTGGTCATAAAGTGTCAATTCCGTCCCACTCCCCGCTTTCTCGTACGGGTTTTTTCGCTTTAAAGTGTCACAGCTAAAGCCAATCACGCGCTTCTCTAATGGCGTACTTGGCCACTTGGATCCCGAGACCGGTTCAAAAGTCGGAGCGCTGGCATCCGAAACAGTCGATTGTTCGTTGCGGACCCGATGCATAGTTGGAGGCAAGGTTGTAGCTCTGAACGTTCCGACTAGCAATCATCATACTTCCGTAAATAATCTGCGTCACATGCGACGGCGGGAAGCCTTGTTACTAAAAATAACAAGCTCTAAGGGCAAGTATGTAGTTTTTGTTCTGCCCACTAAGGCTTAAAGATCGGCACTCGGTAGGCGTACGGGAAACTGCGGATGCATCAGCCTAGTATCACGATTGCTCAGTTTTTACAGGCTTGTCGTAAAACTATGCGCAGAATACAAATCCGGTCCGCAAGCTTGAAAGTACCCCGACCTCCACTGGGCAAGACTAACACAGTTCCCTTCTGTTGGCATTCGTTGTCCTGGCTCAACAAGAACTCTGTTCTGAACTTGAGCATTCGTACCGAAGCGGATTCCCTTCCATGACGTTTTCTTTAACAGAATAGAATGCGGAATGGCGCAGGGTAATGCGTTGCCGTATCCCGTTCCATATGGCGAAGAGCTTCCTCCGCCACGGCCTTGTTGTAATCATTTTACTTCCAAATAGTGGGATCTACACCAAACTATGAGAGATAAAGCGGATATTCACACCGGCGGCGTGAACGGTCGATACCGGCTCTTCTTAAAGTTACTGTCATTGCACAGTAAATACTCGTCGTCTCGCTTCGATAAGCACCTAAAAACGGAGAGCGTGAACCTCGGACTGAAGCCATTAGGAAGTTGTTTTTGCGGGACTTTGCCCAGCGCAGAGACCGCACCCGAGACCTCCGTCACAGGGACCGGGATCCGCGGGCGTATCCGACTAATTCGTGTCCGTCTTGTCAGTGGCGTAGCGACCCTCGGGGCAGGGGGGCCATGCCCCCCCCCCCTGAATTTCGGACGGTCCGAAAATTATCAAAGGGGCAAAATTATATGTAAGGGGGGACCAAGGGAGATTTTTTGGCGGTCAAAATCTTGGCCCACCCTAATCTCTTCCCCCCCCCCCTAAATTCGGATCCTCGCTACGCCACTGCGTCTTGTCACTCTTGCTGAGTAAACGTTCGAAATGAAAGTTGTTTTATTCGCACTTTATAGACATTCCTGTAAGAGGCGCAAAACGAGCTAAAGTGCAAGAGGAGTACGGGGTTAGTCGCCGGCCGGAGTTGTTCGAAAATTTTTCCGGGGACAGATAAAACAAATCCATCGGTCCGGGCATGCTAGACGGGCTTACGCTAGCTGAAATGTTCGTGCATCCTCCAAAAAGTTGGACATAAATGAATCGCCGTTCTTCGTGGACCACTGCTTACCTTATAACAAAATGGCGAGCAGAATGATGGTCGCGATGGTGGCTGCAAACGCGGGGAAGACGTGGAACTTCAGCTTCATGTCGGGCTAGGCTTCTGAACAAACGTATAAATGTAAACAGGAATTTTGCAAGAAACGACACGGTGTACTGCTAATAACGAGACTGATAACGACACAGTTCACTAGCGACGAAAGACGACGTTGACGAAGCAACGTGCTAACGCAGGAAGGACAAACTTCTTAGCATCCATTAGCGGTAAAATAACGACAGGAATGGTCTCAGGGGCTGTCCGGAAATTATGTTAACTAACACGGCGATTTGTTGAACCCCCCTTGTTAACACTACGTAGCGCTAATTTTTAACGGTTATTAACAGATGGCTGATCCCCGCTCTCATCACGTTATGCTGACATAATTTCTGGACAGACCCTTGCGAAATTCCGCGTTACATAAGGAGAAGAGAATGGCAAAGACTTCCGTTATGACAACAAATACTGTCGAGCCGTACTAACCTGAAAAAAGTAAAAAACTTTTCTAAGACTTAGCCTGAAATAACGAAGCGGAATATTACGACCGGAAGCCTTGAGCTAAGCTCCGAACCCCAATAGTGATTGTCGAAAAAGCACGTCCGAACGAAAACTGGGCATCGCAGAAACAAACACACAGAGAACGAGCCTGCGACGATCAGCACTGCATTACTCGTCCCGTCATAACGGGTATTTATGCGGCGAGACGGCGTGTCCCGCAAAGGCAGTCAATCAAGGTGTCAAGGACAGTGTCGGACGTCACCCCCGCATCCACCCACTCGTGGTTTGCAGAAGCAAAAAGTGCAAAGAAAGTTTGTCAAATCGCTGCCGTTCGGTCAATTAACCCGAGAAAATCGCGGCGAAAACAGACCGACGCAGAGCCATCACGTCATTTCGAACCACGAGCAAGTTCACGCACGCAAATACTTCAAGTTGCTTACGCACAACGGGCTAAAGATGTAGGCTAATTTGTGGGACGCTCCTGAATGGAAAGTTCCGAATGAGTAGGCAAGTATTTGTTTATTTATGTCTTCGAGGGCACGAAGGTCAGTTGCCAGCCAGCTTATAGGCTCTGGTCGCGAAAAGGCACACAGTCTTGCGTGCCTTCCGTGTCATTTGGAAGTGCTTGACCAGGTTCTAGGGGTCGAGAGCGTTGCACGTAAGGTGAGTACCGGGGAAAAGAGTACCGAAAATTTGGTATATTGAGTACCGTACCCCAAAGTATAGAAAAGTGTCCGTTCTTTGAAATTATACGCCACCCGCGCCACTGCAGAATACGTGCCACGTATCTTCATTTTCGTACGACTAGCAGAGTGCGCTTATCTTACAGTTCCCAAGTCAAAGACAACTCTACAAGACACCAAATTAAACCAAACTTACCGGAAGAGAAAAAGCATCTGGTGACACGATGTGGGGCGTGTGCTAAGGGCGAATTAAGAAGCGATAAAAGGACCAACAATAAAGCCCAAGACTAGACGGCTCTAGGGTCAAGGGCACATAAAGAAAGCAGAGAATACAACGTACTATGAGAGGCGTGTGACAGCTTTTGTCAAATGTGGAGAAAGCGCTGAGCCTTTCTGGTAAAGAAAATCGATGAAGGTAATCTTTAGTACACGTTTACTGTTTACGATAACAATTTTACGTCAATTGTACGCAAATTAAGTGCAGTGAAATTAAAATTAAAGTGAATTCAAGTGTCCTTTTCCTGTCCGTAGCCTGAATCGGGCCATGGTTGCCCAGCTCGGTCCAACGGTAGGCGTGTTTGCATGAAGCCCAGATACATAGGACAACTCCGTCGAGATAACTGGGGCCTTCAGTTTTTCGGAGGCGGGCCTAACCGAGTAGGCCTGGTCTTTTGAAAAATAGTGGACAATTGGAAATTTTTTCCGAAGTAAGAAGAAAAATCGCTTTTGGGAATCCCGGTCCCTCGTTCACATACAAGTCGCGAACTTACTGGAGGTTTTCCAGGTTCGAGGCCAAGGATGTGCTAAAACATCTATACAGGAGATAACGCACCCCGTCCCAAAAACGACGTCCTTGCGCAAACCTCCATGCATGAATACCCTATAGGCCGCCAAATCTGCAGGAATTTTGCCTTCTTGTCCGCCATGGGAAACATGCAATAGCGGGCTCGCTATGGCTTTTAAGGGAGCGTCCAGAAAATACGTAGCGGTTACAGGGGGGTTCACGGGCCCCCAGAGGAGGGGGGGGGGAGAGTTTGGGGGTTGCGTAACGTAACGCGAAGCACTAGATAAAATGGCCCGCCGCTAGGCGCCGCCCGACGATATTTTCACAATAATTGTCCAGGAATTCTTCAAGACGGAATCCGGTTCTGTCTATCTAATCGTTTTAGATCTAGCTAGTTTTGCGTAGGGTAGTCTATGTCAAGTAGAGATCGACATTGACCACCCGTACCGTATGCCGTACAGTACTGGACAACCCTGGGCAACGGGCCTTCAAGTCGAGGCCCGGCCCGGCCCGCGGGCCTCAAGATCGAGGCCCGGGCCTGAAGGCCCGGCGGGCCTTCACTTCGTAGGCTAGACACGAAAAATCCCCTTGGTCCCCCCTTTGGTACCTTTCATAGGCTAAAATGTTGGCCCTTATTATGCGTTTAAAATACAACATTCGAGTATTTTCACCTAAAATAGCTTGCCGCAGGGAACCGCCAGAGAGAATTTTTGACTATTTACCAAAAATTTATTGAAAATTTGACCAAAATATGGCAATTTTTGAGCCCTGAACCGGATCTAAACGGGCCGGCTGGTTCTGCCGAAATCGAGGCCCGGCCCGGCGGGCCTATGGCCCGGTTGCCCAGGGTTGGTACTGGATCCCCCCTGTACCGTATGTCGTACCCGTGACGTATTACGGCCCGTATTCATACTCGTGCTGTCGCGGCCAGCCTTGCCGCCACCTGGCAGCATCCGAGGCACCGCCCAGATCTCCCTTCATCCAGCCAGAGATTCACTTGTCAGTCGTTCTACGTGTTCTTGGACCGGCAGCCGGTGGGCCGACGCCCGTCAATGAAGCTCTAATAGATCCAGTCCATCGATGCTTGTTGCTATAGGTATAGTGGCTAGGCCACGCCGTCACATGGTGCATCGTCCACCTCTAAATCTAGGGCGGCGTCCTACTTTTAGGGGCGGAGGCCACGGCTACATAAATGCTGTCGCCTAAAGCCTGATGCAAGCTGACTAATTGTAAAGTCGACTGACACCGTTGCGCATAGTTAGCGTGCATCGAAGTACTCTGCCGACGGCAGTGGACGACATGCGACGCCTATCAAGACATAATCGGGAGCGACGAAAAAGGCTGTACTCCTAGCGGCTATGTACTCACTCCACTAAACGATGGGACTTTAAACTTTAACCATCACCGAGCGCGAGTGTTAATTCGGGTATAAGCGCATTAACCGATCTATCTCAACGGTATAAAGCGTGCTCTGGCGAGTGCTTGTGTCCGACAAGAGCTTAGAGTGTAAACTCTAGTTGTTTATAAGCGGAACGAGAGTGTCGCATCGTTATAACGCAAAGTGCTCTTGAACTTGCTGTGTTCCGGGATGTACGGGTAGAAGTGGACCACTTTGTCCTTCTCCCGTAATGTGCTCTTCTTGCGAGCGTAATTGTTTGAAGGAAAGTCCGACTTGTGGCTCCCCTCGGTCTAATCTTCAACGTTTTGAAAGGCCGGGATGGTTGCTTAAGTTTCCTGGATACGGTATAAACCCAGCATAAATATACTTAAGTGTCTGCGCCCGGCTTTGGACTATATTTAATCGCGGCGTAACCCAGTGAGCAACCTGCGGCCCATGTCATAACCGCCATTTTTGTAAAATCCCACCGAAGCTTGTACTAGAACTCGCTGCGGGCGGAGGGTTACACCCTCTCATTTTACACATTCTCTTCTAACCCAATGTAAACGTCGTCTGAGCGACTGTAAAATATTGAATAAGTTGGCTTTATGTGGCCAGAGACTTTGCGAGGTTACGCCGCTATGACTCGACCATTTGCAGCCCTTGCCATAATCACCTCAGACTATAAGCAGTTTCTTCTACGATAGCACCCTTCTAAGCCTGCATCGCTAACCTCAGCACTCAGCATTCTGCAGCATCCCACGTAATGTGTCTTTGCCATACAAATACCTCGAATAGGACTATGTTGTAACCATCCTCAACTGGAAGAACGATAATAAGTGGGCTCCGTGAATGTTCTGTATAAGCCTGAGGAGCGCTAGCCAGAATTCTCGGTCTTCGCCCTTTGGATCCCTATCGCCGTTATATGTTTCAAGTGTTTATAATAGTGGTACTTATAATTCATGTAACTCACAAGAGGAGGACACCCTCCCATAACCATGAACCGCGCTGTAAATGCAATAAGTGCTACCTCGCACTGCGATGTATGCCAGTCATAGTGACTATAACCACCGCGAGCGGAAGAACATCCCATTTCTCCTGCACAGGCTTCCTTCATCAAAGTCTAACGCGCTCGTCAGACTGGCGCCGGCACTTTTGTAACTACGTCCGTTTTAGTATTTGCGTCTTTGCAAGCGCACCCTACCTATGCTTGTACAAAAGCATTTGTAACGATAACAGTACAACTCAACGAAGCGAACCAATCCGACTTCTGCAGCGGATGATGGTGCGCGTTCCGCTACGACGTCGTGAACGCAGGTTTTAAGACGCATGCTGTTGCAAGATCGCTGATGCGTGCGCGTGCTTAGAAAGTGCCTATAACCAAACCGTAGCAGTTTTGCAAGCGAAAACGCAATTTACCATTGTAAGGGATCACGGCAACTCGCTGCGGGCGGAGGGCTACACCAACTCAATTTTAAAAATTGCTTCCTAACGCAAGACAAGCATTGTTTAATCGCCTGTAAAATCTAATAAACCAACCTTATGTCACTAGCGACGTTTGAGAATTTAAGCTACTAACAACGTTCAGCGCGCTATAAAGTTTAATTGAGCGTTACTCTTGGTACGGATCTGTCGTTGCTGCTGACTTTGTCATTGGCAAACAGAGATGGAAATAGATGGCCCCGATGCATTTCTGTTCTTATCCGAGATAGACGGTATTGATGTAATCCATAACCAGGAAAGTAATCGTCTTGTAAGAGGCTAGAACTCATTTGGGAATGTTTAAAAGACGCTTCGTTTCGCGATCGGTTTAAAACGCCCACCTTGAACCGACGTATATGTGTAACCTCATAAGGCCTATGCATTATGCTCAACGCTATGGCCTCACCAGCAATCTCGAAATGCTTTGCGCCGCTTTTCGACACTGGGTTAAGCGCGACGTCATGCCGGCGTGAGCCCGTGTTTTAATCCTCCTTTAATAATTTAACTTCTAACGCTGAGCACTCCCCGTGATAATACGGTTATAATTGGTGCCTAAGCTTGCCACGTCTAACTCGAACTTAATTACAGAATCCAACAAAGCCCTAGCGACGAAGACTACCGAACTTCGCTACAACGAACGGATGCGAGGACGAGAAGCTCAGCAGTACTGTACTCGACGCCCGGCAATAAAGCTCTAATAGATCCAGTCCATCCGATGCTTGTTGCTATAGGTATAGTGACTAGGCCACGCCGTCACAGTGCTTCACCTAGAAATTCGCTCAGATGTTTGCCTGTACGTCCAAAATTACGTGTTCTACTCAACAGCAAGAAAGGAACGACGTTCCTATGGGTAACAGCTAGCACATAGCTGGTATTTGCAGTCGATATTGAGTAGGTTTCGGTTACGGCTTTGCGTCCTCGACTGAAGTGTCCCCCTTTACCAATAATACGGGTACTAATACGGCCCGTAATACGGACCCCCCCCCCGCCGTACCTTATACCGTACCGTACTGCCCCCCCCGGACCGTTTGCCGTACCCGTATTATACGGGTACGGTCCGTGATGCGGTACCGCTGTCGATCTCTAATGTGAAGCACTGCGTGAAGAAAACTCGCGCGCAGTAAGGCGTTAACAGTTTTAAGCCTTATTTGTCAAGCATTGTAGAGCACACAATACAAGGTGCTGCCGCTTGATATACGCGCCAAAGTGTAAGCGAGGAACGTTGTAGGTGGGCAAGGCTTAAGCTTTGGGCGAAACCTAGCGTTTTTTTTTTACATTGTGTCGTCGCAGGTGCGTCTGGAGTGATCTCCAGCGTCTGGAGTGATCCAGTGAACGTCGTCCAAGCGATGTAGAACACTGGTGGCATTTGTATGGTTTTTCGCCGCTATGAGTTTGCTTGTGGGCTGCAAGATTGCTGGAAGAGGCAAAGAGCTTCTCGCACACACCGCACTTGTACGGTTTCTCACCACTGTGTGTCCGCTTATGGCGGGTAAGATGTGCCGGCTGTCGGAAGCGTTTCTGGCACTCAGTGCACTCGTACGGTCACTCACCACTGTGCAGCCGAGTGTGACGTATCAGGCTCGTCAATTCTGCAAAACGTCGAGAACATTCGCCGCATTTGTATGGCTTCTCGCACGTGTGAACTCGCGAATGCACATCGAGATGCGCGGAACGAGCAAAAACTTTCCCGCATAACTTGTATTCGTACGGTTTCTCACCGGTATGCAGTTTCTTCGTGCGCGTTTAGGACGTTAATACGGGCGAATCGTTCCCCACACTCTTGGCATTCGTACGGCTTTTCGCCAGTATGTCGTCGCTCGTGAACGGTCAGATGTTGCTTGTGAATGAAACGTTGCCCGCATTCGCCGCATTCAAAAGGTCTTTCGCCGCTATGACTTCGCATGTGCGTGAGCAGCTTACTCGGGCATGCGAATTTTTTCGCACAGACGGTACACATGTGTCGTTTCGCAGCAGAACATTGAGATCTGTGACCGACTAACTTTCGTCGTGTGTCATGAAGCTTGCCACACGTGTCACACTTGTATTGACAGTTGTTACCCGCTAAACGTCGACGCTATTATAACTGCATTTAGCTAGCTTCTAAGCGGGACACCACATCGCTTAGGAATCATCCAGAAATTATGTCATCCAGGCATGAGAAGCGGGTCTGTGGGTAAGGTGACTAGAAGTGACATTTGGCGAAGAGGGTGCGGACGTTGAGGTGTAAAGTGACGTCCCTTTAGGCGGTATTTGACATTTAGGGTCTTGACAAATAACGCAAAAGTTTGAACGATTTGCAAGCCAAGCCCAAAAAGCGCTCTGGTGGTTATGTTGGTCTAAACACTATAAAGTCGCTGTTAAAGGACCATTTAGAAGGTCAAATTTTTGACATCTCGTCGACTGGCTGGCCAGGTTCAGTTACAGCATGGCACGGGGTAGAAGGAAGGGGTCTAGGGTAGGGTGAATAAAAGTGACCAGTATGGCAGATAGAAAAATGGCAAAATTATGGTTATATAATTTCCGGGCTCTGCCTTATGGAGGAGAACCGAGTTGCTCGGCCGGCAACACGTTGTCCTACCTCGATTTCTGAAGCCTTGCTCACTTCGACGATGATTGCGATTTGTTTATACGAGCCAGAGATTCGCCATCGTCGAGGTCAACTACTTCGTTTCTTGCTGCGCCTCCAGCTGGGTCGTTAAAGTCGTCGCCAAGTTCTAGCTGGCGCGTACCGGTCTGGGACATGACGCCACGCGAATTAGAAAAGTAGCAAACAAAATGTATGTTCGAGGAATTTCTAGAACACCAACCCGTATTCTAGGACTGAAGGAACTGATGGATAAGACATAAAACTTATTCAACGCTGACTGGTAGTTCACGGTCTTCGATACTTTGCGCGCTGGCCAACACGTTCAGGGAATTGCAAGCACTTTAAGTTGTTTCAAGGCCTGCCGACCTTAAGCCTCTCAAACGTGTTCCTTAGTAATCGAGTAACTACCTAAGCGGTATTCAGTAACTAAGCGTCAATGTTTGGCTTCGGCATTCGGCCAACGCAAAATTGCTTGGTCCCTCCTTTTGCATTGTGTTACAAAGCCGAATCTTGCCCTTTTTAATGGGTCTACCGCATTATTTTATTTTAGTCTACTTTGATCTTTAGCAGACCACCGCAGGGGACGCGAGAAAGTTGTTTTATACTTACGATAAACGCTTGCCGGAAACTAAAATTTAGACCAAGGTGAATCAAAAATTGCGAACTTTGTAAAAATTGCCTTGGTCCCCCTTCCCCGCCCTCTTTTAAGCCTCGCCGCTATTGGGTAACTATGCCCTTGCACTGTGCGAAATTCGCGTGAAACGAGCTTACAGAACTGGTAATCCCACCTTTTGACGGAGTTTTGGTTCCGCCGTTTAGTGCAGCCAACCGCCGTGTGCTGTTAAGCAATTCCCGAACTCCCAGAATTCGAGGGTCATGTCGAGGAATGGTCATTTCTCATTCCAGTTCAAGATGTTGTTTTGGTCTTTTGGTTCTATGTAGAGACCAATTGACCGCGGGTATTTGTGTTAGGATTATCTTGCGTCCATTGGTATCATTCGTGTGTATCACTCTGGGACGCTAGTTTGCCGCAAGCCATTGCTGGCATCCACTTGCCGACGTTTAGTATTTCGTCGAGCCGGGCGAAGATTCGTATGCTCAACGTGGCGTGAAGCGTATTCGCATCCGTTCCTTGTGACCCTTGGCGTTCACATTGTGATGTACTAACAGAAAAAGCAAGCTCACAGTCCACGATGCTCGGGCAAATGTAGCGGAGCAATTCTTCGAAGGTTTCCGCTAAGGGCTTCAGCATCTTCGTTCTCACTGCGTCGGCGAGGGCCAAATGTTTTGAACAGTGGCCATAGGTGCCGTCTTTCTGTGTTCCCGATGGGACACATGTGTTCCCGTGCTATGGGGAGCCAGGCACAATTTTTCGGGAAGGTCTCTTTCGGAGCCAAAAAAATGACCCGAACTCTGACGATGTAGCTTAGAGACATACGTGGACGTACTTGCAGAACCCATTGCGCACTGTTGAGGACATTCTTGAATTTACGTCTAGGTGTGGTATAGCTTTGTCTTCACCAACATTCCAAAGGTGCCAATTTAATCGTGCAACCAAGCACCCGATCAAACGTCGAAGTATAGTCCCTCGGCTTTGTTCAGATTAGTGGCCATTGCCTTGGAAGGTACAAAAAGACTAAACATATAATCGAAGAATGAACTTCAGTCGACTCTCGCCTTTACCGTGCCCCGCTGAATTCGGAAGACTCTCGTTGGTCGTGGTCGCAATCGCCTGCCTTGTCACTTCCGCATGGTAGTCGTGTTCGTCTGGCATATCAGGCAACGCTACTTTGCGTTGCCTGATACCTGGGCTACTATGCGTGATGCGTAAAGAACGCGATAACGGCCCTAAAGATTCGAGTGCATTGTTCGACCTACATTCTGAGCTGTATACCTAGTTGGGAGCAAGTCTAGTACGGTGCGCGCAGTGGACCGTTCTTTTCCATTCGCATGCTAGACGTCGTTTGTATCTTGGCACGCCAGCTGTCCCTAGAATTCAATCGCTTCAGCGGCACACTTTATACGGTTTTGACAGGCAATTTAGACGTTTTATTGCAGGAACTAAGCTAACATTCGCTACAAAATTACAACTACGTTCATGGAACTTGTGGCCAGTGTTGCTGAATTTCCACTTACTTCCGTCATTTCCATTTCCATTTCCGAGAATTCTTTTTCCAGAATTTCCATTTCCATTTCCCACTAGCTATTTTTGGCATCATTTCCATTTCCACAATTTCCACCATTCATTTCCTACTGAACCGATTTAATGGGTTAAATGACGTTCTGAGAATTAAACACAGCGTCAACC
This sequence comes from Aphelenchus avenae, assembly GCA_020875895.1. Taxonomy (NCBI): domain Eukaryota; kingdom Metazoa; phylum Nematoda; class Chromadorea; order Rhabditida; family Aphelenchidae; genus Aphelenchus; species Aphelenchus avenae. The sequence continues at coordinate 35,782 of JNEY01000021.1, forward strand.
ACGCAAAGCAGCTAGCGAGAGATGTTTCCGTTGAGGTGGTACATCAGCTTGTCATCCAGGAGACTCTCCAGGGTGCGATTCTTCTTCCCGACAACTGCCAAACCCGCGTGACTGAAGCATCGTTCAATTGGGTGCACCGGGTGCACTTGCGGATACTTCACCGAACCTTCTGAACGCCATCATTCGAATAGTTCCGTAGCGCGGAAGTCTTGATAGAGCTCAGCGTTGATGTACTCCTTTGCCTCCGTAAGCGATCCGCTTCCGTGTCCCGCAGTCTTGTCTTACGAGCTCAGACGCTTCTCAGGCTTGCGCTTTTTGAGCGTCATCTCCTCGTAGGCGTCGTCGACTGCGCCCGCAGATTCCGTCATCGGAGACGGCTTCGCTCGCGTCTTCGTTCCTCATGCGTTCTTGAGCACCAGCTCCAGGCAGTGGTCGAAGCAGCTAACGCGCTTCGGGAACGTCGCATCATACTCTCGATCGAGATCTTCATGCTCGGTGATGTCGGCAACGGCTTGTGGTTCGCTATCGTACTCTTTACTCTTCGTCTTCGATATCTTCGAGATTGGGGTCACTGTAGCGCGTCCTTTCGGGAGCTGCCCTCGGGCGATAGACTTCTTCGTCACTACCTTCGTCCTTATCATCAGCATCTGCGCTTTCTTCGTTAGCGACGATGATGTGAGTTTCTTCGACTGACTCGCGATACGCCTTGATCATCAGCATCATTCTGCTGACAGCAACGTGCCAAAGCGACAGTCGCTACCGGTAGGGCCGCTCAACTCAGCGTGACGGCCACTGAAAATTAAGGGAAATTATACATATTGGAAATGAATGAATATTCGGTTTTCGAAATTTCCATTTCCATTCATTTCCCACTACCACATTTTGCCGAAATTTCCATTTCCATTTCCCACTAGCGATTTTCGTAGCATTTCCATTTCCACAATTTCCATTTCCATTTCCAGCAACACTGCTTGTGGCATCGCTATGCTACAAATTTTGCCGTTTAGTATTCACTTGTCTGCTTATACAAATCGTATAAGAGTATAGAAATGAGGTCGAAGTAAGCATTTTGCTGATGGACGCAAATACAAATTACTTGCTGTCTCGGTTGGAGAGGAGTCTATTTTTTGAACGTGCAATTCTGGCACCCGATCAAGGAGCGCCAGCTACAAAACAAGAAGCCAAAGAAAAGAGTCCAAGAACCGTGACTTACCTGTAGTTGGCCTAGCAGTCGTAGCGTCAGCTTCGGTCTCTACGCAAATCTGTCGACATGGCGGCTGAATTACGAAAATACGAATTACAAGCTACCTAATTTTAGCGCTCCCCCTATTTTTGAGCCTCCCCCTAATTCTGACCCCTCATTCGGGAATAACGAAAAATTACGACATTCGCCCCTAATTTTAATCCCCTCTCCAGACGTCGGGGAAAATTTCGACCACGAAGCTGAAATTACGTAGTATACTTTATGAACATGCGACCTCCCATGTCAAGCATTACTTTTCGTTCCTCTCACGACCCACTATGTTCAGTTCAGACGGTTCTTTTAACATAGGGATTACTGGACTTCATATGCGCCCATATTCACTACCCGTGCTGACCATTATTGTCGCTGGCAATTCCGGAAGCGTTAATAGTTCCTCTTTTGGCGCGTCAATTCCGATGAGAATGGCGGACGTGTAGCGCCTTCTTCCATCGATACGCTTTTAAGTCTTACCGATATTGGGAACCGCAAAAGGTTTTTCGTGTCTCATTAACTGGGCTTCTTTTCGTACCAAATTTTGTGTCCGATGCAAAGTTCGTCGCAATTTTTGTTTTGCTCAGACTGAGATTTTTGTCGCCTCGAATGCGGATCCTTTTTGTCTAGAATTTCGTTTTGAGACAGAAATGATCCCAACTTGGTTTGAAAAGTCTCATTTTCTTCTCTGCCTTCTACTCGCACTTCCAGTTTTGTTCGCATACCATCATTGCTGCAAATTAGAGATCGGGAACCGTACCGTACTGCGGCCCGTACCCGTATCCGTACCCGTATAATACGGGTACGGTATACGGTACGGGTGGGTCCAGTACGGTACGGTGTACGGTACGGGGAGGTCCCAAAGTACGGGCCGTACCCGTACCCGTATTTTTGGTAAGGGGGGGCCCTTTGGTGACAAAAAGCTAAAGAAAATTTGAAATTTTTTTTAAAAAAGGCAAAAATAGCAAATTTTTTTGAAGGAAAAAGGTCCATTTTGATAACGAATACGAGCCATGTGCTGCTACCTGTTGTCCTCAATAACGTCATCTTTATTCTTTTTTTGTTGAATGATAGCGTAATTGGAGCAAATTTTCGACTTCAGTACGGGTACGGGTACGGGCCGTATTTTCAGTACGGTAAGGCTGTACGGTACGGGTGGGTCCAGTACGGTACGGTGTACGGTACGGGTGGTCAGCCCCGATCTCTACTGCAAATCGGTGCACAGTCATTATACGGCCAATTGTCCATAACAAGGTCAGACATGCAGGGCCGAACTACGCAACCAAACACGCCGGATGCCGTTTTGAAGATTTTAGTTATGGCGAGGCAGGTATTTATTCGCAAACATTGCGACGCACACGGTCCACTCCGTAGCACTCCACTGCACGTCGTTGGCCATGGGTCTCGACGCACCATTTAATGCCAATGGAGGATACGACCTTGCCGTTAATGGAAACTTCGGCGTTGTGGCCGCAAGTTTTCGCAAACATTCATCCGTGAAATTCAGAAAAAAATGCCAATTGCCATGAAGATGTAGGTGTCAATTAGTGTTCGGCATGACTCCCCCCCCCCGTGCCGTTCCCCGTCCCCGTGCTGACCCCCCCCCCCCGTGCCGTTCCCCGTGGCCGTGCCAAAAAAACG
>JNEY01000021.1:39019-58235 GCA_020875895.1 Aphelenchus avenae
CACTTTCCCCATAAATTTTCCGTACCCACGCACAATCCCCACAAATGTTTGGAAATTTATCGCACTTTTTCCACAGTTTTTAAAAATTTTGGAAAATAATACCTAAATCACCCAATGTCTCGCTAATTATCGGTGTTGCTTTAGAAAGTGTTCTACGTGCTGGTTATGGTGTGCATAAGCCTCAGCCTAAGCCCAATTCTGAACAGACTGAGCCTAAGACTAAGCCTAAGTTCTAGAAAGAAAGGGCCTAAGCTCAATGAATAGTGGACCTAAGTGCTAAAAGTTGTTGGGATAAGCTCTAGAAAAAGTCGGACTAAGTTGTAGACTGTTTCTAAGTTCTTTGGGTGCTTTAGACACGATTTTCTGGCATTTTAAATTTTTATGGGGAAATTGCGGCAATTTGTGGGTACCGAAAATTTCTGGGGAAATTGCAGGAAATTTGTGAGTACGGAAAAATTGTGAGGAAAATGCGACCAATTTGATAATACCGAAAATTTGTGGGGAAAGTGCGACAAATTTGTGGGGAGAATGCGATTTTGCCGTGTTTGAAACGCTGTAATTTAGTAACGTACCAGGTACTGCTGCATTCTGGGTCGACGTCTGGGACGAACCATGAGCTTGTGGCACCGGAGCGGCGGCGTTCGTGGCTAAACATAGTAAACGCCGAACGGTGACAAAAACCACTAGTGTCCGTAAAGGACAATACACCTTCATGCTTAGGGGCTCCATACTCCTTTCAACGGCGCAAAAGGTCACAAATTTGGCCAAACAAATAGAGCTAAGAAAACCATTCGATGTTCCAGGAACAAGCGTGCTTGTCTCAAGTTGCACTACACCTTTAAGTATTTTGATGCAACGTTTTTGCATTTACCGGTTTAGTACCGTAAGCATCTGTCTAGCTTCAGAGCTAATTTCTCTCATTTTCTGGTCTACTCGTGGCCTTAGTTATGAGTCACGACAAATGTAACGGACCTGACAGCGGCTGGTATCCTAGCGACTGCATCGACGGCTGTCCAACTGGCATCTGCGACTGTACGTCAGATTGGGTCTTCGAGAGCAGCGGGCGAATCCTCTTCGTCGACGTCGGTGTAGAGTCTCCCGTCGACAGACGCTTGCGACGGACCGTCGTCGACGGTGGCGGCATCATCGCGTCGTTGTCTGAAGGCGTAGTGGGACCAGAGTTGTCCGGTGAGTCCTCTGTGAGATCGATGCACTGCACGTCTTTTGCGTCACGATTTGCAGTACTCAGCCGAGGCGTCGATGGCGGCGAGAACAACGCCGCAGGCTCGTCGTAGCCAGCATATCGGATGTGGTACCGGGCCATGTGATGGATGGGATCGTCAGTTTTGGTCTCGACGTATTCCTAGATTACGCGCTTGCTTTCGTTGTCGCTGTTAGAGGTAGATACCAAGTGCGGATCGCAGTCGAGTTTTTTTAGGTTTTGTTTGTCTTCGCACTTAAGATAAACGAAACCGTACTCATGACGTCCTTCGACATGATGGTAATTTGGCTACTTAGGGGCAGACTTCGCCTCCCCCTGCGGACCTCCGTTCCGTGCTACCACGGAACGACGAANTGCTGACCCCCCCCCCCCCCGTGCCGTTCCCCGTGCCGTGAAAAAACGGGGAACGGGGACGGGAACGGCCGTTAAACGGGCACGGGTTCCGAACACTAGTGTCAATGCCATCAAGAGCTCCGTTGTTAGACATGTTTTAGTTATTGCACCTAGCCTGACGTCCATGCTTGTATACGAACGGCTATCTCCTTGCTGGCTTCAGCGTCGCGACTAGCGCGATTAGCGCCGTCTTGGAACTGCGAACGTTCATCGTTTTCCGTTCGCTCACCAAATCGTGACAGTGAGTGCAGCAGGACGACTTCCGTCTACTACGTAAGCTTTTGTTTTCAAGGCGTCGATATATTGCCAGCTAAAAATGGCCCTTAAGTATCGTTCATGGCATAGAAGTAGCTAACTCTCCAGAAGATCAATGCGTTTCATATTGTAGATCGAGTGAACGACGTCCTCTTCTAATACGCCAGTGAGTACAACGAAGGTTCCTTCAACAACAAAAAAACATAATAAGCCGCGACCAACATGGGATTACAAGTATGCAGCACTGAGGTTATGGCAATGGTAGCGATTAACGAGGATGAATTAGCGCTTGATTCGCGGACGCAGTTAGTATGAGGAACGTCCGAACGCCGCCATTCCATAGCCATACGGAGAAGGCGCCGGCGACGCAGCGTACGAGTCCGGGTACAATGGTGCCATGCCATTCATCTGGGCCGTCGGACGGTTTATGCCTGCAAAAATTCCAATATTCAGATGGCTATGGTGCCCGTTCGGGGATTGAGGAATCGGTTCGCGAAGGACCTTCGGAGCGGGGAATGATTCTGCGCCGGCCCTAAGGATAGCCGGAAAGAATAGTGGTCATTGTCCACGTCCTCATTGAAAGTGTCGTATTGGAATTTTTGTAAGGGCATGCATTTCTTGCAATTCTTGGGTCTATTTCCCGAGTTAGCGTCGCCATTGGAAATGATGACGGGGATAGGACCGGCCTATGATTTAGCTGGCCTACTGCGGTCTCTCCTCGGATACTCGCTTTCACTTTGAGCGAAACAAATAGAATTTGAAAAACGAACCCGTCGTTGGCCGAAAGCTTGCCGTTCTCATCAGGCGCGGCCCGGAGATTCCATTTGAAGGTCCAGGCGACGGCGACGTCATCATAGGGCCGACTGCCTGAGGCGTAGAAGGCGTGCATATGGGCATCGCGTAGTGCATGTTCATGTCTGAATATCGTTGTAAGCACTAGGACTTGGCGAAAACGGGGCGGATATCCGTTGGCATTTGGGAACGAAACCATTTTACCTGTTCACAGCACACTTTTTCAGCTCGTTTAACAGGCGGTCGCCGGCAGACAAAGGTGGACATACTGCGAGTAGAGAGTCAGTGCAAGCATGCTTTTTTGTTGTTCCTTTGCCGCAACTTTTGTTCCTTTGCCGCAAAAATTTGCACTGTGTTTTTTAACTGTACCACTGCTAACTGGGCACGACCAAGCCTTTTCACCGCTTTTGAAAGAGTCGTCCAGGACGCAAAGGAACGTGTAGAACGCAACATGTCATTTGAGAACCGAGTTAGAACGGAAAAATTTTGATCGGCTCAACCGAACGGAACCGTAATTTCGGCAGTGTGTCTCCAGTTGGCATAAGTTTACTTTTTTTTTGCAACAATGCTGTCGGCCAAAAAAAACGGAGCAAAGGAAGCTCTCAACATCCCTACGTTTGACGACGGCTTACCGGGCATTGGAGAATAGTGGCGGTTCATCATCGGCGTAAGCTGGGGTGAGTACGGGGAACCGGTCGGCATTGCCAGCTGCGGCGATCCATTCGGCTGGGTCATTGCGACAGCTCCGTTTAATCCTGCAAAATGGTGATGCCAACGGGCTCGGTTACATGATTTTTGGAGACATTTTCTACTTTTCCGGAAGTTTACATCGTCGGCATTACGCACGCATGAACATACCTGCCATTGACACATTCTGGTTCATCATCGGGTAGCCTTGCGGCACAGGCTGTGGAGCATACGGCGATCCGATCGGTGTTGACAGTTGGGGCGATCCATTCTGCTGAGACGTCGGTGTAGCGCCATTCGTGGCTGTAAATAGACAAAGCATGCATCTGTTTTAGCTACTCCACGCTACTCTCAGCCCAACAAAACCGAGACCTCTTCTCAGCATCTTGTAAAATCTGTTGTAAAATGGGGATTTTCGGAATGCATTGAGGCCTGGATTGTCACTCGGTTTCGGAATAGCCCTACGAACAAGAACGTGTGTTCCCGCTCGTAAACTAAGTTTTTACGATCCTTATTGACACGAAAGGCTTTTGGCGCATGCTTTTATATAGCAGTGCTGGAAGGGAACCAACCCGTGGACCAATTCCGCGAAAGCCCTAACGTCCTCCCTAGGGGCGCCGATTTTTCATAATCATAGAGCGTTTAGGACAACCTTTTCACACTGGAATAGTGTTTGAAGCGACTATCGCAGAAAACCCACAAAGTTGTCTCACAATTCCCGCAAGTTTTTGGTACCCACAAATTTGTCACACTTTCCCCATAAATTTTCCGTACCCACGCACAATCCCCACAAATGTTTGGAAATTTATCGCACTTTTTCCACAGTTTTTAAAAATTTTGGAAAATAATACCTAAATCACCCAATGTCTCGCTAATTATCGGTGTTGCTTTAGAAAGTGTTCTACGTGCTGGTTATGGTGTGCATAAGCCTCAGCCTAAGCCCAATTCTGAACAGACTGAGCCTAAGACTAAGCCTAAGTTCTAGAAAGAAAGGGCCTAAGCTCAATGAATAGTGGACCTAAGTGCTAAAAGTTGTTGGGATAAGCTCTAGAAAAAGTCGGACTAAGTTGTAGACTGTTTCTAAGTTCTTTGGGTGCTTTAGACACGATTTTCTGGCATTTTAAATTTTTATGGGGAAATTGCGGCAATTTGTGGGTACCGAAAATTTCTGGGGAAATTGCAGGAAATTTGTGAGTACGGAAAAATTGTGAGGAAAATGCGACCAATTTGATAATACCGAAAATTTGTGGGGAAAGTGCGACAAATTTGTGGGGAGAATGCGATTTTGCCGTGTTTGAAACGCTGTAATTTAGTAACGTACCAGGTACTGCTGCATTCTGGGTCGACGTCTGGGACGAACCATGAGCTTGTGGCACCGGAGCGGCGGCGTTCGTGGCTAAACATAGTAAACGCCGAACGGTGACAAAAACCACTAGTGTCCGTAAAGGACAATACACCTTCATGCTTAGGGGCTCCATACTCCTTTCAACGGCGCAAAAGGTCACAAATTTGGCCAAACAAATAGAGCTAAGAAAACCATTCGATGTTCCAGGAACAAGCGTGCTTGTCTCAAGTTGCACTACACCTTTAAGTATTTTGATGCAACGTTTTTGCATTTACCGGTTTAGTACCGTAAGCATCTGTCTAGCTTCAGAGCTAATTTCTCTCATTTTCTGGTCTACTCGTGGCCTTAGTTATGAGTCACGACAAATGTAACGGACCTGACAGCGGCTGGTATCCTAGCGACTGCATCGACGGCTGTCCAACTGGCATCTGCGACTGTACGTCAGATTGGGTCTTCGAGAGCAGCGGGCGAATCCTCTTCGTCGACGTCGGTGTAGAGTCTCCCGTCGACAGACGCTTGCGACGGACCGTCGTCGACGGTGGCGGCATCATCGCGTCGTTGTCTGAAGGCGTAGTGGGACCAGAGTTGTCCGGTGAGTCCTCTGTGAGATCGATGCACTGCACGTCTTTTGCGTCACGATTTGCAGTACTCAGCCGAGGCGTCGATGGCGGCGAGAACAACGCCGCAGGCTCGTCGTAGCCAGCATATCGGATGTGGTACCGGGCCATGTGATGGATGGGATCGTCAGTTTTGGTCTCGACGTATTCCTAGATTACGCGCTTGCTTTCGTTGTCGCTGTTAGAGGTAGATACCAAGTGCGGATCGCAGTCGAGTTTTTTTAGGTTTTGTTTGTCTTCGCACTTAAGATAAACGAAACCGTACTCATGACGTCCTTCGACATGATGGTAATTTGGCTACTTAGGGGCAGACTTCGCCTCCCCCTGCGGACCTCCGTTCCGTGCTACCACGGAACGACGAACGGCCGTTCCGCCGCTGTGTGGTTCCGAGTCGTTTTCCAATGAGCAGGACACTAAAACGGCACAGATGAAAAACGGGCCGTTTTCCATGCCGTTTTTAGTTAAAACATTGCATGGAAAGTAGTTGGCTTCGCGTCGTACCGGTCTTCGTTACATGCTAACAACGAGCGGCGAACGACTCGTTCTGCCCATCTGCCGTGCCGAGCCCTCGTCCCGTGATAAACGGAGAACGGCACGGAACGGATTCTGGCTCGGCATGGATGGCGAAATTTAAGGAAGGCTCTGTGCCCGTGTTCCGTTATTTGCCCCTTCTAGCGCAAAGGCTTGAAATGCCCAAGTATCGAAATAAAATTGTTGTCTCGGAATGGAAAACGGCACCCGGTTCGCAGCGGATGCTACAACGCACAGCACATCCACACAAGCCCTAGATTTTGTTGACGTTGTTTATGGTTGTCTCTATTTCAAAAACAACGGTCTTCCGACGGGCACATTCGACTCATTCTTTCGGGAAAGCTAGAGCGACCAACCTGGAAAGCCGAATTGTACCGTCGAACGCGAAAACGTCTTGCGCCGTCCGTAATCAGCTTCATCGCCTTCTCGATCAACGTCTTCATGTTGGCGCCCTCGTCGACTCCAAAGGACAGATCGTACTTCTTCTCGGGTCCATTCTTTCCGCGCTGGAGCGTTACCAGAACCAACAGCTGGTTCGGGTCGGTGGACTCGGGAGAAAGGGCCGGTAGTTGCGGCTCCTGAGGCACTTGCGTGTACAGCTCAAAGTCCTCTACGGTATCGTCGGTGCTCATTTTGGTGAAATGGAAGGCCCGTCCGAGCTGCGCGCTCCGTGCACAGTAATAGCTCTGCTTGACTAAACTCTGGGCAAAGCAACCGTTTCTTTCGCTGGGTGAGATGTGTTTCCGATCTTTGTTCGGGAAGCACGTTAAAATCTCAGGCTTGGATCCGTGCTCTATACGGCTGAACTTTCTGCGCTGCTAAATTAGGCAAGATTCCCGTATGATGCTCTGTGAAAGCTTCTATTTCACATGGTATTGCTCTCTTAGGTCCGCTTGCTCGGCGGTCTTGAAGGACGTTGACTTTTCAGACAAAGCGTGTCTACGCGAATTCTTCTCCCTTGACATGCACCTATGTCCATCGCCCAAATGTTCTGCGCTGTATACTTAATGTTCCCGCACGAAAGCTCAGTACGTCACGTGGTCAACACGTCGGCCGAACCACGCAGCTGGCGCGAGATAATAATTCTGCTCGGCTATTGAGCGCAGTGTTCAACTGTGTTTTCCGATTTCAACCCAAAAAGCATATCCTCTCTACGCATGAATGACGGAGCTGTCTATGGCGGTAATTCGTTCTCGCATGAAGCTCTGTGAAAGCTCGGCATTTCACATGGCAAGGTAGAGTTAGCGGGCCGTGCCACGGGATGGTCCGTTCCGTGATCAGTGCAGTGCCGGCCGAGGGGCCAGGATGGGCCGTTTTCCGTTCCGTCATAGCACGGAAGGGACCACGGAACGGCATCATCCCAGAATGGCGCCGTTTTCCGCGCCCTGCTAGTACCCCTATATTTGTTGTTTTTGAACATAATTCGATCAATATTGGACACTTTCGACGAAAAGCTCCAATAAATCTCGTCAAATATAGCGATTTATAGTGCCTAATAGATCCTCTCGAATGGACTGCATGCTTCGAAATATCGCATAAACATGCGACTTTCGTGAAACCGTCCATAATTACGGATTTTTCGAGACACTGTTTTGACCCGTGCCAGGGCCGTTCCGCGTTAAGGCCGTCCTGGAACGGCACGGGGGTCCAGACGGAAGGGAGGAACGGCAGTGGGGTATAAGACCAGGACGGAACGGGGAACGGGGAACAGGGTACAGGGAACGCTAACTCCAAAAGACATATCTTTGGAACATACGGCATCAATGCCAGCGGAAGGAGGTTTACTATTTTTTATTAAGATCGTAGCCGCTTGACCTGGGGATTGAAGTAAGAGACATACAAATAAGTACAACAGTTGAGCGTGGAATCAGAAAAAAGTCGCACCAGCATCATAGTATCGTCACTTGCTTGAACAGAACCATGTCTAAGCGCCTTCGTCCAGTGCATTTGTCGGCTGTGCGCTATGCGTCTTCAAGTGGCTGTATAGGTAATACTTCCGAGCAAACGCCTTGTTGCAGATGCCACATTTGTGCGGTTTCAAACCAGTATGGAGTTGCATGTGCCGAGCGAGGTGCCTCTTCACGTGGAATCCTTTGCCGCAATCATTGCACTCCAAAAGTTTGCCAAAATGAAGCTTCTGATGGATGAGAAGGGTATCCTTCCGAGTAAATCGTTTGCCGCAAGCGTCGCATTTATAGGACTTGACGATTGCGTGCCTTAGCTTGTGTCGACCAAGATCTTTCTTCGAACGAAAAGTTACGCCGCAGTCGTCGATGTCGCACTCATAAGACTCCCGTCCACTATGAGGTGCTGTGCGGACTAGAAAAGGTCAATACTGGTTGTTTTTCGAAGACCAAAGACGTAGCTACGGTAGTGGGCGGACAAAACCCCGGCCTCTTCTCGAGGCCAACGCCGAACATATTCCTTCGCCGCACGTTTTGTCGACTCGTATGGCGAATTTTTCTCAAATTTTTTTTGTTTAATGTGTAGTTGAAAAAACTAGAAAAAAACCACGCGCTTACGTGTGTTTTTTTTTGTCCTCCTGCTTTCCTCCGACGGTCCAGGTCCACCAACCACTTCCATATTTTTCCGTCATAAACAATACATGAAAGGGTCCCTACTACCTATACCCCCTTCCCTCCCGGCCGCATCAATTGGTCCGAGCTACGTTCTTGTTGAAGATCCCGACACATACGGCAAGTGTACATACCTTTTCCATGGCGACCAAGCTGATGCGCATGGAGTGTATCCATCCGGTAAAACCTCTTTGGGCAGCTATCACAAGAAAAAGGCCTCTCGCCAGTGTGGATCCGCTGATGTCTGTGGAGATGGCTAGGCGTAGTGAAACGCTTGTCACATTCGCTGCACGTAATGACTTTGCCTGCGGTACGGTTCTGGCTATGGGACTGGACTTCGGTTTTCGGCGTAACACCTTTGCGGCAGGCGCAGAGGTTTTCCGCCGCGTTGATTACCCTAAATTGGAGAGTACGCTTAGGAAGAACTGCGAATAATATTTTAGCAAAAATAGATGGAGGGTAGCATAATACGCGCTCGTAGGTGTACTAAGAGCCCATCTTGGGCGTTTTTACCTCATTGACTTCTTGAATCCTTTGTACATTTTCTTCAGCGCAATCTTCGCCACGTCCACGAGAGCGCACAGCTCCTCATTGTCGGTCAACTCATTAAAGCAGGATTCGTCGATAGGGAGATCTCGTAGGAAGATTTCGCACAATTGATGTTGGATAAGAGGGCGGTCATCTTCGCGAGCTATGCAGCGCTGAACGACGCTGGCGACGACAAGTTCAACCTCTGCTCCGTATAACCGAGGTGGCTGGTCGGCCATTCGGAAAACTTAATGTCACAAAAGGCCGGACAAGAATTGAGCAAGCGCAATGAAACAGTAGAAAAGAGGCGGAAAATGTTTTCAGAAGGGTACTTGACGAAATGCACAACCTCAGAGACCGACAAGTACAGAAAACGACGGCTCGCTAATCTAAAAGCTCGCTTTTAAAGAACACCTTCGTTGGACTAACCACAATGCCTCTGTCATGGGAATGAACACGTTTGTTTTTGCGTGTGGTCACTGCTTGTTTTCGTCCCGTTCGCTTAAAGGCGTTATTTTCGGAAAACACCATGTTCAGCACAGTCTGCTATCGCCGGAATCGATAGCCGATTCCGGCGACGGACATCATGACGAAGTCAATGAAGAGAATGAGCGCTCTGTTTTTAGCACAAATCCATTGCTAAAAAAACAGAAAGGTGGAGAGGGCTGCAAGAGCGTAGACGTGGTAGCTCAGGGGCTTACGTAAGTAGCACCAAAGGTCAGGAGCGAAAAATCCTTACTGGTTCCCCATCGCGTTTTTCTATACTATAAAGATCTGCTTCGAAATACCCGGGGGCGCCAACGTCCCTCTCAAACAAGCAACTTAGGTATACCGGCTTAGTCCTTCGACGAAAACCTTACTTCGCTTAAGGCAGTAAAAGTTTATAATTCCGCGCATGTTAGTGCTCGCTATTCTCAGTTTACAATGGACACTATCGCCGATCTGTCCATTGATCGATAGCCGATTCCGGCGATGCACATTAGGACGAAGACGATGTAGAGAATGAGCGCGCCCCTCTGCACTTTCACCTCACACTGCTCCTTGATGACGTTGCGCAGGAATAGGATGCCGAGCAGGATGCCGGCGATCAAGCCGCCCATGCCGGTATACACGGTCTAAACGAATGGTGTAAACGTTGCGAAGGCAGTGTGACCCTTAAACAATCGGCACTTGAAACAGAACTGCCCCACTACCACTTTTCGCGATACTACCATCATCAATAACTGAAGGATATTTCTTGGTATTCTAGCACAAAAATTTGCTATTTTCCTGCTAGCCGTTTTGTCTGCCGTCGCCATTACCTGTCTGCAAGGAGTCATGCGGGCCTTTTCTCATTCTCAAGGTTAAGAAACGATCGAGAGCCATGCCGTGTTACGACCCGTACCGTATTCCCTACATTATCGGTACGGTACGGCGGGGTCAGTAAAGACGATATACGGAGTACGGCTTTGATCATACATACGGCTTTGGTTTACCCGACTTTTGTTACCGTAGCATAAGCGCACTACGACTAATATCGAACTCCGTGCCGTACTGGTACGGTTCGGAGCCCGGTACAGGCGCGGTCAGTAAGGGTACAGCCTTGATTTCCCGTTCTCTAGTCATGAAGAGCAGATTTGCCGTCTCTACGCATATAATTGAAAATTTTTGGTGCTAGACCGTCTGCGTCAACTCACGTCCGAGGCGCTGCTCGACTTGTACCAGCCAAATATCTCGGATGACAAGTAGCACAACACGAGGAAGACGTGAACTACCGGATGGTTCATCTCGTTCCAGTTGAGGGTCACGTTCGCAAAGTGAGCAGCGCATAGCGCAAAGATCCCGCCAGAAGCGCCGCCAATGAAGAGGTACGCGGAGCTCGCCATTGCCGCCGCAAAGAGCCCAGCGGTGGCTGAGCCGAGCTAAATACTAGTGGTACATCAGGAATCTGCAGGCTCTTACGATAAAGATGGCAGAAACGCGCCAGCGATGAGCCAGCCTAGCGCGAACTGGACGATGACGTGTTCCACCAACGTGGAAATGCTAAATTCCGCAAATATAAGCTAAGGATAGGCCAACGGAACTAACGATTTCAGCGTTGTCTCAAGTCGACATTTATGCGAGGAAACGTCCAGAAAATAAGTAACGGTTATATCGCTTTTTTCGGATCATCTCTCTTCCTGCAGAGGACTTTTTTGCAATAAAATATTTAAAAAATGGTTTATCTCCGGGCCATCATCCCTCCCTGTAACAGTTACGTACATATATTCTGGACGCTCTCCCAAGGGCGTACCTAGGACCCCTCGGGAGGGGGGGGGCGGTACCCTAAGGGGGGACCCTTACCTATTTTTTCGGCGCCTTTCTGAAGTGTCCGATTTTCGCCCTATTAGTGGTCTCAAATAGTCATTTTTGCGTTAATAGACGACCTAAAAAAGCCCGCCGCAGGCGCCGCCAGAACGATTTTCGGCCTTACTGAAGCAAAACTCGACGAAAAATTGATCCACGACTGGGATTGGGAGAGTTTTTTTACCTAAAGTAGCCCGCCGCAGGCGCCGCCGGAGCGATTTTTACTCTTATTTCACCAAATTAATCGAAAATTTGGACAAAATAGGTAAAAATGTGGCAACTTCCTGAAACAGAAAAATTTGCCTTGGTCCGAGGCAAAGTTCGAAAATGCCTGCCGCGGGCGATATCAATCACTGTAGGCTTTTAACATCTTCCGAAAGAAGAAGCTTACTCCCAGTGGACGAGCATGTACGTCACGTAGCGCCATATTTGAAACGGATGCTTTGGATTGATGGCGAACAGACTGTCCAGCAGGCAGATCGACCATCCGCTGTTGTCGGCCCCGGTTCTGACGAAGTGATATCCGCAGATGTCCAGCTGGTAGAAGTAGACGCCGATCTCGACAAGGGCCAGAGCGATGAGGAACATCGGCGGCGGGCAGCAGCCATAGTCGAGCGCTTCCCGAACGGCGTCGGCCTGCTGACGTCGCGGCGTCATCAGTCGGGACATCTTCACGGAGAGTCCACGTGTAAATCTACGCTTTCGGACGGACATCATCTGCAATGGAAGTTGTTTGACGACCAAGCGTCCTTTTCCCTTCCATTATTCTCGCTTAAAGTCCTCCTGGTTCCTATGCCCTGCCCCTGCTAGACACCCTCATTGATCCTATCTATCCTTCTGATGCATGTGGTCATGTCCGACGGCCATGCAATTCATGCCCCAACTCCAGTTCTCTTACTGACCTTGCAGGCCAAGCTGAGCGAATGCCTTTAATTGCTTATTCCCTTGAAAAAACACACATTTTGAAAGACCAATTTCTTGCAAAATTCAGCACATTTTTTCATTCATCGGCAGAGGCGTACCGAGAATCCGAATTTGGGGGAGAGAGCTTATGGTGGGCCAACATTCTTACCGACAGAAAATCTCCTTTGGTTCCCTTACCTATAATTTAGCGTTCCCCCCTTTGCTACTTTTCAGACTCACAGGATATTTAGGGGGATGCCCTCCCCTGCCCCAAGGGCTGGTACGCCACTGATTCAAGGAAACCCCCATACTCTATTAATCTCTTCAAGTAAGCTTTCCAAAGCATTAAACTACCATAAAACCACCCAGATGTGCTTGTAGTCTGTCAGTGTAAGGCGGGCCTTTTGGTTTTTGGCGCTGGTTATTTTTTGAAAACAATTTTCCGTTTTTTTTCAGCTAATTTACTGCGCACGTAAAGTAGATCACTAAAGCTCAGCCATTGACAGACTTACGGTTTCCGCAAATTCCGTGAAGTCCACGTGGCCGTCGCCGTTGATATCGGCCTCGCTTGCGACTTTAGCAGCTTCCGCCGGCTTGAGGCTCAGCTCCAGCGCCTTGTCCTTCACAAAGCTAGCAAATGTCGCCAGCGGTATCCTTCCAACGTTGTCTTTGTCGCACTGAAACACAGTTCGCGTGTACGGTTGGAAACGTGAGGAGCTAACTTGTCTGAATAGCTTGTACCACTCCTGGCCGACGGTTCCTTGCCGTTGCCGTCGAGAAATGCTAGCTTCGATTGTTCCTCCAGCTTCAGGATCGTCCTTAACGGAACGGTTACTTGAACAAGAAGCTGATATTCTACCTGCTTCCAGCCAATGCTCTGTCGGACCTTGAAGGCGAGGCTTGATATCGATGGTCGATCGGGCTTCAGGCTCTTTGCCATGTCGTATGAATCACCCTTTAGCTGGGCGAGTCCCTGGTAGATCATTGAGGCGAGCATAGCAATCAGTACGACGACAATCACCGCCACTATGACGATGTTGAAAGTTGAGATGTTTCGTATGCCTAAACGGGTGGTTTTGTCTTGCTAATTCCGGCAGCTCTTTGTCAGGAATGAGTGAAACGGAGCTGTGGGTGATAGGCACATAATTTGGTTCTTTCTTTCTGAGATCCCCACTTCCACAGCAGGGCTGGACCGAAATCATTATGGGAATCTGCATTGACACTTTCTGGCAACTCTTAGAACCAATATCGGCATGAACATCGGATTCCAATCCCCCCCAGCCCTGGCTACAACAAATCCACCCTCATGTCCAGGATTAGGGCTAGGCTACGTCAAGGATACTTAAACACTTTAACCGGTTTGAGTCCGGGGGGGGATGGCTAAAAGCCAGCATTTTAAGACAAATTTAGCTGAATATCATTGCAAAAAATTGAGTCATATAAGCGTTACCTGATCGACTGTCGCTTTGTGCTATCAGTCCGTCCGCCATCGTTGTAACGGTGTTGTTCAGCGGCATCTTTGAATGCCGTCCTCAGCAACCACCAACGGATCAACCGTCAGAGTTTCAACAAGTGAGTGACCTTTTAGCGATGGGAATGCGGAAAAACAAATGTTTACGCGTTGTCTGCCACTACGGAAGAAGTACTTCTAAGGCCCTCTACGCTCTTCTGCGATTAAATCAGATGTACTTTTGATCAATCAGGAAGGCGGTGTAAAGTGTCTTTTTCTTCTTCCGCGTACTTTCGCCGGTAATCAAGGACGTTCGCGGTCGTTGAAAACATCACATGACTCATAAATCGTCTCAAGTTTCAACATTTAGACAATTGATGGCAGAAAACGCATCAGACAAATTAGGCTGACTCACAAGCTCGTTAGGATGCTTCGCTTCGATGTAGCACAGCACAGTATAGGGATGGCCAGCGTGCCATGACTTTTCCCGCGGTCACAGCAAGTCACAGTGTAACGGCACGGAGAGGATTATCACAGCACAGCCGATGGCATGGCGCATTAAAATGCCGTGTTTTGCGCCTAGTCGTTCTTTGTGTAAGTGGCCGGTATTTTAGCTCACAAAAGCACTGCGTACGGCCCTGAGGAGCGCGGGGCAGCCTTGACCGCACGGGTAGGAGGGGCCCACGGCATGTGGGTGTCCGCCTCATCTCTATTCTCATGGGCGATCATCGCGGATTTAGGTATTAACCTGGGGCCTAGGCTTGGGCCTGGCGCGTCACATGAAGCCAAACCAACGGTTTACATCACAATTTGCTCTGGCCCTAGAGGGTGCAAGCTGCTTCATACGCTTCTCGGTCCTCGACGTCAAATGACATATAACGTCAATTAACGCGAGCTTTATCAAACAAGCATTGCAGTCTTAATTTAGCAGGGAACCATGTTCTGTCATTTCGAACTTTAAGTATCACTAATACATAAACGGTGTCACAATTCTCCACGTTAGCACTAATTATCCGATGAAATAGCTTTGACTGTCGATGTCTCATTGACGCGGTAGACAATTCCGGCAATGCAGAAGAGGACGAGGGCGACGTAAAGAACCAGCGCGGTCTTCTTTACTTTGGCTTCCCACTTTTCCTTGACGAAATTGCGGAGGACCAAGATTCCGAGTAAGATCCCAGCAATAAAGCCGCCCAAGTGCGCGGAATAAGAGGTCTAAAACGGATTGTGTCCGGTTTTGGGAGGGGGGCAAGGTTATTTTGGGAGGGGGGCAAGAAAATAACATGGGGGGCAGAAGAACATGGGGGGCATAGGTCTTGCCCCCCATACGCACCCAAGAATCACCCCTTTATACAACATTCGTTGTAGGTTTCCGTCATGTTCAAATTTTTGCCCTCCCCCATTTTCAAAATTTGCCCCCCATAAAATTTTTTGCCCCCCCCCTATATTCTGCTTGCCCCCCCCCCCACATAATAACCTTGCCCCCCCCATACGCACCCACAACCCTAAAACGCTGGTTGAGACTCAGCACTTTAGACGCCTATACTTCGCAGGTGTGCGAGATTCGGTCACGACTTTCGCTCATCATCAGTGTTTAGGCCAAATAATTGCTCCTTAGGCCCCACGTACCGATGTCGTATTCCCCATGCGGTACATGCCGAATAGCGTGTACGCGACGAAACACATGACCAGCGCGACGTGAACGATTGGATGGCTCATTTCGTTCCAATTGAGGGCAACGTTGGCGAAGTGCGCCGCGCATATCGCGAAGACGCCTCCGGAAGCGCCACCGCCATATCCTGCATGGGAGTCGGTCAGCGCAGCTTTGAAGAGAGCGGCAGTTATGGCACCAAGCTAGAATAGCCTGATAGGTTTTGTGATAGAAAAGGCCTACCAAGAAAACGGCGGCAATTCGCCACCGATGAGCGAGCTCCAACGTCGTGCCGAAAGCAAACTGCCCAACGACGTTGTGCACCAAGTGCGAAGTGCTAAACGTACGCCTACTAAGACAATATGAAACATATAACTTGTATATAATACTTACTTATAACTTGCATACAACTTACATATAACTAGACTTGGACGAACTTAGCCAACACGTCTAACGGAATTCGGCCCTTCCCGCCTTAGTCGCATTAAAATCGTTCCCCGTCGTCGGAGCCGACTTCTCCTCCTTAAGGGCCCGGCACCTGTCGTAAATTTTGAGCTACACTTGAAAAACGGCCACTGAGTGTCCGTGCGGGGTAGGAGGCGTACTTAGACACTTATCGACGCATAAGTAGGCTGGACCCGGGCTGAACGTCGGTGACGCTGACTGGGCATTTCTTCACCCACTAAACGGTCTCAGTACGGGCCTTACAGCCCTACTTTACAGGCCAGGACGGCACGCATTGCGGTACCGGTGTGGTCGCCCGACATGACGCTTGTTTACCCTTGCTTTCAGACTTTACTTCGACTTTAAATCCGTTCATAGTCGTGCACAATATTGTGGAAATACGCTACGAGTTCTTTCCTATGCTAGAGCTTACCTGAAATGAACGAGAACATTCGTCAAGTACCGCCAGATTTGAAACGGGTGCTTCGGATCCATGGCGAAGAGGGCATTTGGTAGACAAACCGAATATCCATTCTCGTCCGAGAGGGTTTGATATCCGCAAATATCCTCCTGGAAGAAGAAGACGCCAGCTTCTACGAGTGCCAGTGCGATCAGGAAGATCGGCGGTGGACAGCAGCTGTAGTCGAGCGCCTCACGGGTCGCGTCCGTCTGCTGCCGTCGTGGCATCACGTGTCGGGACATCTTCACGGAAAGTCCGCGCGTGAAACGGGGTTTTCTGACAGTCAACATCTAGAAAATGGCCGGTCATGCGTTTACAATAGAGACGCACGGACAGTTGCCACATACCTTACTCGGTACTAGAGATCAGCGCTGGTACCCCGTGCCGTACCCCGTACCCGTTTTGGACGAAAAATTGCCAAGCCGCATACACTAACACGGCATAAATCGCGGCCCGTAGTACGGCTTGGTCCGTGTAATACGGCTTTTTTCCGAGGCCGTGCCGTGTTGCCGTGCCGTATTATACGGGTACGGGTCTGGCCCATATCTTGGTACGAGCCCCGAACTGTACTCGCTACCGTACCGACCCTTCCCTGATCGTGCTTCGCACCGTACTGACCCTCGCGTTCCGCAGTGCGGTGCCATGAATACGGCAGTACGGTACGTTACGGAGTACAGCACGTTACAACATGAAGTGCGCTGCGGTAACGGTACAGTGCAGGGTTGGGTACGGTAGGGGGATCCAAGTATGGCACGGCACGGTACGGAGTACGCTATGGTACCGACTACGGTATGGTACGGCGTCCGGTACGGTACTGAGGACGGTACGGCACGGTCGGGATTAGCACGGTACGGGATGGACTAATACGGTACGCTACGCCATCGTCAGTTTTCAAAGAGATATCCAAACGTACCGTTTCTGCAAACTCTGTGAAGTCGACGTAGCCATCGCCGTTGATGTCGGCGTCTCGAGCGACCTTGGATGCTTCAGACGGTTTAAGGCTCAGCTCCAGCGCTTTGTCTTGGGCGAACTTAGCGAAAACGTCTACAGGTATTCGGCCATTCCCTTCTTGGTCGCACTAAAACTGATGCCGACCGTCATTCTATCTGCAGTCTTAAAAAGCATACCATTTGGAAGAGCTTATACCATGCGCTACCGACGGTGCCCTGTCGTTGCAGCCGACCTCTCGCCGTACCGGGCTCGGGGTCCCTCTAAGGATTCCATTTAATAGTGAAACACGTGAAACGACGCACCTGTTTCAAGCCTATGCTCTTGCGGAACTTGGTCGTGACTTTCGAGATCGCTTTTCGGCCGACCGCTACGGTTCCTATCCTCGCATGCTCGTCTTGCTCAACGGTGAGCTGGGCGTAGCAGGCGTAAAGTAGCGAAGCACACATGACGACAAGCACGAAGACAACAAGGATGACGAAGAACATGTCAACTATGGGGTGGGAGCCGTGCCGGATGAGCATGCCTAAATTACCTTTGTGAACCAACTCAAACGTCGTTAATTGGTTCTTCTGGTTTTTTTCTTCAAAGCAGAAAAAGCAGCCCACGTCTTCAAGATTCGCAACCTCTGGAAACGTGTCCCTAGTTGTGGCTTTAGCACAATGAAGCGTAGCTATAGGCCTCGAACAGTCGTTCATCCCCAGCCCAAATGTATCATGAGAATTCCTGGATGTTCAAATTTCAATAAAGATCAGAGCGGCGCCAAACTGACATAGCTCGATGACGCCTTTACCCATGAAAACGATGAGACTTTATCAAAAATAGGCAATGAAAATCGTAATGGAAACCAAGGATTTCCCATCCTAAATGGTAACCATACCTGCTTGACTGTCGTTTGTAATCAGCATACTTGCCAGAGGTGCTTGCGTAGACATAGCGGGAGGTCTCTACAATGCCCCTAGATGAATAAGAAACCAGCAAACGGAGCTCTGTGGGTAAGCGGTTGAATCTGTCCTCGTCAATCGATCTTTACGTATATCGAAGCGCACACGGGTGAACGTACTTTTTGGCGAATGGCGACAAAACGATGTTTTTTTTTGTTTCCGCGTACTTTCATTACCAGTTAGGGGACTAATTAGTTGGTGCAAACATCACATGACATCCGGACTGTTAGGAAGGCCACCGACCGGTTCGGACGTCGAAGTCAGGGAGGGACGCGTCGTGGCTTCAGATTCGGAACCTTCGAAATTCGGTGTAAAAAATGAACTTCGCTAGTGAGCTGCAAAGTGTCGAAGCACGAACCCCTTGCGTTGGGTTCCATACTCGGAGCGGCCCATACTGGCTCAAAGAACCAGACGCGGCCAATGATCTGCACGTGCGAGGTAAACGTCTTTCCTTCCAACGGCCGTTGTCAACGATCCTTCGTTGGTAAATTTATATACGTCGGCATAGTCTCGCTCGTTCCTAATGCTGTCATTTTGCGCGAGTTCATTGCGATAGAATCATGTGAGTAGGTCGCAGCATATACCTTGTTCTGTATGTCCCTTACGCTTGCAAGACTAGCGAAAAACAAAAGGTCAGTAATTGCTTGATTGCACCGCCTCGAAAGCAGTGCGTTCCAAAATTTAGCTTTCAGCCACAGGCAGAAGCCCGAGCTGTAACTGTTAAGTACCTCAAATTTGGGTATTTAAACCGAAGAAGCTGACTCGTTCCCGGCCAATGTGCTCTTTGAATCTAACCGGCCCCGCGGGGTGCGCCTGCGTCAGAGACATGCAAGCAGGCGACGTCCTTCTCGTCGCTTAGACGTCTTTGGTATGCTCATTGGTCCGCGCCACTCGTCAACCGTCCGCCCTTCTGTGGCGTCTCTTCTAGCTGGGCGCATCCGTCGCCCGCCGCCCGGTTGCGACCCAACTGCCCGCGTGCTTCCGTCCGCCACGTGGCTCCGTTTCTCGCAAGCCCACTCGCCTACGACCATACCGCGCTGAGCGTACGCCATCCCGTCCGATCTGGCAAGTCAAGCAGCGCTGGGCTCCATTAGTACTTGGATCGGAGACGTCCTGGGAATCTGGGGTGTCGTAGGCTTTTTTTT
>JNEY01000021.1:95310-116127 GCA_020875895.1 Aphelenchus avenae
AGCGCCCCGCCCCCCCCCCCCCCAAGGGCCCGAAAAGTGCCTTTGGCTCCCCTTTGATACTTTGTACAGGTAGAATTTTTGCCTTTTAACGCGAGTTTAATGTACGAATCTCGACTTTCTGTACATAAAACAACCAGATGCAAGTGCCGCCGTAGCCGCTTTTTAGCTCATTTTTCAATAAATAGGTAAAATTTTGACAAAATTTTTCATTTTTTTCGAACCCTAACCCGGCCCACCTGGGCCGGTACCCGGCTGCGTCAGAAAAGTGGTGGCCTGGGCTCGGCCCGGCGGGCCTAGAGCCCGGGTGCACATGGTTGTCGCTGTGGTCATGCAGAAACCGTGATTTCTTAATTTAAATATAGGGTGCCAAGGAATTCTTTAATCAGGTCTGGGTAAGTGCGTTGAGTCACTCACCTTGTAAACAGTTCTTAACTATGCGCAGACCAACAGTCTCCATGCCCTGCCATTCAACAGGTCTGGGTGATCTTTTAGCAAAGAATTTCCAACTTTGGCCACGTTCCACTAAAGTCGCCAGCGTGTTTGTCCCAAGATCAATACGCCAGTGACGAACACGCGGTGTAACGCGCTGAACAATCGTTTCCAGGCGGAATTCCCCGCTATTGAGAAAAGTCTGCCTTCATTGCAACGTTCTATTTGAACCTTGCTGTCAGTATTTTTCCTCGAGGGCGTTATTTTCCAACTGTCTCCAAAGAACGGCTCTCCTAAAGAGCTATGCTGGACCCCTCTTCCGTTCCGGGGACGTTTTTGAAAGTTATTATAGTGATTAGGACGTATTGGGAACGCGCACTTATGCTCTAAAATACATCTTATCGTTACCTTTTAGGGCAGAAATTCCCCGTTGGGGTAAATGGCCACTATTAGAGAAAGGCCGGCCTCTGCCCCCAAGCTCAGGCCCCGGCCCGGACCCCCATGGCCCCGCCCCCTACATCCGGCCCCGTCCCACGGCCAGGGTTGGAGAAGGCACACTAGTAAGGTGAAGCCGAAACTTACGTAGAGGTTTAGATCTGCAACTAGAGAAGGCTCGGCTAATGCACTATCCTCCTGTTATTCTCATCGCGCTACTGGCATCCGCTGCGTTACTCGCCGACACCGAGGAAGTGCCAGCAGCAAGCTCCAATGGGAAAATACTTGGGCAGAGTCACCTGTCGAAACGCGAAAGTACATCCAGCTTCAGCCTCGTGGCCCATCATCCTTCGTCACGCAAGCGTGACGTCTCCCGCGGTGAAGCGTTCTCGACTGCTTTGCTCGGCGGTGCGCGGCCGTTTGGAGGAAAGGGGAAGCAGTCGCACTCTTAACCCCGGAACATACGTGGATGTAATATGCTTGTGGGACTGTACACTTTTTCTTTGATAAACGTTGGCAGAGTCCGTTGCATGCCCTTGGCGGCAATTCATGGTTCATTTGCTAAGACCTAGTTCATTCATTCGCCAAAGATGCATTCACAAAGTGAAAAAATATTTCCTTAAATTAGAACTTCTATGTGGAACGACTTTAAGCAGTGCAGGGACGTATCGTACTTCCGACACTCGATTTCGGAGCTGTTATAATACGAGTTTTGATTCTTTTGCTCCCAAAATACTGAACTGGAGCAGGTTCGGTTGCATTAAGGGACCCACCCCGGCTTCTCCTCCTCCTTTCTCCCCATCGTCTCTTCTCCATTCCTCTCGGTATAAAAGTCTGCTCCTCACAGTGAAACCTTGCCATTTTGCCCTTCGGGGCCAGACTGACCACGTTGCCTGTTGACTGACTAGACTTGAATAAAAACCCTTTAAAGAGCCTTTGAGCCTGTCGTAGCCCTTAGGGCAATCTTGAGTTAGTGACCATGCCAGCAATCTTGAACCGAACCGAAATCCTAGGGCTAGATGAGTTAAATCCTGGATCTAGAAGGCAGCGCTCTGAGCGGCGCCGCAACAGACGTATCCAGTGGATACGACAGCGGAATAGATGGTATTTGATGGCACGGAAATGCACGGCCAAAAGCAAAGGAGATGCGTGACGGCATCAGTGTTTTTTACACCTGCCTTTTTAGACCGGCGGCTGCCGATCCTGCGCTGGGTACTTCGGCGGATTCTGCTGCGCCGAGCTCCAGTACCGCCAGCCGCATCGTGATTAAGAGGAAGATGGCAGCAGAAGAGATCGACGGCTTCAACCAGCGTTCTCGTTTTCACTAAGCTTTTTATGCCGGGGTCCAAGGCTTAGTCATGTGATCCGGCCAGATAACATTACGTCAACCGTTAGGGTGTTCGTGACTGCTCTAGGAACCGCGGAGAGGAGGGATTGTATTAAGGAGGTCTCCACTGCCTGTTTTTTTGTCATTGGTCTATAACGTCGCGCAAACTATCTCGCTTCCACTTTGGTATTTGTCCAACAAAGATGGGCTTCTTCCTTGTAGTTTTAAAAATGTATTTTAACGCTTTAAACAGCCACCCGCCGCTCCACAATGCTAAACTTCTTTAGGTCCTCAGAAAGTGTACAAGGGGAAGAGGTAGAGACAGAATTTTTTTTGTGTGAAAACAATGTGGGTCAGGGGCATCCCTTGACCCACTGATTGCGCGGCCACAAGCACCACGTGAATGGGCCCTCGATAGACATCGCCAGACCAAAATTCTTTACCGGATTCATTACAAAAACTCGGCTAAAATTTCGTCTGCGCCGTTTATGACTGGCCGGTTTATCTACATGACGCAATCTCAAGTCATTTTAGAAGTTCAAAATAAACTACAGAATTGTTTCAAAACCATTGATGCGATGAAACACATGAGGTACTTCGTATGACAGGTTTTAAGAGGCAGCGCAGTGTCACTTAAATAAAAATCACAGTTTGTCCTGAAGGAAGCGAAGATGGCGCATCTCCGGGTAGCGGTGGACGACGTGGATGTACGTGTGGAACTCGATGTGCTTGCTGGCAAAGTGCAGGAAAGCGTTGAGGACGCCGAGAAGCTCCGCATACTTCCTCGCGCCAGCCGCTCGGCCGATTTTCAGCTGAAGGTGCTTGAGAAGGATGGACGCGTACTTCTCGTACTCCTGGCTCAGAATCGCTTCCGAGCGTTCAGAGAGTTGAGTGATAGCCCCTAAAATGATGGCGAGCATAGGCAGGACACACCAAAACAAGCAGCTAAGAAACTATGCTTTCTAGCCTTTGTAGTAAATAGTGGAGTATTGAGGATAGGGCCGCAGAGGTCATGAATGGGTGAACAAATACGTAGGCGGCTCACTGGTTTTTGCCAAAACCGATGTTCTATCATGTCCAGCCCGCGTGTCCTGGCACCTCTCAGCTGACCCCGGACGGGGCAGAAGTATCTCGTAATTCCTACTCAGACTCAGGGCCGTAGAATTTTTTTTAGAAATTCGGTTAAATTTTAAGCTAAAATAGGTCTAAAATAGTTAATAAAGGTTAAATATGCCGTTTTCAACGTTATTTTAGTGATTTGAGGTCGTTTAGACCCCTTCTTGACCTATAGGGGTCCATCCTCTGTTCCCGACCGCCACCTTCACCTTTTCTGAAATCCTGCCTACGGCCATGCTAGAACTGCGTTGAAACAGGGCGACTTTATCACGGTAGAATAAGCATTGGGACTTGTGATGCTTAGCACTAGCAATGTGCCGCCCATGCAACTCGTTCACAATACGTTTGCTTACGATATCGCTTGTATCGCCTGTGGCGACATTATTCAGGCTACCGCAACTTAAAGTGTGTCCCCTGTACTCAGGAAAGGTCTTACGATGCAGACTTAAAAAATTCGGATTCCTACGGAGTAGTAAACGGTAGTATCCTTTACTACAGCACAGTTTTCCAGTTCAGAGTCCGATCAAAAAGCGCGACTTCAGTCATCCACGGCTTGTTTAGAGCCCGACTAAGGACAATAACTCCACCTAACGCTTACCTGCTCTCAAGTACATTAGCGCCTTCAGCAGCACGTACTCCTCCTTCTCGATCGCGACTTCTTGAAGCGACGTCACCGGGCGCACGTAGGCGTCGGACACTAGCCTTCCGGCACCAAACAGACAATGTTAAACCAAAGAAAAACGACGAAAATCACCTACTTTTCGCCGACTCTCTCCATCTGCTCGATGCGGTGAATGACGGGCGTGAACCCGTCGGGCATCACGAGCGTCTGAGCGCCGTTTTTATACGAGTAGAAAGCTTCAGTCAGGAGCGACACCGTCAGAAGGACGTCCTTGATGTGAACGAGTTGTTCGTGGACGTCCATCTGAGAGTAACCGGGGAGAGCCTTCGCCAACTCCGCCGACAGGACGATGTCGTTGAGAAACCAGTGTCGTCTTCGCGGTAGCGCCATGAGGTATTGCATCGATAGCGGCCAGGCGTCGGGCTTCTGAACTCATAACGTAGGCAGGTACACCGTAAAAGAGCGATAGGTAGATGAATTTTCGAGTTCTTGCGAAAGAAGAAGATGGAAGAAAATGTGGGGAAGGTTCTGTCAGCACGGCTGACGTAGCAGAAACGCTGGCTATCCCTCTGCATGAAAAGCCATGGGAAACTATACGATGCCAGCACTTTTTGTTGCTACTTTAATTCGTTCTGGCATAGCGACGCTGACGAAGCAAAGCCACGTTTCCAAATTTCGGTCACAAAACGAGTCCACCTAATTTCGCCTACGACTAATCGAATAGATATACCTCACACTGATGCTCTCTTCCGAGTTCACACCTTCGAGCCAGCGTCTCTCGGAGCGTATTCAGCTCCGGGTTAAACGTATGCGTAGACTCTCGAAGCGTCACCAGCTTGTCCTCGAGGCGCAGAAGGTCCAAAACAATGCGTTCCGAGGACCAGTCTTCGACGGAAAGACCGGACGACGCCTGAAATCGAGCAGTTTCGCCAGTGGACAAGGACAACAACGTACGCTCACGACGCTACCTCCTTCGAACTTCTTGACCAACGCAGTTCGCATCGCCTTCAGATGTCCACTGACTTCCTGCATTTCCTCTTGCGACCTGAACCTCATAGTCCGAGCGTCCATTCCGAGCACCAAGCACCGGCTGAAGCGACACGCAGGGCATGCTTTTACTGAAGTTGTCCACTCTAAGCTATGATAGTCCTCCGAAAGGAACGTACGTGCTCCGTCCGTGCATGGACCGCTGCGACACTTGAACCGTCGGTAGCCCCTGCGGACGATGGTCCGTCGAAAGAACCTACGAATGTCGCCAAATACGGTTGCTTGACTAACGCAAATAATGATGTTACGGCGAGGACTTACGCTTTGCATGCCATGCAGGTCGGTACGGAGTAGTGAATGCACCTCGCAGGCTCTAAAGAAGCGTGTACCATGGCTCGTAAGAATGGAATACGAGACCCCGACCTCCACCACTCCCCCCTATCCTGAAATCCTAAATACGGCCCTGCATGCGTGCTAGTCCCATCATGTTATGCTTACAATTTGGCAGTTCCAGACCTTAGCATCCACGCATGCTACGCTCGTGGGCAACCTTGAGTAGAATTTACAGGCTGACGTAATTTGCTACCTGCGTGCTAAAAGGCACGTGACTATGCGACGCAAACATGCACAACATAGAAGTGAGTAAGAGCCGGCAGTATCCGATCAGAGCAAAGAATCATAGGGAACGTCGCCTAGCTGACTTAAACTACCAGCGTCACAAGCCTAAGAGCCAAACCAAGTAGCTAACACGCTAGACGCACAAAAAGTCACATATAGGGGTTGAACAAGGTGGGAAAATCCACGCCATTGCACAGGGGCCTCCCACTCCCACAGACTCAAAACCACATAACGAAAGTGAAGCGCTCGACCGACTTACCTCCACAGATGAGGCACGTTGTCGGGCGTTCTCTCTTGCCGTTTTTGCTGCTTGGCGGAGACTCCATGCGAATGAGCGTCGTGGACTGCATTGGCTCATACTGGTAGACCGCCGACGGGTAACCCGGGCTGGAGACGCTCAACGCCGGCGAGCCGCTGCTTTCGGAGCCCTCGGACATGCTCGGGAAGCGACGACGGGGCACTCAAGAGATCTATATCGTCATCAAAATAAAATAATAAAGCACGCGGTTCCGTTAGCAGCGCGGCATTGCATGTACGTCACCCGTGAAATCGAGAACTAGTCTTGGCAAGCCGGTCCGTGCCGCGGATCACGGCATGACTCAACGGTACGGCGCCACAAGAAAAGCCGTTTGTATGCCGTGCCGTGTCGCTTTTAGTGTAAGGGGCCATCCAGAAAATATGTAATCATTACAGGGGGAGGGTGAGGCCTTTGATTACATTTGATTACAGGGGGAGGGGGGTCAAGGCCTTGATTACGTAATCAGCACTAGGTAAAATGGCCCGCTCGGCGCCGCCCAGAGCGAATTTTGACTATATTTCTCAAATTTTCACCTAAAAATTCGCTGGTGTCGCCTGCGGCGAGCCAATTTTGGACTCACTTTTGAACACATTTTGACCAAACTTGCCCATTTTTCGCCGAAAATTTGGTCGGTTTCGCCTGTGGCGGGCCATTTTTTTCAGTGAGTATGACCCTTTGTGGGCCGATTTTGAGCCAAAGTTGTTCGTTGCCCAAAGTTGGCTTCACAAAATGGCCCAAAAAACCGTTGGCGTGGCGTGCTAAATCCGGTTTCCTTTGGAAATCGCCACAGTTTGAAGCATCTGAAGCCATGCGGCGGCCTAAAATGTAACGTCGAGCGTAAGCACCAAAGGGGGGACCAAGGCAAAAATAGCATTTTTGGGCCATTTTTGAACTCAATTTTGAACATACTTCGACCAAATTTGCCCATTTTTCGCCCAAAGTTTTGCCGAATTGCGTACCTTTTAAAAAGGTACGGCATTTTTGGCCGATCACGGCACGGCTTCACGGCACCGGGGTCGGGGGTAGTCTACCGAGGACGCGGCACAAACGGTGGGCGAGCAGAGAATGTGGTGTCGTCGTTTAGCCAGACTAAGACTGAATACATAATAAAGACTGCCTATACGCATGAAACAGGGTCCTGAAAACTTCCAAAACAGTTTCACTATACGGCGGAGATCGGCACCCGTGCCGTTGTACGGGCCGTACCCGTTCTCGTACCCGTGTTTCTCACCACAGCAACACGACACGGGGGGGGGGGTTACCACGGATAGGGGGGTACGGCACAGGGTGCCTTCTAACGCGGCCCCGTACCCGTACCCGTGTTTTTCGAACTTTTCTCCCACCGGCGCTAGGCGCCGCCAGAGCATATTTTCACCAAATTCGTCAAACTTTTTTACTAATATTTTGTTGGCGTCGCGCGGCGGGCCTATTTCCCTGTATTGCTCTATGGGATGCCATCTAAACCACTTCATGTCGTAGATTTTTCGCCCACAACTCACTTTGACCTAATTTTCGGCAAAAAATCAAATTTTACCACGAGTACGGGTACGGTACCGCGTTTCCCACCGCACGGGGGGGGGGCACCACGGGTACGGGATACGGCACGGGGTCCCAGCGCCGAATACTACTATACTGCGGCTTATTTCTGCGAGGATCTGCTTTAGCTTAGTGGTAGACCAAAAAAAGTCGCCCGCTCATGCTTAAATCACAGAATTTAGGCCGAAGGCATGCGACGACCGAGTAGCATATGAGTTCATGCTTAGTATAGATATCCATGGGACGCTCGACCAAGAACAATAGTCCGTGATGTTGAGCAGTTTCGATGGGGTTTAGACCTTGTGCTCGAGCTTAGGGCTCAGCCTTTAGCCTGATCTGGCTTTCGGGAATCCACAGCACGTGATGCGAGATTTAGTCGCAGGAGCAAAGAAGGCACAAGCGTAGACACTGATCACATCCACGAGAAGTTAGTTACGTAGTGTGTCGCACTGTGACTATACGACACACGACAGAGGCATAACACAAGAAGCGTTCGGTGATTACTGGAATACCAAAGGTCAGCATTGTATGAAACTTTGTGGCCAAACTACTACCAGACACGTAAAAGACTGCTTCCGGGGGGGGGGGGACTCATAACTTCCAGAGATCGTTCAAGTGGGCTTTCCACCGCTTGACGTCATTCGTAATCGTTTAATCGCGGACGGGCTGTTCACTACGTCAGTCGCCAAGTTCGGGTGAACGGCAAAACAGTCAGTCTGCGGCTAGTTGCGTCACATAATTTATCTTCGTCCGTGCAAGATTTGAATATCGACATCCTAGTTTTCTAGTATAAACGGAGGCTTATTGATCTTTTAACTGCCAAAAGCCATAGAAGCTTGTGCAAGGTCTAACGCAATTCTAGCATTCGTACAACGGAAGACTTACAAATGTAACGGATACGCTTATCGCGGCCGCAAAAACACACGGCAGGGATTCAAATACGAGCCCGCAGAAAGCGTACGCATGCGACGTCTGCGGGAAAGACAATAAGCCCGTCGCCAATCGATCTGTCGCGAGGCGGCGACGGTGGTTTTCCCCCAGCGTGCAAAGAACGCGTGGTCGCTATGCGACAAAGTGCGTGTGTTGGTTGCACATGAGCTCAAACATCGCGGAGGCAACATTCTAGTGCAGGCGGCACGTAAGCTTCAAGGCTGCACGAGCTGATCATGCTAAAGCCGACCGGGAACGCAACTAGTCGTTTATGGAGGGGAGTCAACAAGTAAATTACACGGCAAGGTCATTGTTAAATCAGCTAACATAAGGGGACCCTTTCAAAACTTCAAAAAACAAAACAAACAAAAAACGGCGTAATTTTTCGAGCCGTGCCGTGCTCCGTTCCGGGTAAGTCCGGAAGCGAAAACGTACCGTTCTGACCCTTCGCCGTTCTAAACCGCCGTGCTGTAAGCACGGAAAACGATACGGAACGGAACACGACTTGGCTCGGCTCACCAAGTTTAAGATACTCTGTAGCGGCACAAAATTTTGGGTGGAGGGCACGGCTCATGCCCTATCCATGGTACGAATAAACCCTTTCCTTTATAGATATGCAAGAGACCTTAAAATGAGTCTTCCCTTTAACTTTATGTCTTCATTTTGTTTTTGCCGATCCCCATGTATTCTTACGCCCAGTGGCGGTTTTTGAGACTCGTCCAAAGGGGTCGCAGGGGGATCGCACGTGTTGAAATTGCAACAATTTCAGATATTGTCTACTCTCGCTCTGCCTGCGTGAGGGGGTCGCCGCCCCCCGCTACCACCCCCCAAAACCGTCACTGATGATGCCCCTCTCCCATAAAAAAACCGTTGCCGCCATACGGCATGTCAACCGGGAACGGCGTGTTCTGAGTGGGAAAGGAAGCTTACCCGAGCTGTACGGGGCCTCGCGCGTATAATGGTGCCATTCGTGCACGTTTGGACGCATGCCTGCCAGCCCACGAAAAGAGTACTCATTTTCTCGGCTAGACGCTTAGTTGGAGCAGCGTCTACGTCGCAAATCGATCAGTTGGTCGGCGGATGAACTCAACGCGACGTGACGGTATTTCTGCGAGACGCGTCGATATGACGTGGGTGTGGACTGCTGCGGCGTCCGCAAACATCGTCGTGGATGACACGTCGCATGCAAAAGATCAGAGTTCATTTGCTGAGCTGCAAAAAATTCGTTTTTGCTGGACCAAAAAACTATGCTGCAAATGATATTCTTCCGGGCTCCTTTCTGCGGCAAGTGTTGTCCAAATGAACCGGAAATTTCTTGTTGTTTTCCCGACCTTGCGCTACAAGAAGTGGCGAAATGACCGATAAGGCACTGTTGTTTACCTACGAACGCTTCCTGGATGAAGTTTTGCTTTTCCCGCTACTCCCGCGAAATGCCGTCTACCATTCACCGCTACGAGAGCTTTGGGGAACCGCCGTATTTGTCAGGTAACTTCTTCCGCTTTCGGCCTAACATCACTAGTTCTCTCCACTGAAAGCGCTAGGACATGTAGCAATGCCCGGGAACTGAATGTTTTTCATCACTATTACCCTTAGCGATTGCTGCATTTTTGGTTTTACAAAAGGATAACGATCTTATGATAAACCTGCGTTTGTAACATCCAGTTTTCTCTAGACGGCCGTAAGCTGCACAACGAAGTGAACCCCGAGAGCCGTTGTCCCATGCGCTGCTACATCAAGAACTTCGTTCTCAACGCAGTCTTAATGATCCTTTCATTTGTCGTCTATATTTTGATTCTGATATAGTGGCTATAAACGACGTCATTTGCGCAAAGTTTACATAGAAGCAGGGTTGAGCGAAATTTTTCTTAGCTTCGGGACTGCGGCGGGCCAGGTTGGACTCAGTCTGGAAGTTGAATTGGCCCGGGACTGGGGCCAGGACCGGGACCCGAACCCGCTGATTCCGGGACGGGACCGCCTAACCCTGCGTCGAAGGACTTGTACGGATTTGACTGACCATGACGATAGGTTTTAAGCGTGAAAATCAGAATAAATCCTTGAGCGGACGCTGCACCGATATTATTCATTTATTCATGAACCGTCGTTTTATTCGTGGGAGCTGCTTAACTCTAACAAAGCGTCATGTTGGCACTTTGTTGCGGATTTTCGCAGTACAATCAACTCAAAAAGAAAGCTTAGATTAAGCACGCACGCAAACGCTTCCTGTCAAGGGCGCTCTTCGAGACGGCTTTCTGCATCAGTGCATGTCGACTAGCCAAATGCCCATCATGCGCCTTGTGCCAGGCAGCAACGATGCTTAAATCAGTGAACACTTGCGTAGCGACCTCGAAGTAAATAAGGTATCCTCAGTTACATAGCGAAGCTGATACGATTAGCCTAAGCTTATGCTAGACATGATTATGCAGCACGCAGAGAACTTAGACTTGCCGTAGGTCTTCCTCTGCTGCTGAACTTAGACTTTGTAGTGAGTAACGAGCCCGTTCACATGTCGCTAGCTGTTAGTCGAGCATTATATACTGAAAAAACCTTTTAAGAATTTACGTGCAATTCCGACATCTACCACAAAAATGCGCCCCTAATTGTCGTCGTCCGCTGTCCGCCGACGCGTTTTGTAGGCACCCCTACTAGACGTGCCTTATGATCTTGTTGCTCGTGATCAAGAAGATGAAAGTGTCACGTTCCCCTTCAACAGCCATTTTCTTGCTTCGTTTCGGCAAACGTCAGTGCGTCACATGGCGGCATTCTACGTTTACCTGTCCATTTTCGTAGAGCTGCTTCTGCTGTTCTTTCATACCAGCGTCGTTGTTTTCGTCGTTGCTCAGATAAATCGTGGACGACATCCGTATACCAGCGGCTTCTTCAAGATTTACCTTGCACAGAGTTTTGTCGACTGTGGCAGCTACTTAGTGGTATGTTACGTAGGCAGGCAACCGCCCGCTACGGGATCCATGACGTGACGACTGCCGACCCATCGTGTAAAGGTCGGCAGTCGTACAGACAGTACGGCGTACCGTACCTTACTCCGTACTGTACGGTACGGGGGTACGGTACGGGGGGTCAGTAGGGTATGAAGTACTGTACGGGTTGAGGTCCAGTATGTCGTTGGCATGGCTTCGATTTTCTGGCATTTTATGACGAGTACGGGCCGTACTACGGCCGTACCGTACCGTATTACGCCCGTACGGTACGGACTACGGTACGGAGGGGGTCAGTACGGTACGAAGTACGGTACGACTGCCGATCCGTACCACCGTGACGTAATCCATGAGACGGATCACACCTTTTGCTCTGTCACGGCTGAAAGCACGGTAATTTTGGGCCGCGTGATGTGGTCCGTGACGTGGCGATATCGGATAAGCCACATGATCACGTCACGTGTACCGTCACGGGTGCCTACCCTTACTCGTATCTTTGTACGCTGGCTTGGGCTGTATCCCGCAAGCTCCAGAGATGTCAGGCTTCGGCGCAATCCCGTCCCGTGCTGCCATGTCCCGCGCTATTCCGTGCTGTTGTACGGAACGGAAAACCCGGGGAGGTGTCAGCGGAATACGGCAAAGGTCCGAAGTCAAAAATAGCAATATTACAATGTCGTCTTGCTTTAATGCGAAATCCGTTTAAAGTAGAAAACAGAGCGGCCATCATTTACACGGTATGGAACCGAAGACGGCACGGGATTCCGAAGCCTTGTTCCGCTCTGATAGAGAAAGCTGCGTCGTTCTGGCATTTGCCTTGCATTGCAGAATTCGTTGTTCCTGCGACTCCTGCAGAACAGCATGATCCCGAAGTCTTTGCTCGAAGTACCATACGGATCCACATTATATCTATTTATGTCCGCCTACGTCAGCTTCTATGAGTACATTGGACACGCAGTCATCGCACTTAACCGCTATACTGTCTTTGTTCATCCGATTAGTTCGCAAAAGGTGATTGGAATTCCGACACGAATCAGCTTCGTTTATTTTTGTGCTTCAGGTTTGGACCGGAAAACCTCTATTAGCCATCATTGTAGCGCAGTTTTTCGCAGCATTCTTATGCGCCGCTGTCCGACTCGCCAACCAGACACATGTGGTAGAGAGCACTCGAGGCGTCTTCGTCGAGGGACGCACGCAGTGGGTGAACTTGGTAAGGATCACGCATGGACCGAGCCCTGGGCCCCGATACACCGAAAACTGTGAACGAAACCGATATTAGCGCCAAAAATTTCAGCGTGGGAAGCTGCATTCCTCTGCAAAATGGCCAACCTAGTTTATAACAAGCTAAAATTATGGCAGGTTTTTGGTCAAGTCCGTCAAATTTTACGCGGATTTTTAGACGTTTACGCATCATTGGCGAAATCATGAAATTTGCGGCCGAAATATTCAGAGGCTGATAAAAATTAGTCGTATTTTTGTCTGTGACAGCCCGCCAAAATGTCCTACTCAGTCGAGACTTTGGAAACACCGAGCGAGCACCTCCCCTCATCCCGTCCTCATCCGAAATTAACGGTGAGCATTGCTGTCATCTCTAAGGCCAACCGCAGCTTCACTGACGGGACGTTCTTGTTCGTTTCAGTCGAATGCAGCAATTGCGATTAGCGTGAGTCTCACTACCTGCTTTGTCAGTTTCTTTCTGGAGCTACGCACGCTTGTCGTCTACCGACGTCTAAGTCCCCATCTGAAGAGTGCACTGCGGAACGACTACCTTCTTTTGCGTAGGGAGCTTTTAACCTATGATAGAATACACACTAAAGGACACTTTAGTGTACGCCATATTTGGGCTTGTCGCGCAAGTGCTCATGGCCGTCTATTACGTGATTATGTATCCGATTGCGCGCTACGTATCCGGCTATGTGTTCGTACCCGGACAGTTCTCCATGCCTTATTTGACGGACCTTTTGGCGCTGTCCGGGTCGATCTGTCTGTTCGTTACCAGGTAAAGACAAGTCCAGCGACTGTCTACTCTCTTATTCGGACAGACAATCCAGGGGCAATATGCGCTGTATCGTAATGGTTGACGAACGACTTGTTTTAGCAACGCTCTCCGAAAGAACTACACGATTTTCTACGGCATTAAACGACCCCAAATCATCCAGAAAGTCTGTGTTTCGACAACGGTTTCGCGGCAAACGACTTGAAGAGAAAGGGCGAAGTCGTTACTACGAAGTCGTCACACATATGGAGAATTGCTACTTACATTTATTGGGTTAAATTGTCGATTACCATTTGTACAAGCAAACTCAATACATTCTTGCAAGGATAATTACTTTCGTCCAGCAAGCGCGCCATTTGCGCCGAGGTTTCCGAGGCCGAGGACGTTGGACAGTCCTCCACCGTAGCCGCTATACGGGTTCGCGTACCCGCCGAAGCCCCCGAGGCCATGCTGCTCGGCACCACCTAAGCCTCCATAGCTACCTCCAACGCCGCCATAACTGCCGTAGAGGCCACCATTGCCCAGCAAGCCGCCGCCGCCGAGTCCGGCGAGTCCCCCGCCATACGGATGCTGCTCGGGCAGGTAGCCGCCGCCGAGATTTCCTAGCCCACCACCAGCGCCGAGGTTTCCGAGTCCGCTGCCAACGGGGATGCCGGGTATGAAAATGCCCTGTTTCTGCTTCTCCGCCGGCGGATGCTCTTTCAAGTTAGGACTAGCTTCTGAAATGACTCACTTGCAATTAATTATATTTAGACGTTCTAAATTCTGCTTAATGGGTTTAATGGGACTACGATGGGTTTAAGTGGGACCGAGTTCTGATTGGATTATCATTTCAGCAGAATTTAGAATCTGGAAAAAAACGTCGGAATTTTCATTATGCAAGATCGGAATACAGAATTTGTTAAATCTCGGCAAAACCCAAGCCGTACCGTACTGCCGTACCGTATTGACCCTCCCGAACCGTACAGCCGTACCGTACTGGACCCCCGTACCGTACAGCCGTACCGTACTCAGTACGCCCCGTACTAAAAAGCCGTGCTTGGTCGGTAGTAAAGGCAAAAATAAGCCTAAATGAAAGCTTAAACCGTTGCTTAACCGTGACTTTTGACTAATTTTCAGTTATTTTCTCCATTGATTGCCTCTTTTATAAGACTTTCAAGGTACACAAGCGTACATTCTCGTAATATCTGTGGGAACTGTGACCATTTTGATAATTTTTTGCCAATTTTGTTGCCGATAATACGGCTTTCAGTACGGCTGCCGTACTGACCCGGTGCCGTACCGTACTGCCGTAGTGGCCGTACCGGTACGGTACGGGTGCCGATCTTTAGAATTTATTTGCTTATGAACATGAACAGACGTGCATGGGGCAGTGGTACGCAATACATATGGTAGAGTCGTCGTCATACTCATCCGGACCATGTCAAGTGGACCAATTACAAGCTGCAAAGCATCGATTCTTTTAGCATTCATGTCCAGAACTCACGCCGGGTTCACGCCATGACCGACTGCCTTTCATGTAACGCCTTACCTTCGTTGCAAAAGACAAGGTTGATGACCATAGCCGTGACGACAAGTGTCGATACGATCATAGCTGAGCGATGTGGGTGAGTTGAAGCACACTAGAAACTGCTGCGTCGTTGCATCGTTGTTTACCTTTTAAATAGCTAGTTCACTGAGACTGAATGCTAATAATATTTACAGCTTCCTTGGTCATGAGACAGCTAGAAACGGCGATGTTCTGGTATACACCACGTCATTCACGGCGTGTTTATGCGCTTCAGTCTCTTCCGGCTTTCGGCGCAGCTTTAGGACAAAGCCGTTGTTTTCGGTGGTCGCACCGCGCAAAGCACCGTCCACGGTGCAGTCTATGGAATCGCCGAAATCATCATGGCAGACATCATGTAGACTGCAAAACTTAGCTCTGCGTTGAATTCGCAAACAAGACGTTGAGATTCTAATTTTTCGGGACGTAACTCGCATAACCCTTTTTAGGGCGCCTACATGTCATTCCGGTCACGGCCGTTTCGCTCAAGTCCGTTTTGGTCACGGCTTATATTTTTGAACCGTTGTTTCGGTCACAAAAAAAAACTTAAAGTTAAAATGCGAGTTATCTGTATCACTATCATAGAAAGGCGGTTGTCGACGAATACGTCCGCTCCCAGCCGACCAGCGCAATCGAGCTGCGAAAGCGCATGTGCTAGCCCGCATTCAACGCCTCTTGGCTGCGTAGCTGTCCACTTTTTGGCTACTTCTACTCTTTGATCTCTGTGTTGTTTGGCTGTGCCAACGGTTCCCTATAACCTAACCCGACTAATTTGTTCGTTTGTCCATGCCGCTGCCTTTACAACTGTTATGCAGCCTTACGGAAATTCTTCCCCTGACCGAAACGTCCCTGACCTAAACAACCTTTTGAAAATTTAAGCCGTGACCGAAACAGCGTGTAACCGAAAAAAAGAAATCTTCCTGCAATCTGCTTAACTGGTAATCGGCAGCAACGGAGACGGCTTCTAGGACTGGGTCCCGCAAATGGCTCCCGGTAAGTTAGGTCCCGCTGGGGTTGTGTTTGGGGCTTAATCGTTGAAGTGGTTTAGGACGAAGGGGCCGCAAAGCGGATCCAAAGATTTTTGGATTCTTGGTTACGTATGCCTCATTTTAGTGTCTTTCTGATCCACATCAGTACAACAATATGGAGAGCGTAAGCAGCCTAACAAGTGCTTCGGGATGGTTCACTAGAAGCAAAACGAGGATGAGATTGTGATTCTTGCTAAGTCCTTGCAAGAGCCTACAAGTTTCTGACTGTTAGCCTCCACGAAATATTTTAAGCAGGCAGCAGCAATCAGCACACGTTTAATTGTTCTCGATATGGATCATTGACTAAGCAACTGCGTCAAACGGTCACCATGAACAGAGAGAAACTCGAAAAGAAGCGTCCTCGGCCGCCCTTCTGCTAATTTCAGTTTTCCGGAGCGCAGTCCCTTTGCCAATTCAGTTCCACGCATGGGCTTGCGGCTAAAGATCCCGCGTCAGCAAGAAACGTATGAGCGATTGCATCACTAACCTGTCAACTACCGAAATTCCTGTGTTCCTCATTGTGCAGAGATCTGCAATCATTGCCGTGTTGTTCACGCACTTCAGAAAAATCCGGCTGGCGAAAAGTTCCTAAAAGATGGCGTAGCGCAGTAGAATCAAAATAGATTCAATAGTAGCTTTGGCTTGATAAGTTCGAGAAGCTGCCGCCAGAGAGCACAACCGATCAAGGAGTCGAGTAGGAGCGCAGACGCATCGACAGTATCGAAATGCTTTACGTATCCGCACCAGAACGTGTTGAAGAGCAGTAGAGTGACGTACGTCGGCAGGTTGTCCTGGTGTACGAGCTGATATGCGTCACGCTAAAGCAGAACTGAGGCATGGGGTCATCCTGGTTCTGGTAGTCAAAAAAGCTAAGCCCCATTCCAGTTTTAATCCGGTAAAAGTAATAGGTACCAGTATTTTGACATTTTTGGTCCAACATGTACATATTTTAGTCGCCTGTTTGCAGTTTGAGGGCCCCTTTTTGCAGAGTCGGCGCCTAGCTGCAGGCAGTCGACATATCTCCCCTCTTCAAAAAGAGACGCTGGGCTTTTTGCTTTTCGCGTGTCTGTGAAAAAACCATGTTAATCCTGGCCCTATGGTCCTGGGGGTCTAGGTGCTTGTACGCGGGAAAAGTACCCATCCCTGCTTAGCACTGACTGATGCAAGCAAAGCAGCGTACCTGCGCCGGTTGGATTGGAAACGGCGTAATGAACGTGACATCTTCCGAAAACTCTTTGAGGAATCCAATCGCTTGGTGAAACGCTGCTGGAAGGTCCTTGGTAGCTACGCATGCCTGTAGTCGTTGCAGTCTCAAGGAACTTAGTTCCTTTGGTGACTTCGATAGCCTCGTGAACTAAGGAGGCAAGTTAAAGATGTCCCATCAATCTAAGGCATACCTCGGCTAGGACATGTAGATCGCTTTCGTAATCCCCGCTTACTAAAAACGAGTGAGCTATGAAGGACACGCATTTTCACATCCAATTCCACAGAGAATGGAATGCAGTTCAGCATCACCAACCGAAAGTCGGCTCAAAATTGCCTTTGCAATGGTAAGGCCTTCCGAGGCCAGGCAGTCGCCGAGGCCAAACATCTGCACCTGAAACTCGTAAACCAAGATACTTCAAGTCCTAGATGTACAAAAAAAGGCTACGAAACGACTAGAAAAATTACCGTGATTGAGTCGATGCATCATTCGAAACGGCGAGGCATGAGGACATTATGTACCCAGTATTGCTGTTGGTTGCGAGGCGAGATGTTATACAAGTGGGCTGGGATATAGACGAAGTTGTGGGTACCATCTGAAATGGCTGTCTTGACAGTTATTAACTGCCCTTTGAACGACAGCTGTGGTGGAATGACCCACCATTCAACTGCGAAGACTTCGCTACCGCAAAGCCGAGAAGCAAACGCAGAAGCTGAGCATCCCGCTTGACGTCGAGATTTTCCGCGACCCATTCAGCGAGCGCAGTGTGTGATGTGGATCCTTCAGGCTGATTCGATGGTGCCCGGTCCAGGGCGAGTCGAGGTCTTTTCGTAGTACGGTCAACAAAGGCTGTTGCACCACTTGGGCCTCGGATTCCGTCGCCACATTCGGAAGACATCGGCACTGCGACTTCGGCGGCGGTGGCTTGTCCGGCAGTAGACTAAGAACGATGTCTGGTAGTCATCGTGTTTCGACGCTCACATCTTGGGGTTGCTCTACTCCCAGATTCACAGATAACCTGCCGAGCTGCACGAGGGCTTGTTGTAGCCTCCGTTTCAGCTCCTCGAGCTCGGCTTCCGCTAGTCTCGCCCGTTGCCCGGCCCTTTCTGCTTTTTCTTCAGCAACTCGAACTTGCTGGATTGAGGTGTCGCGGCTTGCTTGTGTGGGACAATCGACTGTATTAGCCGGATTCTTGTCTGCACTCGTCTAAACGCAAATCTCCCGTGACCAGTTTCACATACAACCATAATGACTTACGGACGTTTAATGTAATCGGTTTTTTTCCGCTGTGCTTACCGCTATCTTGATGATGTTTCGAATATTGTCGTGAAGCGCTTCGGCCACATCAGCTGGGTCAACAGTCATACTCTTCCTCTTGATATTCTTCTTCTGTGGCAGCTGTCTTCGAAAGTCCTTCATTTGGCGGTCTAGGTCATGCAGCGAGTTCACTGGCATGACGACCATTTCCTCTTCCTAGAAGCTTTGATTTGATCAATTATAAAGGTGACTAGCACTCACAATCGACTCGTCATTTTTCTCAGTTGGTATTTCAGTCGTCTCGTCATCGTCGACCGAGAGGACGATACGAGGATCTATGACGTTAACGCGTTCAATCGGACAATATGACCCGTTGCCGAAGACTTCGATGAACTTCACTTTGTCGAGTTCCATTTGAAGAACATTGAGCGTATACCTACACGACTTCTATCTTGTAGTTTTCTTAGGTTCATAAAGGCATTATGGATTTTTCGGGTACCGGAAGGGATCGGCTTCTGCCCCCATATTCCGGCCTAACCTTAAGCTGAATCCCTCGTTCAGTCGTTTGCCCAGGCAGGTTCCCACGTACGGATATCGGTAGGCCGAATAGGGTGTCCCCTGAGTTGGGGAGGGGGATGTGTTGGTGGGGAGGGGAGGGTCGTTCCTAGCGTTGAATATACAGCCCACAATCATAGAGAACACCCCGTGCCGTTATGATGCCCTCATGTGCTGAAAAGCCGTATTGCTGACCACAGCCCGTCCGTAAAGCCGTGCCGTACTGCCTGCCAAATCCGATCTGTTTTCGGCGTGGCCGGATATTTCGGGTATACTAATCACCAATGGGCTTAATTCTTGTATAGGAAACCCAGTATACTAAACCTAAACAACGGACATATACAGTGGCGTACCGAGGATCCGATTTTAGGGGGGGGGCAGGGATCTAGGGTGGGCCAAGATCTGGTCCTCCGAAAAATGCCCCTTGGTACCCCATTACCATATTTTTCGCGATTTAGGGCTCCATGCCCCCCTCCCTGTCTCTACTGTCGGTACGCCACTGGACATATACTTACTCATCGATGCGCAGGTCGTCCGCGACGATTCGCAGTTTGCACACCGGGAATAGCCAAGTTGGGTTCTTCACTTGTGATTCAAGGTAAGCGCCTAGGTCGAAGCATTCCAGATGAGCGCAATTGACGCCGCGCACAGGATCTCCGATTCTTTTCTTTGAGTTATAAACGACGCACGTATGCGTCGGAGAGCTCGACTTGGCGTGATCTGCTTCAAGGTCTTGCGGTTCCAACCATAGTTGAGCGGGAATAGGCATCCAGCACCGGTCATTTAAGGAATCACATTCGACCCAACAGACCGATTCCTGTCTTGTTTTCGTTTCGCATATTCGCATGCTTGTAGGCCTTAGTGCTCACGCATCCTTCAAGACCCTCACTCTTGCCTATGACGGTATCCGAATATGCTTATTGTTGGCCCAGTTCCTAGTCTTAAATCGTTCCCGGTATGCCTTAGAATCGGAATCAGCTTCATATATCGGCTTTCCTTAGATTTAGAATTTTTTAAACCCTCGAACTTAATCGTAACCGTAGTCCGCTACAGACCTGAATGGCTCCCAGCAATGGTTGAAAACACAGATACCTACCGGGCACACGAGCGAAACCTGCTTGTACTCGACGGGCAATTCGCCGCTCGCGAAAAAATCTCGCACGGCTTGTGTGCCTTGCTCACGGCTAATCCGCTTGCTAGCATCGGCTCTTATGCTCTGCACGATATGAGCGCTTTATGCGAAGGTGATAGAAGGCTCCCAGTGGGCTGAAAGAAATGGATCGTACAAAATCGTCTACCAAAGCCAAAAGCTCCGTAGACCATTCGAAGGCAACTGCAAAGTTATTTCCCGAGAAAAAATCGCCATCCGCCGTGTCACTAAGACAAACAACCCATGCGTCATTAGAGCTATTCTTTTGGCATGCGTCAAGGACGAGAACTTACGGGCATTAACAAGATTACTCGTTTTTTTTGCATTGCATGTTTCCTATTTGAATTTGCGACCGGCCGTGTATCAACCGCCGCAGTTCATCACAGTGCGGTCTGTGGCCGCACGCACAGTGCGGTCACGGTCACAGTGCGGTCTGTGGTCAGTGTCAGTGATGAGTGCGGCCGCAGCTCACATCAGTGCGTTGCCCGCTTGGATTTTTACGGGGAAAAATGAAATCTGTCTGTTCACTATGGGGCTGTCCAGAAATTATGTTATACTAACTAAGCACTTTTTGGACCCCCCCCCCCTCTCCCCTTGTTAACAGTTGTTAACAATCGCCCGACCCCCCCCCCCCCTCCCCCCCCCTTGTTAGCATAACAAAACATTTTGCGGTCATTTTACCTAGTGTGAATTCCGGAA
Source organism: Aphelenchus avenae (assembly GCA_020875895.1). Lineage (NCBI taxonomy): Eukaryota > Metazoa > Nematoda > Chromadorea > Rhabditida > Aphelenchidae > Aphelenchus > Aphelenchus avenae. Next base: position 115,974 of record JNEY01000021.1, read on the forward strand.
TTTCATCGGATTACATTTTCCAGTACGGGTGAACAAAAATTGGAAGCGGGAAAGGTCATAAAACAGGCCCGCTGCAGGCGATACCAACGAATTTTTAGGTTAAAATTGGCAATATATAATCAAAATTTGCTCTGGGCGGCGCCTAGCGGCGGGG
>JNEY01000021.1:122632-155644 GCA_020875895.1 Aphelenchus avenae
CCCGTACCCGTGGTGACCCCCCCCCCAAATTACGCCACTGACTGGACCTACGCCGTACCGTGCCCCGTACCGAAGAATAAGGTACCCGTGGCGTACCGACAGTGGGGGCAGGGGCTTTGCCCCCCCCCTAAAATCGGATCCTCGGTACGCCACTAAGTTACTCAGTTCGGTACGGTACGGCGTCTAAGTATGCTAAATCAGACGACGGGTTTTCATGGGTTCTACGTGTTTCCCGATGCGAGAGAACGCATTTTGCACATGCACAACAGCTGAATTAGTCGGGTTTTTTTAAATATTTTTCGAGTGTTGGTCGCAAGCTGCGTGTCTTTTTGCTGGCCATTCTATTCTTTGACAACATATGTCACGCTAATGTAACTGGTAGAATTTTCTACCTTGTGGAACGTTTTTAACAGAGCTTTCTGGGCTTCAGATCGACCAAGGCGTGGGAACCTGCGCCTCGAAATTTGCATTTACCCTGCTTTTTTGTTTTCTCACTCTTTCATTCGTTCAGGTACACTCACTGGCAAATCCCGCTGAAGGCGCATACCTCTCTCGTATTCCGCCGACTGCTCGAGGAAGTGGTTCGCGGCCGTCGAATCGAGTTGACTGACCCGTTCAATGCGGGCGCGTCGGCCGAAACACGCCTCGTCAAGGTCAAGACGACGGGTGAAGGCTTCTTCAAGTACAAGTGCTTCGAAGTGTGCGAGTCCCTCCACATCCACGATACGCTGCAGTGGAGTGCGCGAGAGCTCTTCGACCTGCTCGAAGACGGCAACGTCCGAGAGCTCTCGCTGGAAGTCCACCGTCGCGCAGAATGCGAGAAAGCCGACAGTTTCGTTAACGAGCTCGTCAAGGCAAGTATTGGTTGGGTTAGGGACGTCCAGTAACGCATGCAGTCCGAAGGGAGCATATGGTTAAGTTGAGACTTTTTGCATTTTCTTGCCTTCAGTCGGGCCCTAAATTTGCCAAATTTGTTACATTTGGCCAACAAATAAAAGAAAGAGTTTTTAGATCTTCGTCCATATTATTTTGCCTCTTTGCCGCATTGAGAACGCCGAAAACCAACATTGTTTTGCCAAAAATTAGGATTTACTCGCAATTTTGTGGAAAGTCTAACCGAAATAACCCACCGCCGGAGCCGCCAAGGCGAGATCTACGGGCGGACAATTTTTCACGTAAACATAGCGGAATAACTTTCGGCTTTTGACATACGTTCGTTGAAGGAAAAGTGGCCCAACCGCCTCTTTAGAGCTTCCCGATCGAGACGCGCCCGCTCAGCTACCAGCTTCGCATCGTCAGCAGGATGAGCAATATCCTGGAAGGGGAACAGACCATCGGCAATCGTTGGACGTACGAGCGCCTTCTGATCGAGGTGCGCCACGTTTGCAGACAGGCGGGCCTGCAGTCCGTGAACCTAACGGAGATCGTCATTCGCCGTGAGGAATTCTCATTTGTTCACATGACCTTCCGTCCGATTTCGCGTACCTTCTGACACTTTCTCGCACTGTGGAAATGTGTTGTTAACCTCGTGCATTATGAATACAATCGACTCCATGACGCCAAACCGTTACCGATAAAGGCCGGCTAAACAGCATTTCCACCCCCAAATTTAAAGCGAAACCATCCCCAAATTTTTTACCATCCCCAAATAAAAAACCATCCCCAAATTTACAAGGACTTCCCCACTGAGAAGCCCCGAAATCAGCATCTGTGTGTGAAAATAATGGCAAAATATAGAATTAGGGAATATGGAGACGGCCGAAATTATCGAGTGATGGCTTTGCTGTAATTTTGGGGATGGTTACATTTGAAATTTGGGGATGGAATCGCTTGAGTTTTGGGGATTTGGGGATGGTTTCGTTTCTAATTTGGGGATGGTTTCGGCTGTAGATGCGTAAAGGTCGGCATCCTGGAGCTGTATCGATAGAACCGCAGTACGGTACGGTACTAGTGCCGATCTTCAGTTGCCTGTTGATGCCACCCAATATCGTACTGAATTCTTTAACGATGAAGCCCGGATCAGGATTCGGAAAAGCAGGAACAACGTTTTAAATCTGCCAAATGGCCTTGAATTGGTTGTTCGGCATGCATTAGTCATAGACCTTTCAGCCTTCGTGACAGTGCGAGAGGTGCGGCCACGCAAACACAGCGTTCAAAATGACTGCAGACGCAGCAAAGCGGTAACCCTTTGTTTGGGTCCCGTTGTTTGGGTCCCGGTCTTTTGGGTCCCAGCTAAAATTTCGGAAGGTCTTTTGGGTCCTGGTCTTTTGGGTCCCATTGTTTGGGTTCCGGTCTTTTGGGTCGCGGTAATAAAATGCCCCAGCAGGTTAGGATACGTTACTATGTCATCGTCCTAGCTTGGATTTAGGCTCACTATTATGCTGTTTGCCCATTCGCAGGCTTCAGCTCTGACTTAGATACAAATAAAACCTGCAACCTGCTAATTTTTTCTGGGACCCAAAAGACCGGGACCCAAACAACGGGACCCAAAAGACCGGGACCCAAACAACGGGACCCAAAATAGCGGGACCCAAAAAAAAACTTTCCGAAATTTCACCCGGGACCCAAAAGACCGGGACCCAAACAACGGGACCCAAATAACTAGTGGCCAGCAAAGCTACGTTCTCGATGCTCTAGCGTTGCGTCGAGGCTCCGAGTGAGGCCAGGCGGGAGATCCAAACCCCTCGCATAACGTTGGCATTCTACAGAAAGTTATGACACTCGTTGACTTGGCAGTATGCAGCGACGCTTCTTGATTTTTGTGAACGAGAAACGAAGCCGGCTTCTGCGCGCGAAATTCTCTGGACGCGTTTTAGTCCAATCGCACTATTCCGTTGTGGGACAATGCTATGTCTTTTACCGCATGGACACAATGCTGTGTCTTAAAAGAGCGTGCCTTTTTACCGCATTCACGGCACGGCCCCATGAGATCGTACTTATGCTGTGCCGTTTCGTACCGTTGTGCAACTCAACGTAAGGGAGTTCGGTACGGCGGCGTCAGTACGGAACAGAGTTCGGTACGGAGTAAGTATACGTCAAGTCTACTGCCGTATTTTCTCTAATTCGGGGGTCTATTAGGTGGGGAGGTCTATTAGAGAGGGGGGGGGGGTTATTTTGGGATTGAAATTTCGGGCCAAAGACCAAAAAACATAAATATTTCAAAAAGTAACATCATCGGAAAAAACGGCTGAAAATACTGAATATTGATACTGATTTAGACTCTCAGGGGGTTTATTAGAGGGGGAGGTTATTTCGCAAGTGACCCCATAGGTGGGGAGTCTATTAGGTGGGGAGGTGTAATAGGAGAAAATTAGAGAAAAATTTATTTATTTTTAATAGAAGAGGTGAAGAAGAGAAGAAAATTTATTAGAGAAAATACGGTACGTCAAGTCTACTGCACGACGTATGCGGCTCATCATGGCACAGAACACGGCACGGATGTGGTCAACACGACAAGGTCCATGGCCCGGGTTGTGGGGGGGGGGGCATCACTTTGTCCTAGGACGACAACTGGCAATGCAATGAACGCTAGGGGTAAGATGACTCATGCTTGCAAGGGGCATTCAAAAGGTGCCGAGACAGCAAACGGGCGCGCCCACTGGTTTACACTTTTGCGAACAATGGGCGAGCCGCATCGTAAACATAGGTGCGAACCGGCTACAGGAACTGGACCAATGTTAGAACCGCTGCTTCGTCCCAAAAGTCAGACTTTTGCTCCAAACGGTTGTCGGCGATGGGCAATCGTGAAATTCTCGACGCAAGTATCATTCTTCGCGAACCGAAGCGCTCATCATGTACTGGTCTAATTATCAAAATTATCCTAGTACTTGCTGTAATTATCTTCTTCGGCGTCACTTTTATCGCTATGAGTGCCGAGGATCGACAGGAAGTTAGTCAACCGGCCTTCTCCCATTCTGCACCTATGGGAGTCGAAGTGAAGACGCGCTCCGGGCTGGAACAAAGCGCGCCAGTGGCCAACGCTAAGCTTGTGCAGGTCTCCGAGCACGGATGCACTGACCGACGATCGGACTGCAAGACGACGGCATTCCTTTGCGACGACCCAGTAAGTCCCCATGAAAGCACGGTTACTTGAAGCATTGTTTTTATTTCCTGTGGAGTATGCCGCTTAGTTTGACAAACATAATCATAAACGGGCGATGTTTACCGAAAGCGCTAGAGTCCAGTGGCGACTCCGATGTACTTCCCGGTACGCTGCCTGCGGGCTCCCGAGGGTAGAAAGTGCCAAAGGCGATTGCCGATGGTGCTAGCCTAGCCAGCAATTTCATCTCATCCAATTTAGTTATTAAGCAGCCAGCCTAGCTTTAAAAATCTGAGATCAGTCGCAGTATTTGACTTTCAAAAAATTGCGGCAAACGTCGCATTCCATCTAAGACGTCGGCAACCGGTACCTGGTTCGACTCCGTATCGTACTGGTAACACCCGTAGCGTACTCCCTACGGTACGTCAGTACGGTACGGTACGGCAGTACGGGCCGTTATACGGAACGGCACTAGTACAAGCCGTGCTAGCGCTAAATACCAAGAAAACTGGTGTCGTACCATTCTCCGTCCTGGCCGATCTCACCCGTATTGTAAAGCCGTACTGTTCTGACCCACCAGCACCGTACTCCGTACCGATAGTACGGCTATACCGCCGGTACAGGACGGCAGTACCATATGTACAGTTGCCGACCTTTACGTTCAACATGCCTACTGCGTTGATATAGGTACCGAAGTGGAGTTTATTTGCTTTACTAAACGTGCCTACCCTTTCAGATCTACAAGCCGATCATGGCTGAACAGTGTGCAAGAACCTGCAATCTTTGCGTCCGACCACGGGCCAAGCGGTTCGTTGTCGTTGATCCGCCGGCGCCTACGTCTTCGACCCACAGTGGGAAGGCCGCGGGAGTCTTCACCGTGGCGGAGATATTCATGTCCGCTCTAGAGACCGTCCTCAAAGGCATCGACATTCTGCTCGTCGCAGTGCTGAAGTACGTTCGAGAGGGCCGAGCGGCGATCAGCGAAGCGGTCGATGCGCTCAAGCAAGCGGCTGCGAACCATAGGCCCAGACGTTCCGCTGATGTTGTCCCGCATGCAACCGAACACGAGTTTTGATCGCTGTAAACTGTTTGCGGAAACACAGAATGTTGTGTGGGCCATTACAGCCAAGTACTTGGATGCAAATAAAGAACATTTTGTGGCGGGACGTCCGTTGGAAAAAACCCGACATTCGGTGTGCAGGTTATGCTTCGCCCGGTGGGATCCATTCGAAACAAGGATCGAAACGGCGCCTTTATTTGAGTGCCCCCAACTAATAGAGCCTTAAGGATAGAAAATTATCGAAAATTGGAGCCGCCTGGGGCTCCGCTTAGGCTTTACGGTGAGCATCGTAGTCAGACGTCAGCGAGACGCAGACCCTCCCAATCTGCGGCATTTCCCAGAATGATGAACTATTTGGGGCTTAATCGATAAGTAATATGCATTGTATTATTAGCCAGTAACATTTAAAACGGCTTCTTGCACATCCTGGCGTCTCTTCTACCGTCAACAAGTGAACGGCGCTAAGCCACACTGACAAACGTGTTCGTGATAAAACGTGAATTGGGCATCCAAAACAAACTATACTTGAAAAATATACCGTCAGAAGTTTCGTGAACACAATGATATGCAAGAAGGACGTGATGTTCTAAGCATTTTATTCCCTGGCGGTGGTTACCGGGCAGTTGTCCTTGCGGGCGGCGTGATAGACAGAGATCCAGGTTGCGCCTGAATTCAGGTTACAGGTCTCAGGCGATTTTTCGGTTCATATTTCAGGTTTTGGAGCAAAATTCACGCATTTTAGGTAAACTATTTTTGGTCCGGTAGAGATGTTTTCGACCTTTTCATAGTTTTCCGCTAGAATCGCTTGGTATCGCCTGCCGCGGGCATATGAACAACGCCATCAGTTTGTACTGTTTTGGCAGTGCCTGACTTAGAAATGGAAATGTTTGGTTTTTCAGAAAATTTTCGGGTTTCAGTTTTCTGGCAACTTTCCGGTTCAGGTTTCAGCTTTCACAATGTGAAAAGCAATTCAGAAAGCAATCATGACGGAGATTGTAACGTTTAATGAATTCTACCATACCGTCAAGCGCAACAATAAAATTCTCCGGGATTCTAGTTGTCCGTCGTAGGTGTGGGCCTCGTTGTTGTTGTGGTACTAGTCGTTGTAGTAGGCGTCGTGGTCGTTGTCGTGCTGGTCGTGGTGCTAGTGCTTGTGGTCGTCGTAGACGTGCGGTTCTTGTGCTTCCTGCGATGTTTCTTCTCGCCGGAATCATCCGATGAGTCAGAGCTCGAGTTCTTCTTCTTGTGCTTTCGTCTCTTCTTGTGTTCCCCGGAGCCCGACTCCGAGCTTCCGGAGCTGCGCTTCAGGCGGAGAGCCCGGCTTTCGGTGCTGGAAATGCACGGTTTCACAAAGAAACGTTTAAGTAAGCTAATGGTTGCTTCGCTGATTTTTTCATAAAAGTAGCATCCGAGCTCTGGACATTTTACCAGTGTTCTTCAGGAAAAACTACAACTATATCATTTTACCTTGTGTTTCGCGCCAAAAACTGCGTCTCGACTAGTTTACGGCTTTGACCGTGATTTAATGCAAGTTTAAGCAGAATTTATTGAAAAGGGGCGTGCTAAGCAAACCGATGTCGTCGAGTATTTTGCCCTGTGAGACTCTTACATGTCAAATTGGGCCGTATCTTACCGGATGCAAGGAAATAGAATAAATGGGGAAGCCTACGGGGAATTGTTACTCAAGACGTAACCGCCGTCCTTCTATTTGACCTATTGGAACCTGGTAGTCATCCCTAGCCTGGACCCCTAATCAGCGCCTCCAGAACCAGTATTGTGACCGCGACCATCGAAACATTTTGAAATTCGCCGGTAATAGAGCTGACAACCCGGGGCCCCGGCCGGCCCGGGAGGGGGTCCCCGGCTTCCCGGCCCGGCTGGGGGCTCGCCCCCGGCACCCGTAGAGCCGGGCCGGGGTTTGGACAATCTGGGCCAAAATCCAAGCAATTTGGCCCTTCAGAAATTTCTTTCATGTTCGACCTTTTTTAAACTTACCCTACCCCCTTTTGGCGGAATATAGAGATTTTGGCCGATTGTTGGTGACTTTTCCTATAATTAAGTGCCAAAAAATTCGAAAATTAGGAATTTTTCACAGGTATTACCGGCCCGGCTCCCCGGCCGGGTGGGTCAGATGCCATCTCTAGCCGATAACGCAGCACAAACTAACCCCCATTGCGCATCACGACGGACGTCAGGAGGCAGACTGCAAGAAACACTAGTAGAAGACGCATTTCTTCCACGACACGCTATCGGCTAGCGCAGGTCGGTAACAGAGGCAACTTGCATTTATACATATTCGCACACGGAGAGTGTGGACGCTACGTGTAAAACGTGGTCAGCAGTTCCTTCCGTCCTTTCCGATAGTTTCGGAAAAGTTTGTTAAACTCGTCGCAGTTTGCTTTGCGATTCGGTGCGGAAGTAACAAGAAGTTCTAAAGGTCATCCGTTCAACGCGATGCATTGACAGTATTTGATGTCCGCCGTACTTCCTTCGTCTTCAGATGTGAATAAAAGACGCCAGACGGAAATTCTCAGTCATAAGCGTCCTGTTATGTAACGAGTGCGAAACTCAGCTAGCACTTTCAAAAAGTGTCCATCAGAGAAGTAGAGAGCCGTAAAATATTCCTAGGTGGTAGCTTTAGCATTCGTTGACTCGATCAGCGTGAGCAAGGGAAATCGTTGAGACGATCTCGGCACGTCCGATAGCAAGGCGCTTCTTTGCGCACCGACTGCAAAGCAACGTCGCGTCTTTTGCAGCGGCGCTGAATGCATGTAGTTTACCGCTAGTGGCTCATGATTTTTGCGGAAATGGCATTCGTCGTGCGTCTTTTGCGTTGACCTTTTAATCACGACCGAATGTTAGGAAAATCCAGCTAAGAACAACAAACAGACTCCCGTCCAAGAGTGCGTATGTCTGACACAGTTTTGAGCATGGTCTGCTTGATAAAGAACAGAATGACTCATTACTCAACTTTGAGGCACTGAGGAGTTTTTGCATGTGTTCCTTAGTCTGTCTGGAATTAGCAGCAGACGCACATCGGGCCAAGGATCACCGCTCGTTCGCCACCGCTTCCGACGACGCCGCGGCCGCAAATCCAGTGGGTCATTAATAAGCCTCCGGACGACCGCTAGCGCATCTGTTGCATCCAGCGGAAGCAGCTTGCGTAAGCCAAACGTGTTCTTTCGGATCTCTTTTCTCCGCGTTCAGCCCACTACCGCCAGCGCTACGAGATTCAAGCGTTTTTAAATCTAATATTTTGTTCAATATAGGTTCCTTTCAAGAAAAGGCATGGCTTGGCCCACATTGAGCGTCGTGCTTTGTGCGTCTCTGTTCGCCGTATCGTCTGCGAACGTGAACTTTACGAATATTGTCGTCAACGGGAATGGCTGCGTAGTCCAGGTAAGCATCATGACGAATGCGTTTTGCAAAGCCGAATTTCTCAAAAAAGCTGGCCTAAAGAAGCACGGTTAGGAGATTCCCAACCAGGCGCCGACTCGTGACGTTGGCCGTCTCATGTGCTCCAGGGCTGGGCATTTTCAAAATTCAAACCGAGACCGAGACTGGCCTAAAATTAAACCGAAACCAAGAGTGCAAAAACCAGCTGAGACCGAGACCGCCAAAATGGTCCGAGACTCTCGGAAAACCGAGACCGAGACCGGATTTCTACAAGCTTTTTTTGGTCCGTATGTGGTAGCGGTACAACTGCTACGGTTACACTGCTTGTTTAATGTCTAATAGGTAACCTAGCTTAGTCAATGCCCGCGGCCGGCGACACCTACAAATTACGGTAAAAAACTGCCATACCTGTGAAAATTTTCGCTGGGAGGCGTCTAGATGCGCCATCTCTAAGTCTCGGTTTAGTCTCGGTTTTTCGACCGAGACCACCAAAGCGGTCCGCGACTTTCGGTTTTCCGCGACTTCCGGACATGTTTTTTACGAAAACACGTTTTTCGGAAACGTGTTTTTCGGTCCGAAAAACATGTTTCCTGGGTGTTAAAAACAGCTTTGTGTTACTTGTCCTGAATCAGAAAACACGTTTTCTCATAAAACGCGTTTCCAACAAACGTAGTATGGAGTAGGTTTTTGGTAAAAATCCTAAGGGGGGACCCTTTGGTCCAAAAAACCAAAAATTTTCATTCGACTTTTTTCGACTTTAGAACGCTCCTTGTGCACCCAGAAGACATTCTTGGGCTATATAACGTGCTTTCCACGTTTTATATGTCCGAAAATTCATAAAAAAATTTTTACCTTGAAACGCGTTTTTAAATTTTTAAGATGGGTAACAATGTTTACCTTATAAAAATTGGTTTTTGTTTCGAAAACACGTTTCAAGACAAGTAACGCAAATTTTTCGTTTTCTGAAACACGTTTTTCAAAAACGTGTTTTTTCGAAAAACATGTTTCAGGAAACACAAACACAAGTAACACCCCCCCCCCGGTCTCGGTCCCAGCTGCTCTCGATGTGCTCCCCGAGCCATGGTGCGATCTGCCTTGTTTTAGGACGGAAAGATCTGGCAGAACGGCGTAGGCCGCGAACTGGCACCGCACGAGAAGGCTGAACACGACCGTTTCCTGCAGTCGATGACCAACTACCAACAGGAAATGCAGCGCATCGTAAGTTCCCTCCCGTGGGCATTTCCTCGTTTGCAGACTCATAAGGTGACCTGTGATTCGGGGCGGACAGCGACCGGAAACTGACGAATACGAATGCTTGCCGAGGTGGTAAAACAGCGAAATTTTAGTCAAGGTTTTAAAATGCGGTAGCGAAAATCTGCGGTGGCGGTGTCTAGAGACGGGACATTGTGCTTTTTTGAATTTTTTTAAATTTCGAAAGCGTGTATTTTTGGTTTTTTGAACCATTTTATTCGAAAATTCTGAATTGGGAAACCACTGGCGTACCGGCTCTTGGGGCAGGGGGCATGTCCTCCCCCTAAAATCCGAAGGGTCGCAAAAGAAGCAAAGGGGGACCCTTACGATCGTGGCGGCCGAAGGCCGCCACGAGAATTTACCAAAGGGGGATCAAGGGCAATTTTGGGTTCATTTTCTTGGTCCCAGAAGAAGTTGAGACCCCCCCCCCCAAACCTGAGTGCTCGGTACGCCACTGTGGGTAACCGTCGGGATTATGAAGTCGGAGTTCCCGGATACCCTCGGTTGAGTACCGCTTCGCCCTTCTCTGGCTAGCGTACTAGCTAGCCAATGTCAGTCGGCTGAACCAACTCGTTGTTTAGAGTCAGCACTACGCCCAACAGATGTCGACGTTCAACTACGCGAGCGGACAGGCCCCGCCACGAATGCCACCTCTTCCAACGCTACCTCAACCACCGCCTTTCTGCCAGGGTCCAGCGGTCAGCTATGTCAACCCGAACGGCAGCCGTACCACCAGCAACAGCTACACGGTGATGGGCTTCAACCACTGGTCCTCAGGCGGCTCATTCGGAGGGCCCTGCTATGGTCAGACGCTGGGACAGCCGTGCCAGCTTCCAGCGGGATATCAGGTAGGTTACCGCTACGAAAGCTATTTTATGCGTCGACTTCGTCGTCAGCCATAGAGTAGGCCTCCTTTGAAAATTGTTTTTTTTGCAACAGAAAAATATGTAACATTTGAGTAGCCGCAAGGTTTTTAGCTTCGGTTCCGCCTCGCACCCAGCCTCTTTTCCCGCTGCTCCGACTCACCGCAGGTGATCCCTCACCGCTAGTTTTGACATCGGACGCGAACATTGTTATAGATCTTTCATGCGTTTTTGTGCTAATTAAATGGACGTTCAACTAGCCGGACTGGCGACCTCAATCAACACAAATTTAAAGCATATTTAGCCGTTAGATTTTTAAGTACCGAAACATCCCAACGGGTATCTGACCCTTGACCAGTCGCAGAGACTGGATTAGTCCTACTAATCCATATGCGTAACCTACTGCAGCGCTGGGACCGAGGCTGGGTCTCGGTCTAGGAAAACCGAGAGTCTGGGACCATTTTGGTGGTCTCGGTCTCCGTTGGTTTTCGCACTGTTGGTCTCGGTCTCGGTTTGATTTTCATAATCCCCCAGCCCTGACCTACTGCAGATGAACCTCTAGTTGTCGAATTTATCCTTCTCTGGAGTCTTACGCAGCAATGGCACGCATCCTAGGCAGGACAACCCGCCGCCGGCGGTCAGCCCACGTACGCCCAAGTGTCGCAAGCGTACACCGCCGGTCAGCCATGCGTCGTACGCGCACCCGCGGACCAACGAGTCGGCGGAGGATGCTTAAACGTAGCGCCGCAGCCCCAGTATCAGCGAGAGCCTCAGCCGCAGCTCCAGAGGGCCTACACCGCGAGTCAGCCGTGCGTCGTCGCAGCTCCCGCCGGGCAGCAACCGCTGCGCCAGGCCAGCGGTGGCTGCTACAGCACGCAGCCGCAGACCGCCGGCCAGATCCCGCAGCCGGTGGTGGAGCCGGCCTATCAACGCGTGCAGGAGTACACGCCCGTGCAGGAGCAGCACAGTGTGCAGCAGGCGCAGTCGTCGGAAGGACAAGGTGCTTCCTATACCGAGCAGCATCAGCCTGATAATCAGGCTAGTTCGGGTAAGTGCTCCTATGTGCGATCGTCAACGCATCGCGGAAAGCCCTGCCTAGTTGCCAAAACCACGAAAATGGCCTTTTGACATTGCCCACATAGGGTGCGTAGGAAGTCTTTTCCCTTGCCTTTGTTTTAGGGAACGTTCATTTGTCCGCAGGATGCGCTTTTAGTAGTGCGTTGTTTGTAAGCATCTTAGTACTATCTCACTATTGGGGTTACCACGAGCGGTACCAGGCAATGGTAAAGCGGCCGAAAGGGAGCTGATCGAAGCAGAAGGGGCTCAAAGCACTCCATTTTTCCCTAGTAATAGAATGGGCACACCAAATCCTGAAGCAGGTTACTAGCTTATGTCAAGAAGAAGTTTCAGCCTACGAGTTTGAAAAAGAGCTAGCATGCAAGTCCTGAGAGGCCGGCATTTCGAAATTCACGTACGGCCACCACGCGGTTCCTGTTAGAGTCGGCGCCCGTACCACCGTACTCGCGCTATACGGCACGGCAACACGGCACGGGAGGGTCCACCACGGGTACGGGTACGGCACGGGGTACCACCGCCGATCTCTAGTTCCTGTCCGATAGGATTTCGTGCGTAGCTATAGCGACAGCGCACACTCAAACAACGGCCACTAGACGCACCTTTTAAGGCCGTTCTCGATGGACACCCTAGCGCTCATTACTAGCGACGTTCATTCAAACCATTTCAGAGCCGTGCGCGGACGCGAACGCAAGCTGCCCCTCTTGGGCCGCTCGTGGGGACTTCTGCGGCAACGACCAACACGCGCACCTTCACCAGCAGTGCCGTCGCAGTTGTCGACTCTGTTAGCTTATGCAGAGCGCTTTATAGGTTGTTTATTCAGTTAATAAAATATCGTAAAATATGTATTAGTCTTTTGTAAAAAACTGGCAAGTGCCAAAGTTAGCAAAGGCAAACTGGAGACGACGGACGATAGAGAGCCTCGGTGAGCGGTGGCTGTAGGCACGGCACTTCCTGCTGTACCATTAGGCTTGAGCTGACGCTGAAGTCCTTCGATGCTCGCGACTCTCGGCGTCGCTGGAGTGACTGCGCTGGCGGCGGCCCCGTGACGAACGCTGCACCCACGTGGACATGACGTCCCGATCGGGCGCGCACCATCACTTCGTGCACTGAAAGGTGTACCGACGCTAAGGTCTACTAAGTGCTGAGAAGACGTCCGGGATCAGAAAGTTTGGAAGGACCAGTAACATAATTTCAGAAGGAAGCTAGTAAATCCTTTCATTCGAAACATCTCTAACTCGAAGAAGCTTCGGTTCTTCGGTTGTCCATTGTCCGAATTTTAGATCAAAAATGCTCTTACAACGCTATAGTTTTCCTGGAGGGTCATGGATAGGTCATGTCCATTACCATAAGAAGCGTCCAGAAATTATGTTAGCCAACAGGGGGAGGGGAGTCAGCGATTTGTTAAGCATTGTTAACAAGGGGGAGGGGGGTCAAGAGGGTGCTAACGTTAGCAGCAGGAGGTGAAAAATGCCGACAAGCGAAATTTCCGCTTGGCATGAGCAATTTTAACCCTAAAATTTCGTTGGTATCGCCTGCGGCGGGCCATTTTGGGACACTTCCCTGCTTCCAATTTTCGTTCGCCCATGCTGGCAAACGCAATCCGTTAAAATTCCGGAATTCACACTAGGTAAAATGACCTAAAAATTTTTTGTTATGCTAACGAGGGGAGGGGGGGGGGTCAAGCGTCTGTTAACAACTGTTAACAAGGGGCAAAAAAGTGCTTTGTTAGCTAACATAATTTCTGGACGTTCCCTAAGGCATATGTCTGTCCAAAAAATAGCAGCGTCAATCCTTGCCCCAAGAATGCCCGTGAAGACTTACGCAGTCGCCCAAGACCGGGAACGATGCTAGCCTTGTCGGTGGCTGAAGGAAATCGGTTAAAGTAGATGGACCTGCAAGAACACATTTCGAAGAATTCTGAAGTATAACGAAACGTACGTCTGAAGGTACGCGCATAGTTGGACCGGAAGAAAGCTAAGCGCAGCAGCCATGAATGAAGCGCCTAAACAATTCCAAACCCGCATTTGGCGCAAATGTTTTGCCAAGACCAACCGTATTTGAATCGGAACGTCGACGGTTCACCGGACGCGTTCGGCTTCATGCGAGGGTACATCTCGTCGTCCACGACGCAGATGAGTTGTAGTACCCCGGTCAGTACAACAAGACCTAAATCGGCATAAGAGTGACTACACAAATCACGCTTGCTTAGGGCAATTCCCTGAATTTGCGTCAATGGTACCGAAGAAATGAACCGGATTCGCCCCAACCATGTGCAACCGGGCCCTAGGCACGCCGGGCCGGGGCCCCGGGCCACGATTTGTCTGGCCTAGCCGGCCCCGGGCCTGGGGTAGACCCGTTTAGGGGCTCGAAAAAATTAGAAATTTCGCCCAAATTTTACCTATTTTTTCGAAAAATTGGCCAAAAATTTCCCATCTGCAGCTGGTTATTTAATATGCTGAAAGTCGAGATTCGTATACTAAGCTCGCCTGAAAAGGCCAAAATTCTACCTATAAGAAGTACCACGGGGGGGGGGGCAAAGGCACTTTTCGGGCCCTTGCGGGACGGCCTGGATTTAAGGGCCGGGCCTCGACATAAAGGCCCGTTGCACCATGTTTGGTTTGCCCTACCTCCAAGCACGTAAAATATCGCTGAAGCCAGGGTCTTCGCGTTCGTCCTGAGCTGCCCAACGACGCCGAGCAGAAAGGCGAGGACGCAAAGAATCGTACCGCCGACGTGCATCGCGGCCGGAACGGTTAGTCTGCCTAAAGCATACCGGCTGCTAGGCTTTCATGCGATGCCCTACCGAGGATGGCGCTGGTCGCTAGGCTGAAGTCGTTCAATTCCTCGCCGGTGTACGCTGGGTTCCAGATGCAGACGGGTGGGTTCTGGTCGTAGATCTCCTCCTGGTTCTCGATGCCAATGGCGGTGAGGTTCGCGGTGAGCCGCCGACACATTCCGAGGTAGCCGGCGTTGTAGGTGAATGGAATCTCCTAAAGATGAAGATTGGGAGGAGTTTCCCAGAATCGCTGTATGGAACGGGTGGGGGTCAGTACGACAAGGGGGGGGCAAGTCTTTGGCTTCGTTATGGGGGGGGGGGATCGACGACAACTTCAACATGGGGGAGGGTCAAGGGTTTTTTGGAATTTTATAGAAAAATAGTAAGGGGGACACTTAGCGAAAAAAATTATTTTGCTACGTCTAGCGCCCGCTGTATTTCAAGGAAGACAAATGTGTTCTCGCCCAATCCCCGTCAACAGAGCTTGCTTCCGGTCGGTCGACGGCATTGACGTTAAACTTGGTGGGTAGAGAATTGGAATATCTCTACTAGAGATATTCCAAAGCTGATCTGGAAGGAATCGGCGTCGATAACCGGCCAATTTTTGGAATCGTTCGGACCTGTGGGGCGTCGTGTCAGGCCCTGGATCTGGAGCCCAATGCGGCTCATTTGCTGATGGTAGCGCTTACCAGTGGATCGCCCTTGTCGTCTAGTCGGCTGATGGCTCTCGGTTCGGTGACGTGGACCCAGTTAAGGAGGAATATCGGCACGATCTGCATGGAGATCAACAGCAGCCCGACAGCCGAACTCGCGGCCCATGTCGACGTCTCCGTGCAGCGCGTGTTGACGAGGAACTAAACCATTCTCACGTGCTCTTTAATGCAGCCACGACAGCGATCGGCTGACCCAATAAGCAGCGGAAAATGACAAGAAATCCGTTTGGCCACCAAAGGTGCACATTTTTGGAAAAGCTAAGTTTTGACGAACATGACAGCACCTGACCTCATTGAACAACTGGGCAACCTTGCCGGACTATGAGCAATGCGCGACATTAACAAAAACAGTAAACAAATCTGCAGAAAGAAAAAGGAACTTACGCCCACTATCGGATTCGAAAACTCTCGACGTTCGACTGCGCCGTGGACTCGCTTCAAATCGGCAAAATGACCGCCGAAAGCGCTGAAAACCGGCTACTTAACCAACGTCAAAAGCAGCCTTCAAGAGCGGGTGATGAGCGACCTTTAAGGGTACTGCAGGTCCCCCAGTCTCACTTGAGCAAAGGTCCAACAAAAATGCACTTACCCAGCCATTTTCAACGTAAGATAAGCGCTCTTCAACCTCGTTTGACCGGTGAAAGGAAACCACTCAAGCGGGCAAAGGAGGCACCGCCGGTCGAGGGCGCCGAAATGGCTCAGTGGCGCTGATGGGCATTAGCTGCGGCTGCCAACACCAATTTGCCGGAGGACGCAGTTTTCGGCGAGAGGAGTGCGTGTAACCGTGTAAACACGGTGAAGTCGCCGTCGAAGTAATTCGTCCTTCTCGGAAGTAAATGAGAAACCGAGCGGACCACTTCATCTTCGGCCCGTCGGGCTTAACTTGCTAGGAAATGACTGAACGTGGTTCTGTGCGGGGGGGGGGGATTTTCTGCGCGGAGGGGGACCGTTTATGCTAGAATCAACCATGTGCAACGGGCCTTCAAGTCGAGGCCCGGCCCGGCCCGCGGGCAAAATTTTGAGGCCCGGGCCCGGGCCGGGCCGGGCCGGGCCTATAAGGCCCGGCGGGCCTTGGCATTTAGGCTAGACAGGAAAAATCCCCTTGGTCCCCCCTTTGGTACTTTCCATAGGCTAAAATGTTGCCTTTTATAATGAGTTCAACATACAACATTCGAGTATTATCGCCTAAAACAGCTTGCCGCAGGCACCGTCAGAGCGACTTTTTGACTAATTTACCAATAAGTGTATAGAAAATTTGACCAAAATGTGGCAATTTTTTAGCCCCGAGCCGGGCCGGGCCTACCCCAGGCCCGGCCCGGCCCGGGGCCCGGCTGGTTCTGCGAAATCCAGGCCCGGGCCCGGCCCGGCCCGGCGGGCCTAGGGCCCGGTTGCACATGGTTGCCTAGAATATGACCTATTACCATCATACACCCGAAATTGCCCTTTAAATGGCTTCTTAATGCATAAAGCATCGGGATTCACGCAAAAATCCAATATCCAATAAATTTTTTGACCAAAACCAAGGGGAGTACTTTTTGGTTCGAAATGTTTCGCCCAATTTTTGGCTCAGAATTGTTTCTTCTTGCCTCAGTAGGCATTCTGATGGCATTTGAAAGGCTTTGGTGTTTTTTTCTAACGCGAA
This sequence comes from Aphelenchus avenae, assembly GCA_020875895.1. Classification (NCBI taxonomy): domain Eukaryota; kingdom Metazoa; phylum Nematoda; class Chromadorea; order Rhabditida; family Aphelenchidae; genus Aphelenchus; species Aphelenchus avenae. The sequence continues at coordinate 139,450 of JNEY01000021.1, forward strand.
AACTTCATTATAGTTCCCCTGACTTGTGCCCTCCCCCCCCGTCCCCCGCCCCCATAATCCTCCCTAAAACAGAAAAGATCCTCGAACGCTTCACGAAGACTACGACAGCGACCACGCGGCCTACCGATTACCGGTCGCCATTGTCAAGTACGCAGGGATGGGCACTTTTTTTCTGGCAATCGGGACCGGGACCAAAACCACCGGGACCGGGTCAGTTAAATTTCGCCTCAAAACTGGTGCGGCTAGGGGTGGCAGGGCGGAGGGTGTCAGACCCCATACTTACATTACCTTACAGGGGAGGGGGGGGGGTGGAGCCATGCCTACGTAAGCAACGCTAGACAACTTGGCTCGCCGCTAGGCGCCGCCCAGACGAAATTTGGACTATATTGCTCAAATTTTCTCCTAAAATTATGTTGGTGTCGCCTGCGCCGGACTGTCCTGAACAAAATTTTTAACCATTTCTGACCACTAGGACGTCGACTTATGTCAGAACATGCACCTGCAAGTTGCGCCATATTTTTCACCGCCCTTCTTGCTTTTAACCTTCTACGTTGCATCCTTTACAAAAAGTTCATCTTTGCCGTGGCCTTGGCATCCCCTTGATAGACAGCACCTTTTTTGAAGAAGTTCTATGGACAAATTAAACTCACCCAGCGAAAACAGCGCATGGCCCTCTTGCGCACTTACAGAACGTTGATGCATGACCTCCGGGTAGCGTGAGTTGTACCTAGCGATTATATTGTGCCATGTACATGCATACTTGACACTATCAGTCCCCTGCTCATCGGTATACTGCAACTTATGCCTCGGAGTCAACCCTGTGCGGGAGCCGAGGGGTCCGGCCCCCGGCCCCCTGAAGGCCGGGGCTTCAGGCGCGGGCCCCCGTCATTTACAGACCTAAGCCCCGGCCGCTCACTAATTTTGCCTCCTTTCTGAGCCCAGTGCGGCCCCCGCTCACCCTAGGGTCGGGCGCCCCGGGGAAATGTGCGAACGTGATTGTGCTTCCTCGTCAAAGAGAGTTATCGCGCAAGAAAGACGTCAAAAAGACGCGCTCCTCTTTTTTCATCTCCCAATGAAACGCCTAAGTTTTTCGCCCGTGTTTGACGACCTGTTCAAAACTGAAGGCAAACTGCACACGTACGGGAGAAGACCGCTTACCTCGACATGGCATCCACAGAGGCAGTGGCGATTAGCGCGGTCTTGCGCTCTGTGTCGAAGCTTTCGCCGCCGTGACCCATTGCTGAAAACGCGCAAGATTAAGAAGTGCATGTAGAAGTAGGGCTATTAGGCCAAATGCGCGCTCTCACGTCGACAAATGTCGCTTTATTCATACGGTCTCGCGGTCCTGCTGTTACAGCGAGCACCTGAAAGAGGAAGGTCACTTGACCCGGAAACGAGCATGCATTGCAATTCCCGTCCGACTAGCATGTGTCGTGGTGCGTCACTGCTCATATCAAGCCGTTTTCTTCTCGGCAGGGCACGAGCTCGAATAAGGGCAACAAGAGGAACGTCCAGAACAGACTACTGGGACGATGAGACCGCCTTAAGAGTGTTAGCCTTTAGACCTACTAGAGGTCCGCGGATGAATGAGACAAGAACGAAATAAAGTCGATAAGAATAAAAGTCGCGTAAAATAAATGAGAATGAGAAAAGCTGAGGACCACTCTAAAGTCGGACGCCTTACCTCAACGATGACCACGCAACTGATAGACTTACGCCGCTTCTATACTAGGGATGCTGACAACCGGGCGGGTAATTTGAGAACGGAAAACAGCACTTTTTATAACCGAATGAAGGGTAGGAGCATTACGAAAGGTGACGCAAAACGAAAGGCACATCCGAAAAGGCCGCCGTAGCAGCCTCGCTGCGAAAAGGCAACATCGCTCGCCAAAAGGAGACGGTACCCACTCGCCAAAAGCGGTCACACGAGAACACTGCGTCGTGCGCGTAGGTTAGTTTATTGCGGCCAGAGGAGCCCCATTTTTCACCGTCGCGCTCGAAAGTTTACCCGTTACAGGTGACAGCTCGTGCTCACAATGAGCCATCCGCAAAGTCGCAGCCGACTCCCGGAAATTTCTTTTGCGTATCGCTTGAAATACGAACGGAAAGCGTAAATGAAAATACGAATTGGCGACACACTTAAATGTAGCGCTTGTTGTTTGGAACATCCTTTCTCAGAACCAAATTTCGCGGGGGGGGGGGCATTCCTTTGTCTGTGACAGGAAAGGGATTTTTCGGCCCGCCACAGGCGATACCAACGAAATTTTGTCAATGACTGTGAAGGTTTCCGTTAAAATTTCACTAAAAAATTGCGATGTTTCGAAGGAAATCACCCTCTTGCCGGCCGCAGGCGAAGCCAACGACATTTTACGCAGCACTGAGGTCCAGAAGCTCCAGTTTCTCTGAACTTTCCCCATCTGATCTCAGCTCTCGGAACACGTACCTCTAGAAGGAGTTTGACGCTTTGCACAGTGACTAAACCCATTCAAAAAGATCCCGACATGGCGGCGCACGTGAGAGTCGGGAACCGCATCGGTGTCGGATACCTGACTTTCATTGTAGTCGGAATCCGCTTTAGTTTCGGAATCGAAGCGAAATCACGTTCGGACTGAACTGTGCCCCGCCCAGTTGTCTGGAACTGCCTAACGTATCTGCGCTTGAGGAAAGAAGCAGCGTGGTGATTTATTTGGGCTTAATCGCTTTCAACGATAATTACTAGATCGTTTCGAAATCCCAAACAGCGCTTTGCTTGTACTCCTCTCCAGGCGCCAGCCAGATCGCCGGGAATTCCGGATGATTCACCGCATCCGGATAGTGCTGTGTTTCCAGTGCGACGCCGCTGTATTTGCCGTACGATTGGCCGTACTTGCCGCCACGCTCGTCCATGTACTGAGCCGTATAAACCTGAAAGCGGAAGCGATTTCGCCTCGAAGGCTGCAGAAGGTTATAAACATTCTCAAGCCTGGTCCAAAATGGCCTTATGAGTGAACAGACATTTTCTGGACCAAGCCTTACCCGAAGAGTTGACGCGGACCGCTCCCCCTTCCCCGTACCATGGGCCCAGCCGTAACCACGGCTCGGTACCGTGTACGGAAGCAAAATGTAGTAATTTTTGGCACTTTTCTGTCCTGATTTTGAGGAAAAGTCGCTTACTACTGAGACGTCCAAATACCGCCAAAATAGTAGCGGCAAGTAAAAAAAGACCGAACATTACGGAAAATTCTGAGGACATCGCCCAAAAATGACGAAAATTGCTTAATATTGGCCAAAAACGGCTCAAAGCTCGGCCTGGCTCTACAGATGCCGTGGTGACCCCGCCCCTGTGCCGCGGAGCCAAGCCGTGACACGGCTCGGCTCGGCACCACGGCTTGGCTTAGGGTTGAACAAGTACTTACCTGTACGCCTGGCTGCGTTGACGAAACAGTCAGCTTTATGCCGGTCTCCTCACACGACAACTCCGCCAGTGGCTTCGGCGTTGAGGTATCCTCAGCACAAAAATGAGCGTCGTATCCGAGCGCGGGTAAAAGCTGCGGAAGCCTGTCCCCTATTCTGGCACCGGTGCGCAGATCGACGGGAGTTCCTGGAATAAGACGGATGTTTTCGGTGAGTTAAGTGGGACGTGACGAGGTCAGGATAGCAACGGACACACCAATCCATGCTTGGAACAACCCTTTCCCGTTTGGACAGTCGCATGAGACGTCGCTAGGCTGGACAAAAAGCCTGGAGCCACAGGAACAAGACGATTGTCTTCAGCCAATTTGACCGAAAGTAAAGGTTCTTCAAAAAGCCGATTGAGCAGAGGTAATTTTGAAGGCGGAGAAGGTAAGCTCTGTGGCATGTACACAGTCTTTGGTGCAGGGCCGTATGCAGGATTTCAGGTAGCGAGAGGGGAGGTCTGGAACAGGGGGTGGACCCCTAAAATGGCCTCAAATCACTAAAATAACGTTAAAAATGCCATATTTAGCCTTTATTAACTATCCTTTTTAGCTTAATCTTTACCAATTTTCTAAAAAATTCTTCACCAAAGGGTCCTCCCTCACCCCCGCTAAATACGGCCCTGCTTTGGTGTTCTTGGCAAACACGCCCTTGTGCGCCGTTGTTACCTTCCACTGAGCGGATCTCTCCGGTCACCAAATGGTTTCCGTCGGTCGGCAAGAATGCGTCCGAGAAAACCGTCAGTCGATGGTCCTTAATATCGCGGACGTTCTTTGCGACTCCGTGGAGGTTGAAGTACGTGTGGTTGGTCATGTTCACGGGCGTCATCTTCGAGCCTTCGTTGACAGCCGAGTATTCTGTAGCACTTCAATCGTTCGAGATTCTCTTGGTACAGAACTTGCCTATTTCAAGTCGATTCGCGTCCGCCGGAAATCGGTACGTTATCGCCGCTCGGATAACGCTCGGGTAGCCTTCTTCGCCGTCCTCGCTGAGATATTCGAAGGTAACGAAGTCGCTTCCCACTGCCTTCGTCTTCCAAAGGCGCCGGCTGAAGCCGCGCGGGCCGCCATGCAGATGGTTCGGGCCGTTGTTGACCGGCAGCTGGTATGTGGCGCCGTCAAGGGTAAACTTGCCTTCTCTGAAATACAGTGGCGGATCTACGACTCGCCAGAAACCCTGGGCAACGGGCCTTCAAGTCGAGGCCCGGCCCGGGCCGGGCCGGGCCGGGCCTTAAGTTTTTTGAAGGGCCTAAAAATCCCCTCGGTCCCCCTTTGGTACTTTTCTGCAGGTCACTTTTTAATGTTCACTGTATGTTTAACAAACTATCCGCGTGTTGTGACATCTATAATAGCCTGTTTCATGCGCTGCCATAAGGATTTTTCGGTTTATTTGGCAAAAAAGGTTAAAATTTGGCAAAATTTGTCAATTTGCTCGCACAATCCCTGGTACTTACCTGATCCGATTGCACACGCGGCCGACGACGCAGCCTAGGTAAGCGTCGTTCTTCTCGTAGCCGGCTAGGCGCTCGTGGCCCAGTACGACGTCCACCTTCCGACCATCGTTAGCAGTTACTTCGAGACTGCGGACACTAGCGCCGTACTCAATAAGTTCGATGAAATTGCCGGACGCGTTTGTGATTGTGTATTTCTTCACTGGTTCATTTGTATCCGACGTGATGCCGAAATCTTCAACCGAAACGTTCGTCGACATGTCCTATTCGAGGGAAAGAATAGGCATTATCGACTCGAAGTAAGTAATTCGAGTGCGGAATCATTTGCGCGAAAGAATCATGGAAAGCTTCGGCAATGAAAACTGCGCAAACGGCGGGACGTCCGCCTAACAGACTGCTTGCACGATTTAAGCAGTACATAAAGGAGAAGGAGGTACTTACACGTGTCGACTGAAACAAAAGGAATGAGTAGCTCAAGAGGGGAATTCAAGACCGGAACGACACTTACTTCCGCAAAGCAACGACGCCGCAGCCTAATTATGTATAGTTCAGCAGCGCTAATTAGCTTCAACAGGAAGTAGCCCAAAACGGATGCCAGATAATTGCTCGAATGTATTCGGGGTAAAGCTCGTTGGGCAAGAAGTGTTACTAGGCAAACACCGAGCCCAAAACAACGGACTGCGCGTGAAACATGACTCAAAGCCGGCGTGCACGCGCAGTCGAGACAGCCCGGGGTCAATCGTCGGGCGGGAGCAGCCGACGTGGCCCGCTAAACCCTGCGTTCCGATAATGGGATTAAGCGACCTTTGTTCCGCGTTCCGCGACGATAGCGTACAAAGAGCGAGCACTTCACGCTCAGCCATTTGTTGCGCCTCACTTCAGTGCTTTTTCGAACTTCGGAGACGGATTCGGTTCTAGTTATTTCAATATTACAGCCCTGATTTCAACAAGGATTCATTAAACTTTGACTTTCGTTAAACGCTGTCAGTATCGCCTTAGCTCAAAAAAAACAAAGAGCATTTCGAGTACGGTTAACCTATAGGTTTCGGAACAACGACAAGGAATGCAACCAGTTGTTTTATCTCTGAACGATTGCAACTGTAGGTTAGTAGAAAGTGAACAATGCCAGCGGCCATCATTATCTCTCGCTCGCCGCCGTCGCTCACGAAGGTTACGCCTTCGCTGCCATCGGTCATTATCGCAAGTCCAAGATTCGGCGGTATCGGTGGCGGCGCTGGAGGAATAGGAGGTAGCAGCGGAAACGTCGGGGGAAACACGTTCATAAACTAGGCTGAACGCGTCTGTCCGTCATCATTCTGCTTCAGCTGAATCACTCACTAAAGCCTCCCTAAAGAGAGAAGGCCTAAGAGGAAGCATGCTCATAAGCTTAATACCGTTCAATTACACTGCATTTTTGTCACTGGCATATTGATCACGTAACAAACGTGTTGGCGAACTTAGCGGAACGTGGCGAACCTTGGAAAGTTCTTCGCTTATCGAGCGCTCAGACACTGCTGTGTAACAGCGCATGGAGGCTGCCTGCGCGTCGTTAGAAAATGTTTACGGAGAATGGGAAGAATGACGCTTCAGATGATACACCAACTTGCTGGCATCGAGTGCGGGCGGCTAAAACGCTATAGGTAATGAAGACCGTCTTCGCTACGACTTGAACCTGAAGCATCCGTGCTCTCCGGCCTCCGATGACCACGAACGTTGCGATTAGTTTGCGCCAAAGACGATTTACAGGGGGCAATATTCCTGAGCGCTCGTACGACGATCAGGGATTTCATGGATTAACCGCAGTGAGTAAGTACCACGAGGCACGTATGACGTTCCGCTGAGCTAGGTTGGTAAAACAGAAAACCTTCAAGTCCTACTTGTTCCCACAATGTTGCAACCAAATCAAGCAAAGCTCAAAGAATCTTGCGTACAAAACTATGGCCGCTTTGTTCGTTTCCGTTTTTCGCCACTGATTTATTTCGCAAGGTGCTAGGCTGCTGAGCCATTGTTATTTTCGCCTTCTACCATTTTTGTCGACTCTTCAAGCGCTGGATTCGTTTTCCCGGTTTTCGCTGCATTTTTTGGTCATCTCGTGCTTCGGTTGCAAAGTTTGACGAGGTAAGGACGCTAACTGATCTTTAAAGCCTTGGCCCTCTTCGCTCACTAAAGGGCAGGTCGAAACAAACCTCAGAGTTTTGCGGTGAATTTCAACTTCCACTTTTGGTGACAAAAAAGTACCATTTCGAACCTCTCACCCGATTACAAGGGGGGGGGGGCAAGAACGGGAAATCAAGTAAGGGCGCTACAAAGCAAACTACCTACGCACACTTCCCCCCCCCCCCCTCCCGCGGCCGCATACGACGTGGTCACTCCGAGTGGCCCGTGGGGAGCGGTAGAAAAACTCGTAGAAAAGCATCGGGGAAGTGGCTTGGGGCTGAAATGGGCATAGTGTCGTCCGTGGTCATCTTCTGCCTCCAAGCTACTACGGCCAAGTGCACGCGCAAAGGTTATTCTTTTGTTAATGTGCGCAGTTCATGCAATCAGCTTTATCCCAGTTTCCTGGTGGCTTAAAGTACGAACGCAACTTGACATGATTAGTTGGCACTCAAGCGACCGATCGAAAGTTGTGTCGAGCATTCAAATGACTGGTACTGGACTGGCGATGCTCAAACGACGTGCTGTCATTTGCTTTTTCAGATCCGTGATGGCAGCGACCACCAAGCGTCACATGTGCAAGGAACGAGGAAAGCTGTTTCGGTCACCTAGCGACCTGGCTGCACATGACCGGGTTCATTCCGGCGAAAAACCTTTTCCATGCGAGGAGTGTGGCAAGTGGTTTTCCCACAAAAGCAGTCTCCGTGAGCACTTGCGCATTCACACCGGCGAGAAGCCCTACAAATGCGAGCAGTGCGGAGATTGCTTCACTTTGAAATGTAGCCTTACACGCCACCAACGCACACATTCCGGCGAAAAGCCGTTCGAGTGCGAAGTGTGTGCTAAGCGCTTTGCACAGATGGGCCAACTTCGGATTCACCAGCGCGTCCATACTGGCGATAAACCGTATAAGTGCGAGCAGTGTGACAAGCGCTTTTCGCAAAAAGGCAGTTTTCTACAGCATGGACGTACGCACACCGGCGAGAAGCCCTACGTGTGCGCGGAATGCGGGGACAGCTTCACGGTGAAAAGTACGCTGACGGCGCACCAACGCAAACACTCCGGCGAAAAGCCGTTCGAGTGCGAAGTGTGTGGGAAGCCGTTTGCACAGATAGGCCAGCTACGGAATCACCAGCGCGTCCATAGTGGCGAGAAACCGTATCAGTGCGAGCACTGTGGCAAACGGTTTCGAGGCCTTTGAAATGGTCCACCTGTCGAAATAAAATGCTTTTCAGCACCGCTTTGTTTCACGCATTAATCAATTAATAGATTTAATCAATTAAAAATTAAACAAATTTTTAATTAATAGATTTTTAATTAAAACAATTACAAATCTATAAAATAAAGATTAGTCGTGGTCTACTTATATTTATAAATCTAAATTTTTAACTACAGAAAATAATTTTTTAAATTATTATTTTTTGGTTTTTAAACATATAATGGTTTTAGTAATTTACCTAGGTATAAAAAGTATTATACCTCGGCTTATTTGATCCAAGTCCGGTAAAACTCTTCCAGACAAACCTTCGTGCAATGCAGATGCCAGTGGATCTCTCGCGGGAAGTGGTCTAAAAGTGGTGTAAAATCCGTGAAGCACAATCTATTGAATGACGGTTTACTCCGCGCTACAACATTGCTCATTTGCCAACGGAAGGCGGCTTTTAGTTGACGCACCACAGAAAAACCACGTTTAAACCACGTTTTCACAGAAAATTTTTGGTCAGTTATGAAAACCACGTTTAATCATGCCTGCTTGCCACCCGCACCGCAGTTAGACTACCGATGCCCAAAAATAAAGAGATAATTATAGTCAACTTACGTAGCCGACGTGGTCGCGGCCGATGATGACTCGGCATCTGCCCAAATGATGGGACCTTTGACGTCGTGTGTCATTGATTGGCCCTTGTCTAAATTGCGATTTCTACAAAAATTAGGTTAATAATGGTCCAAATTTGAGTATCATAAGCTCTTCGCTTTAAACCAGCCTAAACTAGAGGTGTAGAATCCCTCGCCCTCACCTCAGGCCGGGTGCCGAGCCGACACCCCCGAGCCGAGTAGCCGAGCCGTGGTACGGCTCGGTACCGTTCCGAGTTGCCACAATTTTGGATTTATTTTTGGTACTTAAGGCCGAATTTTCAGGAAAAGTAGTCATTACCGTTTAATACCTCCAGTTTCGGTCAGAATGTCACATACTGGTCCACATAAACAAAACGAAGCCAAAAAATCGGCGGGGTTTTGGGAAACACCGAAAAAAGTCAAATTGGTATAAAAAAATTTAACCAAAAAGCAGCCTAAAATTAGACTCGGAAAACGGGGCCGTTTTCTTCGGCCATGCCTAGCCGAGCTGACACCACCCGAACCGAATGCCGAACTCGTTAAAAGGGCTCGGCACGGCAGCTCGGACCGGCGCGGTCCTATACCTCTAGCGTGAATTGTTTCGGACAAACCTCGTTCCGACGCGGATGCCAGTGGTGCGTCAGGTGCCGGCAGTGGTCTAAAAACTGGCGTAAAACCCGTGAAGCGCATTTTCCTGACATTAAATCGTAAGACTTTTCATATTAGAGTAATGTGAAGGAAATGTGGTCAGAATGCTGTATATGAGAGAGGTCAATGTTATCATGTGGCCAGCCATTACAACAGCCTAAGCCAAGGCCAAAACTTAAGCGCTACGGCTAAGCCAATGAAACATACTGAGCCTAAGATTAGGCAAACGGCTTAAGCTTAAGCCTAAAACAAATTGATTGCGCTCCGCCCAGATTAGACTGTCCTCTCATACGGAACCCGCCGTAAACGTCGATTATGAGGTGCTTGGAAGGTGGGCACCTTGGACATGGAGCGTTTAAGGTTTTTCGGAACAATGCTGGAAATGACCCCCCGTTGCGTCTAAAAACCGTAGCAACCTATTAAGTTTGAGCTAGGTTTTCAATCCTCATGACGGCTTGCTTCCGATGAAAAAAGCTGTTAAACTTCTTATGTCTTAAATTGAATAGACTAATTTAGTCAAAACTTACATAGCCGACGTGGTCGCGACGAGCAGCAGCGCCGCAAAAAGTACCGCTAACGTGGTTCGCATCGCAACCGCATCTGGGCTCCCGAAGATCTCCGCCGCTATTTATAGGCAACTCTTGGTAGGCCGAAGATCGAGACGGGCGAAGGTCAACGCAGCGAATCCGCTGCAGCGCCGCAGCGGCTGCCGGTAGGCATTCGCGTCGCGCTAGCATTTCCCAAATGCAAATTCGATGTGGAAATCGCCGCACGAAGGCCCAGGATGACCGCCGGTGACACGGACGGCCGGTTACAGCGGAGATCAAGGTCGACAGGCATCCTTCTGGATCGGCTGAAGATCCAACGGATGAAGGCCGACGCGCCGAACCGCTGTCAACCGGCAGCGCCGCCGACAAACGTTGTGGGAGCCCGTGCAGCGCAGCATCCGCAGCGGCGGTTATGTGCATATTATGACCTTTGGCGGCGGTCTTGGAAATACCGTATTTTCTCTAATAAACCCCCCGGGGGATCTAATTCGCAATGGTCCCCGGGAGCGGGGATCTATTAGGTGCGGGGGGGGGGGTCTATTAGAGAGGGGAGGTTATTTTAAAATTGAAAATTTTCGGGCCGAAGGCCCGAAATTTAGGGAAATTTTGTGTCAAGGGCGACCAAAAATTCACCAAAATTTGTCCATATCACTGAGTATTTTGTCCAATATGTCTATTTTATGCCTAAATATGCACTAATTAAGCTTTAGTAGCCCTAAAATACACCTAAAGACGGCACTCCAACGAAGAAAATGGTTGAAAATAGTGAAAAATGAGTGTGGGTACCTGATTTGGACCCCGGGAGGGGGGCCTAGTTGAGAGGGAGGTTATTAGGTGGGGGGGGGGGCTAATAAAGGGGGGTTTATTAGAGAAAATACGGTACCAGCCTTGCGACCGAAGACGTGGATGATTCCGACAGACGGCAGCGAATTTCATGCCTGCGGCAATGCAGTGCAGTGAAAATGCAGTGATGGTTATCGCCGCCACCGCTTTATTTCCCCGATCCGAATTCGGTGCGTAACAGATGCAAATTTGGTGCGCGAATCGCCGCACGAAGGGGTCGGATGACCGCCGGCGACGATGACGGCCGTTTCCAGCGGAGAATCCAAGGCCGACGGACGCTCGTCTAAGTGAATTCGCAATCCCATGTAAAGCGGATTCCGAACCACTCATACAAGAAACTCTTAGAGCCACAAATGGGATTTTAATCTACTTTGTATGGGATATGTAGTGATAACAAACTTGTGGTGATAGTGGGGATTTGAAGGTTGTACGGAGGTACACCAGCGCCAACCCTGGCAGGGGACGGGGCCAGGGGACCGGCCCCCGGGGCCGGCCCGGGGCCAGGGTCAGTCGGGGGGGGGGGGCATGTCCGCCCACCCCCTATCAGGTTTGACCAGCGCTATAGTGGTCAAGGATTGCTCTGGCGGCGTCTCAGCCAGCCGACTAATGCATACCAAGAAGAATCGTCGTTGCTCGTTTACCGATCACTCTTTGATGAAAAATTGCAACGCATTTAATGTTATTAAAACGAAACGAGTTCGGGTCAACTAGCGGCTGGGCTGCGCTTCGCGCAGCCTGCGCCGCTATCGGGGTTACTTGTACCAGGCAGACAACGTATGAATTAACAACATAAACTGTTTTTCACAGAGATTGCATTATAGTTCCTAATACCCCCTTCACAAAAATGAACGCTGTTTTTGGATTCTCTATGCGGGAAATCCCCCTAAAACCGCAAATCAGGTGAAGTTTTGCCTTTTTGTCCGCTTGGGAAGCATGCTATAGCGGGCCCGCTATGGCATGTAAGCATGGGACCCCCCCCCCCTACCCCCTCCAAAATACCCCCCCCTCACAAAAATGAACGCTGTTTTTGGATTCACCATGCAGGAAAACCCCCAAGGACCGCAAACTGGATGAAGTTTTGCCTTTTTGTCCGCCTGGGAAGCATGCTATAGCGGGCCCGCTATGGCATGTAAGCAGGAGCCAGGAGTTGAAACTTTGGTCCATCATAACTTTTTTTCTAGCCAGCCGATTCGGCTGAAACTTTCCACTTTTACATAAGTTTAGACGCCCTATTGAATGATACCAAACTTGGCCCGATAACGAAAATTTTTTTGTGGGACAAACATACACCAGCGCTTTAGTGTATAAGGATGGTTTAAGACGCAATAGCTTTGTGGCGTCGTTGGTCCAACTGCCCAATTCCGATGCACCTTCGCGAATCCGATGCGCTTATTGACCATGCCGTGGACGTTGCAGTAGGTCTGGAGGAAGGGCGCGCCGAGTAAGATCGTCGTCATGTTCGGCGCGTCTCCGAAGATCCCGAAGGGGACCACGTTGACGCCGCACTTGCCAGGACTGAGCCCGGGCGTGCCGGAGCCAGCGCCTCTGAATTTCATGAATTGGAATTTGACTCTGATTTTCGATGAATTTCACATGTGCTTGAGCGGTGGTTCTGTTCTGTCGCCGAAGCGGATTTTGGTCCACCTGAAATGGACTGGAGTTCGCGTTCAGTTCGTTTCATTTCAGGTCAGCTGAATTCAATTTCACTGGCGAACCCGTTCAAGTCTGACAATCTTCGCCCGCCGCAGGCGCCAATAGAAAAGTTTTTGCCTTTGAGACAATTTCCGTTGAAAAATTGGCGAAAACTTGCAAAAATCAGAGTAACAGGTCGGGGTCGGGTCGTCTACCGACCTGACCCCCTCCCGACCCGACAAAGTCGGAATGTCGGGTCGGCTCGGCTGCCTAACACTATTCTGAACATAGGGAACGTCCAGAAATTAAGTTAGCATAACTAAGCCGATTTTTGACTTTTATTTTTTTACGGCTTTTAATTGTCAGGCAATGCCAGATTTTACAATAGTGTACCATGCAGCAACCGGCACACTCACTGCAATCGTGCAAGCGGACGGTCCGGAAGCTGGACGTCCGGAGACGGCTCGTCACGTAGCGGAACGATGGGATCCTTGACCTTGAGTGTCTTAGCTTAATAACATACCTACTTTCAAATTTGTCTTCACCAAAGTGTCCCGCCTTACGCTATCGACGACTTTCTATTTTTGTGCGATGAACTGCCAAGTTTACTGAACTTTATAGAACTGAATTAAGGTCAACTGTACTCGACCTTGGGTTCAGTTCGGTTCAATTTATCGCAAAAAGTCCCAGTTCATGGAGAACACTGTTGCGAAATCCGGCGTCAAGGAAATTCAGCGAAGGCGTGCAAAGGAATTGCATTGACTAGTGGAATGATCTGATAATATGCGTAACGGGCTTTGACGTTTCGTTGACGGCTAGTTCGCCTGTCTCTCACTGAAGTATTACTTGTCTTTGACCTTCTGTTCGGCAACGGACGGGCTCAGCCTCAGACGAAATGGAATTTATCCTAGGCTTCAGGTTTTCGTTAGTTGCATGTAAATGTCGGCATTCGTACAGATAGTACGGCCGTACCGTACCGTACTGTACGGTTTGGGTACGGTACGGCGCGTTCCGTCCGGTACGGAGGACGGTACGGCTGGGCGGTCCAGTACGGAGGACGGTACGACTCCACTTTTCTCAGTATCTAGCACAAGTCCGGGCCGTACTACGGCCCGTACCGTACTCCGTACTGTACGGTACGGCAAGCGGTTGCCGGTCCTTAGTTGCTTGCAGAACTAGAAGTTGTGCTGAAACTGTCTCACTATAACAATATGCTTATAGTGACTAATTTAATTCACAGTGATTAACAACGCTGCGGGGCTGTTTTACTTCAAATGTCACAGACTATATATCAACAATGTAAGATACGACAATCTACCTATCATACAGCAACCGACGCCCTCACTACAGTCTAGCAGCCGGGATTGCCATGGAAGATTTTACAATAGTCTTCCATGTCGTGCAAACGGACGGGCTGCGGCGGAAGCTGGACGTCCGGAGACGCCTCGGCAGGTGGCGCAACGGTGGGATCCTCGACCTTGGGCGCCGACGGTTCTGCATTGTCGCACCAATGATCACCATTCCCGTCAACACATCCCGGGTTTGGCGAAAGCTGGACGCCGGGAGACGGCTCGGCATGTGGCGCCATGACGGGGTCTTCGGTTTTGGGCGGCGTCGACGATCCCGCATTGTCTAAATCATCGTTTCGAAAATATGAATTAAAGCTTTGGTAAATATATGGGTAAAGTGGGCTTCTTTTAAGTCAGCGTGATTCATTCAGACGCACCTTGGTGCGATACAGGCGCCAGCGCTACATACTGCACCTTTGGTACGGTTTCGGGGTGCGTCGGCAGTTTGGCGGACGGAGAAGCCGATTCGGCATCAAAATTAAATTTAAATATTAAATTTTAAATTTTCTAAGATAGGTATAATCTGTTTATTAAATTTTAGTATTATAGGTTTAATCCAACAAAGACGGGGTACACAAACAAACTTTCAGACAAACCTTGTTCCGATGCGGGTGCCAGTGGTGCGTCAGGTACTGGTAGTGGTCTAAAAACTGGCGTAAACCCGTGGAGCGATTTTTTATGACATTGAATCTTGAAAAATTCACATCAGCATAATGTGAAGAAAAGGTGGTCAGAATGCCTTATGAGAGAGGACAGTTTAATATGAACGGGGGCATCCATTAAAAAGCAACTAGGCCTAAGCTCAAGCCTAAATTTAAAATATGCCTAAGCATATATCAAGGACCCGAGTCCAAGGAACGGCCTAAGATAAGCCTGAAATAAATTGGCCGCGCGCCCCATAACAACCATACGGCACTCCATGGTAAAATCGAGCTTTGGGTGTTCGGAAGAGGTGCAACTCCCATACCTGGTTACCGGGTGAACATCGCCCATTGCGCATATTATGGCATGGGGACCGGTGTGGAAAATGTCTAAAAGCTGATGCCTTGGAAAGACGGTCATACTTTCGAGTCTCACGCTATGTATAGCCACAGTAACTCATCATGTGTGAACCAACGTTTGTAACCCGCATGCCCGCATTCTTCCGATGAGATAAAAGCAGTTAAGCTATTTGTAAATTCACCCGAAATTTAGTCAACTTACATAGCCGACGTGGTCGCAAGCAACAGCAGCGCCGCAAAGAGTACCGTGAACGTTGTCCTCATCTCAACCGCTTCTGAGCTCTCGAAAATCTCCATCGCTATTTATTGTCAATCGCTTGGCGGTCGAAAATCTAGACGGACGCAGCCGAGATGCAGCGAATCGAAAATCGCGTCGGCCGCGCTGCCGGCGGGCGTTCCGGAGATCCGCGCGGCGCAGCATCGGCAGCGGCAGTCATGCGCATGTTATGCCCTCTGGCGCCGGTGACGGATCCGATAGCCCAACGCCGCCGGCGGCGCTAACATTTCCCCGATGCAAATTCGGTGCGGAAATCGCCGTACGAAAGTTCAGGATGACCGCTTGCGACGCGGTCGGACAATTCCAGCGGAGCTCAAGGTCGACGGGCTTCCTACTGAATCGGCTCAAGATCGACGGGCTGCCGACCGATGGTCGCCGCAGCGTATTGGTCGGCAGCGCCGCCGATGGGCATTTCAAAAATCCACGCAGCGCTGCAGCCGCAGCAGCGTTTATGCACATATTACGCGCTGTAGCGGCGATGGTGGAAATTCAAGCCAGCAGACGTGGACATTGCAGACCAGGGATGGGACCGAGACAGGGTCTCGGTCTCGGAAAACCGAGAGTCTCGAACCATTTTGGTGGTCTCGGTCTCGGTCCCAATTGGTTTTCTTACTCTCGGTCTCGGTCTGATTTTCGGAATCCCCCATTCCGAAAATGCAGATTCCAAAACTGCAGACACCGGCAGCGTATTTCACGCCTTGCGGCGATGCACTGCTACCCCAGCGATGATTACCGTAAATCCTGTAATTAGGGCCCCCCTTTAATTAGCGCCCCCCCCTCTAATTAGGGCCCCCTTTGGACCTCAAGTGAACAATTAGGGCCCCCCCCCCTCTAATTACGGCCCCGGGGCCCTAATTAGAGCAACAGCCAATAATCTTTTTAAAAAGTAAGTTTGACTTACCAGGAAAACATGTTTTCTCGACGTTTTGGACCAGTGGGAACATATTGGGACAGATGTTTGTGACACTAAAATTTTTAATTTTTTTATCGTCCTTGGAGTGAACCAAAGGGGGGACCCTTAG
>JNEY01000021.1:186145-279262 GCA_020875895.1 Aphelenchus avenae
TAGCCTACGTCCCCCCCCCCCTTTGCCCCCCCCCCCTCCGCGGCCCTAGCCGCGGAGGGGGGCTACGTCCTTGCTCGACGTCCTTGCTCAACCCTTAACCAAAATCATCAAGGATACGCGGGTCAACCTAGAGTACCTCATGTCCGCAGCGGGATTTGGCGATCCGAGCCTCGGTGAGCGCTCGGTAGGTCGCCGCTCGGCTCTCCGCTGGCGTATCCTTCTTGACGTCGATCTTCTTCACGGCGAACTGTTTGCCGATGTCCGCCGGTTTCAGGCCCTTTGCTTTGAAGACACAGGACAGGCTAAAAAGGTACCTATGTTGAACTGTGCCATCCACCGGGAAATGGCCACCTACCCTTGGCCAACGATCTCTGCTGTCCGCTCGTAGTCCTCTTCGATGCGGTGGTTCTCCGCGACTTGGCGGATACGTGCCTTGAAGGCCTAAAGGAAGACGCCTACAAAGGAATTTTAGCGGCGCCTAGAGGAGAGCCAAGCGCCTCGTACTAGTGCTTGGAACAACGTAGGCCTTAGATGGGATTTGCCGAAAGGTGGCGCAGAAGCCGCAAAGGGGAAGCCCGCCACCTGAGAAATTGTTGGATTTGTGGTTCAATGACCGTTGAAAATACTCGGCCAAGGCAAAGAGAAATCGCAGTTTTAGCCCGAAGTCAGCAAAGCCAACGTTTTTGGCCATTCTCTGAAACTTGCTGTTGAAAATTTGACCCATTGGCCTCGTGGCCTCACCGGGCAGTTCACTTCTTACCGCGGCGACGCCGTTGGAGTTCTTAGTGTGCGTTCGAAATCTTGCACCATTGTCGAAGCCGGCACCGCATTTGTCGCACGCATATGTGTAACGTCCGTTGTGCACTCGCCGTTCGTGTTTTCTAAGACCGTCGCGCGAAGAGAAACAGTCGTTGCATATCGGACATTTCAGCCGACGTTATGTTCCGTGGACCTTGACGCGATGATCTTCGAACTCGACGTACTTCTCGGTGTCGAATTCGCATCCTGGCACGTCGCACTTAAAGTAGCTTCCGCACGATGCTTCGTGCTCCAACAAGTGCCGTTTCCAACCGAATCGACGTCCACAGCTGACGCACTTTAACTGATCAGGGTCGGTGTGATGTAGCATATGCGATCGAAGAAGACTTCTCCGGGTAAACGCTTTGCCGCATTCGGCACATTCGCACGTTTTCGCGTGAAGGCGTTGGTGACGTTGGAGATGGCAGCTTTGTGCGAATCGCCTGCCACACTGCTCGCATTGGTATGGCTTGCCATCGGAATGTGGGCATTTGTGGCTCTTAAGCGTGCTTTCCCACCTGAAGTAGAGATGTAGAAACGACCCCCTTCCGAGCTCAGTTCTGAGCTGACCCCCTCCGTGCGGAGTTCCGTTCCGAGCTCAGCCCGGCGCCGTTTTTGGACCCGTTTTCAGCCCTAAAATTTTGGACTTTTTTGGCCCTTCTTGACCTTTTTGGCCGAAACTTTCCTGAAGGTCATCGACTACCGACTAACCGACGAATCCCGTCGAAAATGCTACTTATTCCATGAAAAAGTATAACGAAACCAAAATTTGCAAGGAGTTCTTGTGAAAATTGGCCAGAAAAGACCACTTGTGCTTGGATTTCGGCCTAAACAGCCCAAAAGTCGGCTCTAAAAACGGCGCCGTATTCGTGCCTACGCCGTCTTCCCATACGTCCCTCTCCTGTGCCGAGTTCCGTTCCGAGCAAAACTGTAAACGGCTCGGCACGGCAACTCGGCACGGAACGATCTCCACCTCTAACCTGAAGGCAGCGCCGCAGTCCTCACAAACGTAGGGCTTCTCGCCGGTGTGAACGCATCGATGATTCCAGAGAAGACTCCTCCATGCGAATTTCTGTTCGCACACTTCGCACTGGAACGGCTTCTCGCCGGAATGTATGCGACGGTGATTCGTAAGAGTGCCCTTGGTCGCGAAACCATTCCCGCATTCCCCGCAAACGTAGGGTTTCCTCGCTGGAATGCGTTGTTTTATGTTTCTTGAGAAGAACTTTCTGCGCGAAGCCCTTCCCGCATTGATCGCATTTGTAGGGCTTGTCTCCGAAGTGCGTCAGCCGGTGGCGCTCAAGAGCCATAGGTATTCGAAAGTGCCTTCCGCATTCCCCGCAAACGTAGGGCTTTTCGCCGGTGTGGATGCGTCGGTGCTCGAGGAGATTGCTTTTCGCGGAAAATCCATGGCCACACTCCTCGCATCGGAAAGGCTTCTCGCCAGAGTGAACGCGTCTATGATCGTCAAGATGGCTTTTCCGGGAAAACCTCTTGTCGCATGTTTCGCAGCGGAATGGTCTTTCGCCGGCATGGGTGCGTTGGTGACTCTGGAGGTTAACTTTTTGGCTGAAGTCTTTGCCGCATTCCTTGCAATGGTTCTTGTGGACAGTTTGTGACCTCTGCGGAAAGGGCTTTACGGCCAAAGGCGTTCTGAAACGCCATCGACTCACTCATTCCGGCGAGAAGCCCCATATATGCGAAAAATGTGGGAAATGCTTTACGCGGAAAGGCAATCTCCAGACGCATCAGCTGACGCATTCCAGCGGAAACCAGGGGCCTGCTTCCCAGTGCAGTGTTCCGACTGGTACTACGGTCCAGCAAACCATCCCTTCAGGGATCCCATCTTCTTATTTGTGATACTTTGTTAGGCTTTAGGCTATAGTATGGTCCCTCCTGAACGGTTTCCCATGTTGCAGGTCAAAAAGCGACATTAAATTGACGGGAATATTCGGGGAACTGTTATAGTCCGATAAAGTTCATAAAGCTAAGTCAAGCGAATTATGTCCGGGCAAAGCTGGGCAACAAACAAGAATGTCATGCTCGAACGGAATGAACTGTCGCCGCCCGGGACAGGTTAATGTGCATCGGACAGGTTTATGCGCATTAAGTTTAGGCTTGTATTTTGTTTCAGTTTGCCGCAGTCAGTGAGGCAAAATTCGGTTTTACTTTTCTGGCTCGCCGCTAGGCGCCGCCAGAATTTTCTACTATTGCTGTCCACATTCACGAAAACGGCTTGATTTCCCCTTGCGACGGGCATAACTCAAAGAAAGGATACACATTTTCTAAGTCCACCAGCTCAGCTGTTAAATGGAGGATCAGTTGCATTTGAAATTGTCAGCTTTGGCACCTTGGTTTTGCTTGCAGTTTTTCAAAAATGCTTTCAATTACAGCGTTGACACTTGGTTTTGCACGTATTAATGTTGCAAAGCGCCAGTGGAACTGCGCTTCAGCACATGCGGAAGTCGCTTGCGGACCTGGACATAATGCCAGTGGTCTCGACGCTTCTTCCACTTCCACTCAGCCTTTTTGCAACGTGCGCCGCTATTTTTCCTTTTCTCTTCTTTCTTTTCTTGTTTCTTCTTAGTCGAATACATAGAAGGTTTTAGGTTTCGAAGGATTGCCATGCGTCCGTTCATGGCGCACATTCGTTCACGAATTTACTTCTGCTGGCAAACGATGATTACACTATACGTAGTTCTGCTATTCCTACTGGTTCTACGCGCGCTTGTGCCTTTTTACGATGAGGAGACGTCGCCGGCGCGGCGCTTGACGGACGACGAACGCTTTGCGAGAGACGTCGCGTCGCTAAACCGGACCGATTTCCGGCCGTTTCATCGCAGCAATATGGCGAAGAAGAGTCGACTCTTCATTGCAATCGTTGCGTCGGAAAGGCCGGGACACTACTTGACGTCAGTAGTCGCTGGATTGGGACAGGTCTACTCGGTAGCGGCTCCTTCAGCGAGGTAAGCAACGGGCCTAGTGGGTCCGAGCAGTCTGGCGACATTAGCCGTTAATGTCCATCGGAATTTTGCCTAGTCGTGAATAAATAAAAGTATACGGACAAAATAACCTCCGTCGGAACAGATCCGTTAGAGGAAACGCGGCCGTGCCAATCGTGCATTCGACAGGAGCAAGGCCTCATGGTACATTTTTCTAGGTCTGCACCTAGCGGCGGATAGTGGAAATATGGACTCCCCCTTGCCCGCCCCCTAACAGACGGACCCTGTCTACGGGTTGTCGAAAAACTAGACCGTCCGGCCACAAAGTCTTTTCCCTTTGACCTACAACCAGCTTAAGTTATGTAAAAAGGCACATGTAACGCGTATCCTTCAGCTTACACGTCGACGAATTCGCCCGACCATCGATCGCGATCTGCAACACTGCGGACGGACACTTCGAGGAGCTGCGGTTAGTCGAGACGAAGCTGGAGGTCATCGAGATCAACCGCGACGGGCGTCTCATCATAACAGATTTCGACGCGCGGCTCCGCAAGGAAGCTGACGACTACTGGAGGTGCCTCGACGCGGCAAGCAAGTACACTGCGGCGGACTACGTGCTCTTGCTGGAGGACGACGCGCTGCCAACGTCGAGCTTTCCGGTCGTGCTGAAGTCACTCACGGAACAACTGGATCGGAGGTACGAACGTTCTGGTACACTGATCCAACGTTTGTTTGCAGAGCGCACATCGACTTCGTGAAGTTGTACCACCCGTGGTCCTTGCGGAAAATCCCAGCGTTCATTCAAGCGGCCGTCTTCTGCGCATCCCTCGGCTGGTGCCTGCACAGGGCGCTGTGGAAACGAAGCAGCGTCGTCGCAACAGTTATCGTCGCTGTCTTATCCTTCGAGGTGGTACGACGCTCTATGCCCGAAGTAAGCTTTGCTTTCTGTGCCTTGATCTGAGCTACTCCAGCGGACTTTGCGGGCTTTCCGGTAGACACAGACGCGACACCCCCCCCCGTACCGCACTCAGTACCATACTGACGCCTCCCGTACCATGCCCCGTACCGTACCGACCACCCTCTACCGTATTCCGTACCGTTGAGTACGGTACGGAGTACGGTACGGCCCATACTAAAGCCGTACTACGCGTGTACTAATGTTTTTAGGCAATGGGCCTTACGGAGTACATCGGAGAATGACGCCATGCTCCGTACTGCGCCTGTACGGTACGGTACGGAAACCCGTACTGAACCTGCGCCGTGCCCGTACCCTGTATCGTAGAATTCGGTACGCCGTACGGTAAGGAATATGGTACGGGCGTCCAATTATACTTTCCGGGCAGGGAGAAAATGGAATTTTCGCGACCAAGAATTCAGCGTCCAAAGCCTCTCGCACCTCCAAAAGAGGTCTCAAATGTACTAACCGGCTAAGTGCTCAGTATCAGTAGATTTACTTTTGCGTCGCCAGGGTGCCAAATGGAAAATGGATCCATCCATTCTAAGGTTTCGGTCAAGAAACCAAATTTTGGCATTGGACTTTATTGAATGTTAGTTAAAATAGGCTTGTCCGACGTTTGTCTAAAATTAATTAGTTCTTCACATACCCTTTTTTTCAGCTGTTCGCCGACGTGCGATTTGCAATCACCTCCTCCGCCTACCTCACGCCACCCGAGTCATGTTGCATGCCGGGTGTTCTCTTCCGTAGCGCCTCAGTTCCGCCAATCGTCGCGGATCTGTCGCAAGAAACGGCACGCGCCGGACACGCCAAGGATCACATCCTCGACGAGTCTCGCTTCTACGGCCGAGCAATCGACGCGAACGCCGTCGCGCATATCGGACGGCTCAGCTCTAAGCGGCAGAAAATGCGTAAGCGTCCGGAGGACTGGACGCTGCGTCTTCGGAAGGCCACCACGCGTCTGTAGCAGTCGTACTTCGACAGCGATATAGGTGTTGATTTGTTGATCGTGTGGTCGTTGTCGCTCGTTACGCGTTATGTTTGTGCTTTCTTCTGGTCGGATTAGCGGGTTGGAATTGCATTGCAAATGCTAGAAGGACGAATGCGAACAATAAATACTTTGTTCCGCTACGAACTGCAAGGTCATCATTCCATGTGGGCACCTCACGTGCGCTTCATGTGAAGGCTCATGCGGCCAATAACTTAGACATTTCCTAGGATTTTTATGTTTCTGCAGATAACCGAACGGCATGCTAATGGTGGTTCTCGTCAACGAAACCGAAAGTGGTCACTGTAACGTCGGCGAGCGGTCTGGCTTCCTGGACCATGATCAAGGTCGTAGTTGCAGCGACTTTTGTAACACGTTGAGATAAGCGCACTTTTAACGTTCTCTTTGTAGTGAGTAACATGGACCACTCTAACGAAATCGGAGTAAATTTCGGGACGCACAGAGTACAGCGTGAAGCCCGTGGATGAAGCAGTCGAAGGAATCCTCACAATTCTCACCAACTAGGTCGGTAGGATGATGAATGGCGTTTGCCGTGTCTTCGAAGATCATGTGTGTGTGTGAAGGCTATGAAGCCAAGCTGTCTTGGACCTAGAAGTGCCCAGAGATTTGAAAGCACTGACGTAATCTCAACCTAAAAACTGGAATTTTGGTGTCTGTCCGGGGCTACGCCACGGAAAGGCTGTCGGAATTAAGAAGATCCTAACCGAAATACCCGAAACGTCAATGTTCCGTGGTCGCCTTGGGTCTCGCAAAAGGTCGCACGGTGCTGCACGCGTGGCACACTTTGGCTCGGAGCGACGCGTCACGGTCAACGGCGACATAAGGCGTAAAAAGGATGACGGTTCACTAGCCGAGTGGCCATACCACGTAATCGGACGCATATTCCATCGGCATTCCTTCAGACAAATGAGACAAAGACGAGGTCCAGAACACAGCGGTTCTTGTTCGCCGGCGACCGGAAGCAAACATTCTGATATGGAAGAAGCAGAAGCGTAGCGACGCCTGCAGCGGCTCGGAAAAATGTGGCCGGATCAAGTAAAGCGAAGCTCAGCTCAAGAAGACTCTCGGGTAAGGAATTGTGCAATTTTCTTTTTCGCACCATTACAGCGCACGTCGAGCAGTTGGCATGCAACACTCAATTCACACGGAAAGGCTAGCGTCCACGGGCACATATATTAGACACATCCTGCAGAACCCTTCTAGAAAATGGACGACGGAAGACGTGACGACACTCCACCCGAAGACTGGCGCCTTCAAGAATGAAGAATCGCGCCCGTAGCAAAAATGCTTGAAAAGGCGTAGCGGTCATAAAATGCGCCTGTCGCTTCGTCTGGTAGGCTGTTGGTCAGGGCTGGATTACTCCACATCCGAATTAGACGATTTCTGAGTCAAGGTCGGCGGGGAGGGCTACCCTAGTCAGTGTTTGACCATCGTTTTTCTTGGGTAGAGAGTATGCTGCGCAACCTACCCTTGTAGTTTATATTACCGTGTGTCCGAATGAAAATTAGCAAGACAAGGCATCAGTGTGGAACGTTAAATGGAACCAGCTTTATGTCTTTCTTACCGCAACGTACTCTTATATGTCTCATTTGCAGTTTTCAGTATCGGTAGCTTGGTTTCGCTTTCACTTTTTTCAGAGTCTTTTCAATCGCAGCGTCGACATTTCGTTTTACACATTGCACCTGCTGTAAGCGCCAGTAAAACTGCGCTTCAGCACATCCATAAGTCGCTTGAGGACCACGGCGAAACGCCAGAGCTCGCTGCGCTCCTACCAGACCTCGCAATTATTGTGAAGTGCGCCTCTGTTTTCCTTTTCACGTCCACAGAAATCGCTTTTACCACATACTACGCCTTTTTGAACTACCTATGCGAGACCACGCCATTATAAGACGACTACATGGAAGGTTTAGATCGTCATGCATCCGCTTCTACTGCACTGTCTTTCACTAATTCGCTTCTGCTGGCAGACGATAATTACGCTATGCGTATCTCTACTGTTCCTGCTGGTTCTACGGACCCTTGTGCCTTTATACGACGAGGAGATATCGCCGGCGCGGCGCTTGACGGAGGACGAACGCTTTGCGAGAGACGTCGCGTCGCTAAACCAGACTGATTTCCGGCCGTTTCACCCCAGCAATGCGGCAAAGAAGAGTCGACTCTTCATTGCAATCGTGGCGTCGGAAAGACCGGGACACTACCTGACGTCAGTGGTCGCTGGACTGGGCGAAGTCTACTCGGTAGCGGCTCCTTCTGCGAGGTAAGCAACAGGCTGAGTGAGCCCATGTCAACATATCCACGAACACATCAACGCTGTTCCATGAGCACCAGAATTTTGCCTACTTGTGAACAAACAAAAAAGCTATGAAATTTAACTTTTGAAATTCTGCGAACGTGGGTGATCGGAAAATATAACTCCTCGTCCGTAAGATCTGTTAGAGAAACCACGGTAGTGTCAATCGTGCCTTCGACAGGAGCGAGGCCTCTAACGTATTTAGGCTTTAAGTGAATGGTCTAAATGAACATAAAAGTAGCCATTTTTGCGGTCGATTCATAGCGCTTGAGCAAACAGATGTGGAAAACCCCATGTAATCGTGTGTCCTTCAGGTTCAGCGTCGACAAATCCGCCCGTCCGTCGATCGCGATCTGCAACACTGCGGGCGGACACTTCGAGGAGCTGCGATTCGTCGAGACGAAGCTGGAGGTCATCGAGATCAACTGCGACGGGCGTGTCAGTGGAAGCGACTTCGACGAGCGGCTCCACAAGGAAGCTGACGACTACTGGAGGTGCCTCGACGCGGCGAGCAAGTACGCCGCGGCGGACTACGTGCTCTTGCTGGAGGACGACGCGCTACCAACGACGAGTTTTCCGGTCCTGCTGAAGTCACTCATGGAACAAATGGATCGGAGGTAGGCACGTTTATCAAACGATCACCGCATAAATGTGCCAAACGAACTTTGTGCCAAGTCAATTTGTGCCAAACGACGTTTCGCCCGTTTGGGCCGAATAACGTTCATGTGTACAAGAAATACGCCTTTGAGTTATGGCACTCTTGGGTGTACCGGCACAAGCACATGGCTGGCACATGGTATAGTTAACGGGTACACCCCCGTTCCCCGTTCCGTCCTGGACCCGCCCAGCCGTGCCGTCCTCCGTTCCGTCTTGGACCCCCGTGCCGGGCTCCGCCCCGTGCCAGCACGGAGCCAGCACGGAACGGCCGTAACACGGAAATAATAATCGGGAACGGGTCGCTTGAAATCCAATATTTGGTGTTACCAGCACGGCACGGAAAACGGCGACGTTCTAGGTCGATGCAGTTCCGTGCTCCGTCCCGTCCTAGGACGGAACGGAGAACGAACCGTCCTGACCCCTCTGCCGTGCCGGGCCGTTCCGTTCTCAGGACGGCACGGATCACGGAACGGGCCGTCCCGTTTCACACCCGCTAAATCTAGCATATGGCACAAGATTTTGAGCTCTTTCTCTGGACACGTATCGAACGTGCCTAAGCCATACTCTTGATCTCGTGCTTGCTTGCTGCTCTAGTGTTTCAAAGTTTGTTTGCAGACCGCACATCGACTTCGTGAAGTTCTACCACCCGTGGTCCCTGCGTAAAATCCCAGCGTTCATTCAAGCGGCCGTCTTTTGCGCAACCGTCAGCTGGTGCCTGCATTGGGCGCTGTGGAAGCAAAGCAGCGTCGTCGCAACAGTTATCGTCGCTGTCTTATCCTTCGAGGTGGTACGACGCTCTATGCCTGAAGTAAGCTTTGCAGATACGCGAATAAGCTCAATCGGATTACAGGTTTTTCACGGCCAGGGAGGAAGAATGGTTCTATGGGAACTTTTCCGGGGGTAGGGGATTTTCCTGACCAAGAATTCATTGTCTGAAGCCTCTCGAGCATCCTAAAGAGCTCTCAAAAGCCCTTAGACATGTACTAACCGGCTAAGGTTTAACATCAGACTAGACTAGATAGACTTATCTTGTGCTTTTTGGGGAGAGGGGGGTGGGTCAAGTGCAAAAGGGTCCACCAAAGGTTGCGATAAATAACCCAAATTTTTAAATGAAACAAGGTCTTTCTATTAGCTAGTTCAACCTTTTTTTTAACTTAGTTTCACGTTCTTCTGCGATTCAAAAGTTTTGTTTGTGTTGCAAAGCGTAACTCCTTCGATGCGCGTTCGCCTAATGCCCAATTATTCAGCTGTTCGCCGACATGCGATTCGCGATCACCTCCTCCGCCTACCTCACGCCACCCGAGTCGTGCTGCACGCCGGCTGTTCTCTTCCGTAGCGCCTCCGTTCCGGCAATCGTCGCGGAGCTGTCGCAAGAAACCGCACGCGGCGGACACGCTAAAGATCACATTCTCGACGAGTCTCGCTTCTACGGCCGCGCAACCGACGCGAACGCCGTGGCGCATATCGGACGGCTCAGCTCTCTGCGGCAGAAAATGCGTAAGCGTCTGGAGGACCGGCGAATGCGTCTTCGGAAATTCACCATGCGTCTGTAACAGTTGTACTTCGACAGACTGTAGAGTGCAGCGAATGTGGTGATTAGTAGAATGTGTTGGTTGTTGTCGTACGTTAAGTTTATGCTTTCTTCGGGTCAAGATTAGCGGGTTGGAAATGCAATTATAAATGCTAGAAGGACGCATGTAAAGAATAAAATCATTGTCCCTCTACGAATTTCAGAGTCATCATTTAATGTAGGCACGCCATGCACGTTTCGTTTAAAGGCGCAGTGACGGTTTGAAGAGATCATGTAAGTGCGCAGAGGTTGTGCAAATGTCTTAACCGTTTATTTACCCGCTGGAACCAATGTCAAGTCATACACATATTGGGCGGATATCGCCCTATTACGACGAACAAACTTTAGTCAGAACTCTCGTTTGAACTGCCGCTCCATTCGGAACTGTCGTTGGAGCTGCCGGTTTCTTCGGAATCGACGAAGCTGTCGGGTTCTTCCAAATACTCGTTGAAGATGCCGGTGTCTTCGAAGTTCTGGTAGAAGCTGCTGGTTTCTTCCGCTTTAATCTTCCTCTTACGCGCGACGCGACTGGCGTTACTGGAGCTCGGGGCAGTAGAATCCGACGACGTGCCCGGCACAGGATCGGCGTTATTTGGTCTGAAAACTCAGATGCGCCTTTGGTCGCCTATGACAACTGCCAGTCATAGCGAGCCTTCTTGGCTAACTGCCAGTAACGGCAAAAACTTAGAAGCGTACCCGTTGGCCTTGTCGGCCCGCACATCGTTGCTCTCTTGAAGGGCCCGATTGCACTTCTCGATCTCGGCCGCAATAGCATCGTTGCACACCGACAATGCATGCTGCACTGCGACCTGGTTTTCCTTCTAAAAAGACTTCAACTGGGTCCAAAGCAGTCACAGAATGTTCCACTTACGATGACGTCTTTCAGACGGAGAGCTTTGCTCGTCATGCGCTCGAGCTCGTCTCGTGTGAGGTCATTCATCTCACAGAGGCCATCGCGAATCTCCTCGCTCCTAGCCTTGCATTTCCGTGCCGCCTAAAATCGGCGGACAAGGTATTCGATTGTCGTTCTCACTTCATCCATCGGTAGGAAGTTGACAGTCACACAAGCACTCTTGCGAGGAGAGCTCGTAAGCACCCGAAAGGGCTACTTTTGGCAATTCTGCGTGTTGCAACGGACACAGATTTTGCGGCCCCGATACCAGGGCCGTATGCAGGATTTCAGGATAGGGGGGGTGGAGGTCGGGGGACAGGGGGGGGGTGGACCCTAAAATGGGCCAAAAGGGGGTCAAAATGGCCTCAGATCCCTAAAATAACGTTAAAAATAGCATATTTAGGCCATATTAGTTAATTTAGACCCATTTTACCTTAATTTTTTTACTAACTTTCTGAAAATTTTTCTTCACCAAAGGGTCCCCCCTTACCTATCGGCGTTCTACCCGTTGCAATCGACCTTCTTGCGCTCGTCCAACAGACGAAAGCTGACAGCTAAAAGATCGGCACGCTGAGTAGAGTCAGCCCATGCACATATTTCTCATTACTTGCAAAGGAACGGTCAGAACGGGTCGTTCGAGAACCGAGAAATGAACAAAATTTCAGCGACTGAACGGAAAGGGGAACGGAACTTTTTGGCACAACATCTAAACAGAGGTTCCCGGCTTTTACCGTGGAGTTACCGTAAAAGCTCTAATAGAAGCCGACCCCTAATAGAAGCCGACCCACAAAAACCCTATCGGGGCGACATGTTTAAAAGGTGTATTTAGAGGTATCTCGCATAGTTATGAGTGTCCTATTTTAACATACGAAAAAAAATTTTTTCGAGGCGCAAACCACAGGTACCTTACCTGTGGCACTTTTCACTACGGCCCTCAAAATTTGACAATCGAAAATTAGAAGCCGATCGGCTTCTATTAGAGCTTTTACGGTAGTACGTTTTGAGGCCGTATTGTCAATCGAAGTATGCAGTTAGAAAAACAACCCGTGCTATGTGTCGAAAGAGGATCTCCGCTTTGTACGCAAACAAATGTCTTGGCCTGGCCGTCGAGGTAACGCCAACTTAGCCTACGTCTTACGGGTTCGAACCTCAGCGCTTGGATGCGGTCGCATGATATGACTGCCACATCGTGTCTACTCCATGGTAGCAACCAATGGAACCAGCGTGAACAGCGTCGGCATAAACTGCTTACGTAGTAGGCCTGCCACAGGTAGTGTGTAGTCGGGCGGCTGCTTGGCTGTCTTCCTTAGGTTGTGACAACCAGGATTGCACTATAACTATGTCCATAAGGTACTGCATCGTAAGCGACGCCGCTTCCGACCACTTAGTTTCGTCGCCCTGCAAACCACGCAGCGCATCCCTGCGCCGTGGAAAACGTCACTCACTAGGTGCGGTGCTAACCCGCGACACGCGCCNGGGGTCGCCACCCCCCCCCCCCCCCGCCTATAAATACGGCCCTGCCCGATACCCACACTGCCTGAACAGTTCAGCGTCGGACAGTTCTAATACCGGTTAGCCATTTAAGTTATCGGAAAAAGAACTCAGACAGCTTCGATAGCGGTTGAAGATCATTAACGGCTGCAGGGTATGCACTAGGACCCGAGCCGAGCTCCGAGCCTAGCTGACACTAGAGATAGTCGGCCGTGACGTGCCGTGAGCCGTGACGTGACGTTATGCCGTGATCACGTCGCGGCTCACGTCACGGGGGTACCCCCATAACGGCGCCGTTATCTGTGACGTGATTTTAGCAAAGTTACAGCGAAATACCTCAACATTTCTTATAAGTTCAGGATTTACTTTCGTTGGTTTAAAGATTTTTCCCCAATTTACTCTGTAGGTGGCCACCGAACACTGTTTTAACGGAAGTACCGCAAGTACACAGGTTTTTTTAATGATAAAATATGGGAAAATAAGCATTTTGGACCGAAAATTCGATGCCGTGATAACAGCGCCGTGACGTGACACGTCACGGCTCACGTCACGGGCGGTTCCATCACGTAAAGGCTCACGTCACGGGGCTCCCATCACGTCACGGCTAACGTCACGGGGGTGTCGCGACTATCTCTAGCTGACACCCTCCGAGCCGAGGCTCGAAGCTCGGCCCGGGCCGAGCAACGGACCGAGCTAGGTTGAACATTCGCTGAATTCGACACCCGAGTCAACACCGATTCA
Organism: Aphelenchus avenae; assembly: GCA_020875895.1. Classification (NCBI taxonomy): domain Eukaryota; kingdom Metazoa; phylum Nematoda; class Chromadorea; order Rhabditida; family Aphelenchidae; genus Aphelenchus; species Aphelenchus avenae. Next base: position 199,491 of record JNEY01000021.1, read on the forward strand.
CCCGACACCCGAGTCATTGAACAACACGGAACACCGGGTCCCGAAGTCTAGCATGCACTAGTAGACGCTTACCTCAACCGCCTCCTTAGCGAAATACTCCGTTCCCTGCGCTTTCACCGAGATCATGTAGGTCCTATTAGCTGGCAGCTTGTGATCGATGCGCTTGATCGCCTTCTCGATGTCACGCTCCGATGCCATTCGGTGCTCGACGATTTCGTGTGTCTTGGACGCCATTGAGTGCTTCATGGCGCAGCAGCCGCAAAGAACGTCATCCTAAAGATGGTGCATGAGTGTTAGGCGGTTAATTTTCGGCCAAAATGCGAAAACCGGCCAAAAAGATATTAAAATTTTTGGCCGAAAAGCCGTTGGCCGAACTGTCAAACTCTCATTTTAGATCCGAAACTTCACTGGCTTCATTGAGTGAATCAACCCTTTTCTCTGCTAAAGAGCCACTGAGAACCTTTTGAAGCCTAGTGAAAACATACTTGGTCCTTGTCGATGGGAAAGCCTGTCCGGCAAGTCTCGCAGCGGAACAGGTCTTCCAATGGGGCTTTTCGCTGGCAAGAAGAGCACGCGATTCCGGCTTGCATCTGCGAGATCACGTCTGCAATGTTGCAAGAGGCGTGTTAACAATTACTAGGAAGGACCTACGCGAAAGACCGAAATTCTTAGGAAATCCGTTGCTCGGCACGCGCAAAAGCACGCTGCATTCCGGACAAACGATGGTGATATGACTCGGAGACGCGTCGATGAGATCCTGCACGCATCCAGCGCAGACGGAATGGCCACAAGCGGTCAGCATACGCGGATCCTTGTAGTCGTCGAGGCAGACGGGACACTCGGTAACCTTCGCTTTCGCTAACTCGGCCATTGCGTACTGTTGGTTTCCGGCAGAGCGTCGTTCAAACCTACTTTGAAACAAAGGAATGTACGGTGAAGAGATGTGCACATAAACCTAACCAAAGTGAAGTTTGGGAACAATCGCGAGCGCACGAGAAAACGATAAAAGTTATTCTTCGAATTTTAAACTTCATTGAGCCAATTAGCGACGTTCAAATGCTCCCTCTCTAGGAATAGGAAAAAAACGGTTTAACATCGTGTCAGCGAAGGACTTACTTTCCTCCAACTAACTTCCGGAACTTTCCCCGATTTTGCTTAAGGCGACGACCAGAGTATGCGGAGCCAAGGATCAATAACAAACGATGATGGCCGCCGAGAGCACTACCGCGCTTAAGCGACCGTTTGTGTGGCGGTCGGCCGGATGCGGGCGATCTGCTGGCTTAGCGGAATACTAGCGATCGGACGGGCGCCGTGCGCCCGCCGCTAGAAGACGTATGCACACAAGCATCGGTTACTAACGTTTAGTGACTGATGTGTTCGAGTCAAATCTTTCCGTAATATTACGTCCAGAAACCAAGTTTTGTAGTTAGCTTCAAAATAGTTTTAGAATGGTACGATCAGTATGGGAATTCATGAGATAAAAAAAACGTGGGTGACTTCGTCAGGCACGGGCGTTCAAGCGTTCGATCGTCGCAGAAACTTCAGCAGCGGCTAAGTACAAACAGTCGAAAATGAGCACAAGGTTTACTGGAATCGTGACCATCAGAAGCGAAAATCATGGCCCGTACTAGCGAGTTTTGGATGAAATCGCAGAAAACAAACTTCGGCCAACTTTGCCCTCAACACTGCTTTAGGCCCACTGCATTACACAAAATATGATTCTTAAAGCTTGGGCTTTTAGACAGGGCCCAGGCCCGGCCTGGATACATATGAGCCGGAGGCCCAGTTGGCCGGTCCGGGCCTGGCCCGAAAGTTGGGCTCACTTACATGGATGTTTCAGCCTCGAATGATCACATGAAGGCATTGAATTACAACGCTTAAGCGATAAACATTAGAGGTAGGGGATGACCCCTCCCCCCCCCCCGTACCGTGGCCGTAGCCGTATTACGGCCCGTATTCGCCCGTACCGTGCTACGTACATTAGAACCTCTTCAGTCACCACGGCTTGCATACGAACAAACTTCATTGGGAGAATTTCACAGACAAATAGAAGGACAAGAGATTGGTATCCAAAAGCACATTAGATTTCTGATGAGCTGCAAAAGATCCCTGCATGCATTGGAGATGCCGCTCCCGAGTAGCGGTTGGTGGTTCACTGCCCTCGTCTCAGCGACTTGTAGGCCTTGTAGACGATCCACTCGAACCATATGCCGAGGCCGTAGACGGGGCCGGCACCGATCGCGAACGCCAAGCAGACTGAAAACATGTCGGTGGAGCATGCGGATCCAAAACGGAATGAATGAAATGAATGTGAAGGAAACATACAGAATTCGGCCGTATTCTTAAGGTCTTCATCGTTGACCGTATCAGCGCCAACGACAAGGACCGCCAGAATGAGCGGGAAGAGAATAAGGGTGATCGCCTAAAATGCCAGTAAAAAGCTGCCTTCTCGGAAAGGGAACAGGGGATAATGTCTGCCCGCGTGAGACGTACCGAAATTATTTTAAACGCGAAATCGAACGAAAGTCAAAACTCCAAGCTCAATTCATCGTTCTCCACAGACCATAGTGGTACCATTTTAGCTGACAGTGCCTTAGAGCATTCGGTCATTACGTCACTTACAGGTTTACATCGCTAATGCAGACCGTCAATCGTTGGTGGCCCGGCCTGTAGGTAAGAACAACCCAGAATCCCGGAGGAAGATAGGTAATCCATAATAAATGCCCCAACTTTTTAGGCCTGCCACCCACCGTCAGCTCCGTTTTCATGGTACAGGGCGTTACACAGCAATCCGGCCTTACGTTGAGCATCAGAAACGGCATGTAGAAGATGCCATTGCGAGTCCAGTGCGCGACGACCAGAAGAGCGCACGCAAACGCGTTGACTGCTGCTCCGACGGCTCCCGAGAGAGAACCCACGGCGAGACTAGCAGCAAAGGCTGTCACCGAGAGGATCACGCCGAGCAGACCAATCATGTTTGCGCCGGTCTGAAAGCTCCAAACATAAGGGGTTTCATTTGAGGTATGACATGATTTTCAATGCGACCTCGAAAATCACCGCTTGGGGGGTGTTGTGATACCCTTCTATAGGGGTCAAAAGGGTTCTTCGGACCAAATGAACAATGGTTCGTAATCAGCCCTTCAAGGGCTTTCACTTGATGTATGACACGATGTTTCAATGTGATCTCGAAAATCCACGTACACGCCGAGAAAGTATCTACTTTATGCCCTCCGAGACAAATTATGCGTCGTCAGCGTCTGAATAGCCCACGAATAAAAAAATTAATAAAAATAAAAACAAAAGTGCCGTATGTGCCGCTTGTCACGTGGCTTGAAATATGGTACCCACTGAAAAAGCTGGTAGCCTGTCGGCCTTACCAACAAGATTGTTGTGATAAGATGAGATGCCATCTTGCGGCAACTGTGAAGTTACGAACAGCAACCAGATGGACTTTACCGCATAATTTGTCAGCCCGTCTAGGTATCTCGGTGGGAGTGAGGGGGGATAAGAACGCTTTTGACGGGGCACACTTGCTCCCAACCAAAGAACAAGATAGCTCGGAGGACGTAACAGATTTGCCTAGCAACACATCGAAACTACGAGCTTGTCGCCTACCTGAACGTGGCATCCGCAGCAGAAGTAGTTCTCTGGATGGTAGCCGATTTGTTGACCGTAGACGAAGTGGTCGTAAGTACAATCCTTTGAGCAAGTCGGGCCAACAGTCGAGCGCTGCATGGTCGGTAGTCCAGTGCAGTCGCCGGCGTGACGTTCGTAGACGAAATTCTTGTTGCTTTGAATCATGCCAGATCAGAGTAACGAGCTGCGACTCTATAACAGGTGTATTTAGTACCGACGTTCGCAAAGAAAACGAAGGAACGCGGCGGGATTAGACATAGAGTTAGACGCGACACCCCCCGTACCGTACTCCGTACCGTACTCCGTACCGTAGAATACGGTACGGAATACGGTACGGCCCGTATTAAAGCCTATTACGGCCCGTACTAGTGCATTTTTAGCTAGAAATTCATGCCGTACCGTACTCCGTACCGTAGAATACGGTATGGAATACGGTACGGGCCGTAGTACGGTACGGCCGTCTAACTCTAATTAGACAGACTATGGCAAGACTAAGTCAAAAAGTGGCCGAAGCGCTGTTGAATCTAGCATACGGTCTCAATAACCCTCACAGTCTAAATTTTTCCTACCGTGGGATCCTTCTGTCGTGCTTTCAGGTCTAATATTACGCCTTTAGGTAGTTCATAACCCTACAAGAAGTGAAATATACTGCCACAAAAATGCGATGACAGCGGGGCTAAACTATCATATCGTTAATAGGGGTCTAAAACGGTCGCTTAGCCTCGTGTGGGTCCCGCACAGCATGCCCTGGCGAGCGTCCTGCAGATTTACAAATCGATATCGGCAACTATGTTAGGGGACTCCTCCTCGGGCGGACCAGTGATGAATGAAATCAAGCTTGCGAAACGAACAAACCCGACGCTGACTAAGCGCACAACTGAGCCCGTCCCGGGCGCAGTCGATCCGACTTGTTATTGCACTCGTTAGACGTGACATTTCGCCTCGGAGGAGGATGAGCAAGAATTAATATGCTCATAGTCAGTCATCATTAGCAACGAAGGCGAATGGAGCTTAAAGAGTGTCCTCTTGCGAAACAAGATGAGAGCGTCGAGCGGCAGGAAAACAGTCGTGAGTCACCGTAGGTGCAAAAATGGCTCGATCTGCGTGTTCCTTTGACGACGCACCCGTAGGACTGGTGTTGAAGGGCACATAACGAAACGGCAGATGAGGCGGAAAAGTGCTGCTGCCAGCCATACACGTGAGAGTTCTGTCGCATCTCAGTAAGCGTCGCCCACCAACGTGAGCCTTCAGGAACTTCGGTCTTACCTACTCAGTTTTCGTCTCGGTATCATAGAAAGCCTTGAACGTAGCTCATCCGGAAAAGGTCAAGATGACTGACTCTATGCTCTTGGCGCGGCCCAAGCAGACTAGCATGCGAAAGGGAGGACCCCTTAATGTCGCAAATCGCATACACACAGACGACAACACCCAGCAAAGCATGTTGCTGCCAACATGCACGAAATTATGTGCATAAGTCAACATTTATGGCCATAAGAAGACGGAAAGGGTCCCGTAGAAGAGTACTGCCGATCGTTTAGGTTCCATGCCACGTAGCATGTCAAGATCAACGCATTTGTCTGGGAGCACCAGGCACCGCCTTGCGCACAAACTTATCTACTACGAGCCTGAATTTCATGCTCAACTACGTGTTAGGGTGACGAGGGTGACCCATCTTCATCCCACTGCATTCTTATGCCGAGGCAGTCAAAAGGATTAACAACCTGAATTTATTTGCTCGTCGCCGATGCCAAACACTTCCCAAATCGTTAAAATACACTCAAGCAAGATCAATGGATGGACTGAAGGGTCGATGGAAAATACATAGAGTACTGACGATAACGCGAAATTACTGCACAAACGAATTGACGTTGAGGTCAGTAGGTTTTGTTAAGACAAGTGATATGCAAGATGTTGGCAGCAGCGGCTCAAGTGGTTCATTGCTCTCGCTTCATGCTTTGATACGCTTGGTAGACGACCCACTCGAACCAGATTCCGAGGCCGTAGACGGGGACTGCAGCGAGGAGGAGCAGAAGGTCGACTGAAAAACTGGTTTTAATGCAAGTACGATAAGTCTCTGTAGCGGAAGAAAGTAACGCCTCGAATTTTTCGTACCAACATTTTCAAGTTTTTCCCCAAAACTAGTATGGACGAAGCAAAACTATCCATTGAGGCCGATTTCGGTGGTCCGTCGCAAACTAATGTGCTCAATCTTACTATTAGGGGATTTATGTGTAACTTACAAAGGTGCTAACACTTTCGCAAATCCTTAGGTTCCGTCCTCGCTAAGAAGCGGGATAGTGCACACAGGCTCAGGTTGGACGATCTCGTTCGACCCGGTACGGAATCCACGGCTTGCCGTCAACATAGCTCAAGTATCCCTCGGTCAAGGTACACCTTTCCCGCGGGTAGGGGTCAACCAGCGCGGAAACTAGCACGGGACACAAAGTGGCAAAGTCTTATGCGGATTCCAGGCTGCGCGGTGATCCTACCGGGGTCCCATCCTCAGGTACCTTGTGAGTAGAGGTCCCCCCCCCCGCCGGTTCGTGAACCCACTTCGTGAAAGTGGATTTACCGACCACTTCGTGAATTCACTTCGTGAACATATTGTCTGCATTGGCGGTCGTTCCTGCCGCGCTAATCGATACTAAGCCTAAACCTAAGCCTGAGCCAAATAGACGAACCTAAGCCTATGCGTGCCGGCGCGAAGCGCGCCGCGTAGGGATAGGCTAGTCCTAAGCCCGGGTAGGCTAGTCATAAGCCGGAGTATGCTAGTCCTAAGCCGGGGTAGGTTAGTCCTAAGCTGGGGATAGGCTAGAAACAGAAAAAAGAAATTTTAATTTTTCACGAAGTGGTCGATAAATCCTTTTTCACTAAGTGGGTTCACGAAGCGTGTTTACCTTGAGTAGTACATGTATGCCTGAGTGACTCACTTTCTTCGAGCTTCGCCTTCCGAGCTTCCGGAGGATTGAAGACGACGACGCCGCCGGCGAACATCAACACGAACAGGATGAGAACGAGGGCCTAAATTCGTAGACTGTGCAATTTTTCGCGGTGTTTAAACTATCAATATCCGGCTATAGTAGCTAATTTTGGGCGAAGAGGCGCAAATACCTATGGGCAAAGGCCCGATAGGTTGAGCTCAGTGCAATAGTCAGCACGAGAATATCCGTTGTTGAAGGAAAGGTAGAGGCAAACACGCCCGGGTGGAGCAGAAACGGCAGGTAGTATGCTGCATTGCGAGCAAAGTGTGCAACGAGGAGTAGCGAGTAGACGGCGCACTTGATGGCCATCACAACGGCAGCCGGAAGGTAGCCGGCAATGATGCAGTGAAGCTGCGGCGCATACAACAGCGCCGACCAGACCAATGACGTTCGCGCCCGTCTAGAAGCATAAAAAATGAGTACATAGGTCACAAATAGTGTATTTTGCCAACCTATACCGCACTCAGGTCGCAACGAATTGCAGCGGATAGGATACTGCAGTGCAAGCTGACTCGCATTCCGTACTTCCCTAAGGAGCACCAGCATGAAAGTATATGGTACCAAGGGGAGGGGGCGGTAATGCCTGAATGGGTTGAACGAACGCAGGGTTACAGCCATCGATGAAGCTTTAAGCGTCATGCTAGCGACTTTCTAGACTCAGCCAATAGTTGGAGACTTATCGCGCAAGAAAGGCGTCAAGAGGGAGAACTCCTCTTTTTCCAGCTCCCGGTGAAAAGCCTTTGTTTTTCGTGCTATTTGGTGGGTTGTTCGAAATTAGGGGCAAACTACAAACGTCCGGTAGAAGGCCCGCCTACCTGCACATGGCATCCGCAGCGGCAGTGGCGATTAGCGCGGTCCTCTTCGTTCCGTTCTGTATCGAAGCTTTCACCGCCGTGACCCATTGCTGCAAACACACGTAAGGCGGAGAAAGGCATGCAGAACTGCGGCTATTAGGCCAAATGCGCGCATCGAGCTCGTACGTCGACCGGTCTCTCGCGGTTTTTCTGTTGTTAAAGCGGGCACCTGAGTGAGAATCGACACTTGGCGCTGAAAGGTGCGTGCATCTCATTTGCGCAGCATGGGTCACTGTGCGCAACTTCGCAACGCAACGCCATTGCGTTCTCAGCAGGGCACGAAATCGCATAAGGGCAACAAGGGGGCCGTCGAGAAACAGTGTGCGTTTGGATAAGAAGACCCCGTAGAGAGCGTTATCCCTTAGACCGGAGCGGGCACTTTTCTGCGGCAACCGAAAATCGAACCCTCAATGTTCGGGACGAAATAGTGGGGTGACCGTATTTCAGAGTCCCGCCGCTATCGCGCGAGAGTCAGTCCCGTAGCGACCGGCAAAAATGCCCTTTTTTGGTTACCTTCGACCAAGAATGCGAAAAGCTCCGACGATATTGTTGTTCCTGTTGACTGCCGGGTTGACTGTGGTCCGGCCGGCAGGGTGGCAGGGAGGCAGGGCAGGACGAACCCAATATCACGGCAGGGCTCCTTAGGTCAGTCCCACACTACTCATTTTCTGAACTCACTCTTTCTACGATTGTGACGCATCTTAGGAGCAGGGTTCTCCCATTTCCACCTTTTTTCGCCATTTCCATTCCCATTTCCATTTCCAAAATCCCCGCCATTTCCATTTCCATTTCCCACTAGCCGAATTTGCCGCCATTTCCATTTCCATTTCCAAGCCATTCATTTCCAGGGGTAAAATTTGCTACACGGGACATGGTTTGGGCGGGATTTTTTTAGCTCCCGGACTGGGACCGGAACTTTGCAGACACGGAGTTTCGGCCAGCGTAACGCGAATGTCCCTGGGGCGAGACGAGTCAGAGAGGATGTTACCTTAAACTATACATTAGATAAAAATGGCCCGCCGCCAGGCGCCGACCGACTAAATTTTAACTTTGTATATGCAATTCTGACTAAGACTTCGTTGGTTTTGCCTGAGGCGGGCCAGGTTGACCAGGGACGCGACCGAGACCAGGTCTCGATCTCGGAAGACCGAGAGTCTCGGACCTTTTTTGGTCTAAGTCTCGGTCTCGGTCGATAAACCGAGACTGAGAGATGTCGCCGCTAGGCGCCGCTCAGCGAAAAGTTCACTAAGTTATGGCAATTTTTGCATCAAAATTTCGCTGGTGTCGCCTGCGGCGGGTCTATTTAAGGATTGGATAACCAGTAGATTTTGTACTCTCGGTCTCGGTTTGATCTTCAGGATCCATAATCCCTGAGGTCGACCTTAGCCTGGGAGTCGAATAGGGCCGGCCCGGACTGGGGCGCTGACCGGGGCCGGAGCCCAAACCCCCGTAGTCCGGGACCGGGACAGCACAGCCCTGCACGGGGCCTTGCTAAGTGGACGTACAAGCCAAATAATATACCGAACCTAGAAAGAAGTATTCCGGATACATCGTCTGCAATGTGGACCGTTTTAGTGTACGGCCCACAATGACAACTTCTGTACGCTTGTGGGATTACGGCCACCTGGCGGTCGGGGGTCAGACCGGACATAAGGGGGGACCCTTTGGTAAAGAAAAATGTGGAAATGAATGGCGTTTTTGTCTTACCATTTCCATTCATTTCCATTTCCCACAGGCCAAATTTCTGGCCATTTCCATTTCCATTTCCCACTAGCGTCATTTGCCGCCATTTCCATTTCCATTTCCGGAAATGGAAATGGGAGAACCCTGCTTAGGAGAAATCTTTCGCAGAGACCAGCCACGAAGGTAAAAAGCTTTATACCAAAGCGCGAGACGAGCACCCCGAAAAAGAACAGAGCAGAATGATGGCAAAAAAGCGAGAGTAAAGACTTATCCGGAAAAGGACGCTGTGTCAGCGTCGCTGAGTAACTTCGACATAAGGCAACGGTGGAGCTTTCAACCCGCCACAAGCCGACATTTGAGTTCACTGCGCCGTGCATTCGGTTTGTTTATTGCGGCCGAAAGAGCCTCCAAACGAGCGCCATATTTCACCCTCGCGTACGGAAATTCCACTTGCCGGTGACAGTCCGAGCTCACAATGAGCCATCCACTAAATCGGAATCAACCCTCGGAAACTTCGCTTGCTTAATGTCCGGCTTGGGAAGTGAAACGAGTCGAATTTGAAATACATTTGGCATACTTACGATGCACCGGAAGCAGTGATGAGCGGTAATCGGAGTTATATATCGGCAATTATTGGAATCGGAACGGACCAAATGACCGGTTCTTCCGATCCCTATCGAATGTATCTCGGGCTCTAGCTGCGCTTAGTGGGACCACAAATTTCCTTCGGAAGCTCCAATTCCTGTGTCGAAACTCAGACTAGTAGCGTTGAAACGTTTTCAAATGGGTATTGAACGCTTTGCACAATAACTAAACCCGTCCGAAAAGACCTCTCGCAGAAGAATCGGAAACCGAATCGGTTCCGGATGTAGAACATTTTTGGTTTGAAATCGGAAATTGTAATCGGCATTAAATTTCGGAATCGGATCGGAATCACATTCACACCTAATCGGCGCCGAGCCCTACGGTGGTTAGCAGTGGCGTAAATTGGATCCGGTCAGGGGGGTGCGCCATGGTAAGGGGGGACCCTTACCTATTTTTCGGCGCCGGCCTTCGGCCGGCGCCGAAAATATGCCTTGGTCCCCCTTTTGGTAGTTTTCCCAAGTCTCCCTTTTTTGCCCCACAGCGGTTTTTAATACTGATTTTGGCATGTTTATACTCAATATAGCCCCCCCCCCCCAATTTACGCCACTGGTGGTTAGGCACGGGGAATGCCATGACAAGACGAATCCCAGTCGGATCGGATCGAATAGAAGCGCTGATTATTTTCTTTGAAAACGTGTTGCATAGCGTCATTGATTTAGGATGCTTCGACTGTCGGTTCTCGTACCGCCTTTTGGCGGCATGGTCGAGCTTCCCGTGGAGCTTCAAAAGTCGAAGTCAGCCCTGGACGTGGGCCCAACTTATCGGGCCCGGGCCCGACCACTGGGCCCATCGCTTGTAACCGCCTAAGCCGTGACAAGTAGCATCGCTTGGGCTTTTGGGCTGGGACGGGCCCAGCCACCCGGTCCCGCGGGCCGCCCATAACAGCCGGGCCCGGCTCGCCGGCCCGCTCCCTTGGCCGAAGTCTTCCTAGACTTAGAGAAACTTGCGCTGCATATCCGAATGGACCATAGCGGCGGTGATCCGGAAGGGCAGACAGTAGTATTGCAACGCCAACAGCGCCGCACCGAATCCGAACGTCGTCGAAATCTTAACGTTTTTGCTACGGCATCGCGTGTTCATTCAGTTTTGTCCAAACTATCATCATCATCGTCGGTTGCACCTAGTTGATGACCTCTGTGCGCTTTTGCGAAATGCGGAAATTGCGAGCATTTATTCTGCATCATTCATGATCACGCATTGTTTACTTGGATTCCTGTTTCTGAAATGGGCAAGTCTCGATATTCTAAGCCCGGAACTTGGAAATCGAAGGCACCCACGCAACTGACCAACATGTAAAAGCTGAAACCTACGGCAAGCCTTGCGCCTTCGTTGCCGAATAAAGAAAAGAGCCCATGCGAAGACCAGCATGTTTACATGGGCATGTGAAGTCGCGGATGGAATAACACTCCGAACGTTACGGCCATGGACCTACGGCTAAACCCGTCAGCGCAGTCGTTAAGTGTCGACTCGAGCGTACCATGCAGAGCATCATGAAGCAGCGGTATTCGCTAAGCTGCTTCTTCGCTACGTGCACCATGAAGAACAAAGTATAGACCTGCGCCGCGACGTTGACGACGGCGATAGCGATAGAAATCAGGTGATAAATTGCGAATAAACCTGAGATAACCGAATTACTCGTAAATTAGGTAGGTTCTGGCAACCGGCGGAAGACTAGAAATGAGAATCTTTTCGTGGATTCAACCCCTTATTTATTTATTTATTGATCTTACCACACTAGGTGGCTAAAGCGAACGCAAACAGACAGCATGTCAATGTCAATGTAGGTGGAAGGTCAAACTGATTGCGAAAATGAAGGCAAGAGCAAGGCTCAAACATGCTATCAATTAGGAAGCAGGTATCAAACTAATGTCTCCTGAAATTAGGAACTAGTCAAGTCCAAAGTAAGATGGTAAAGCAGAGAGATCCATGGATCGTATGAGACGCTTAAAGGAACTGTAGTTCTTGCACTGGAAAACGGAAAGCGGTACTGCTGCTTATTGGGTCGAACTTGAACTTGAAGTGCACACAGAACTCCGGGAAATTTAACATTTTAATATAGTCTTACTTGCGCGAATGCATAACGGATTACAAAGTACCAGGTAATCGTGCTTTAGATCGAGCCTATGGGGAAAAACGTGCGATGCCCAAGAGGGACGAATAAGACGTATGTGGTAGACTTATAGTGGTGACTAGGGCTGTGTGACAATTGGAATCGGCATGGATACTCTCTGCAGCCGAAACGGAAATCAGAACTGGTCATAATGTGAAGTTCCTCCAATTCCTGTAAAGTACTTTTCTCAGACTCGCCGCAGACGACAACGCGTCCGGCGGTTCCAATAATACGACCGCAGTAGGCACTGACGCCGACACGTAACTATTTGGCAAGAAGAGTACAATCTCTTCGTTAACTGATCCCGCAACGAAGCCAATCATGAGCCATCTCTTGGTGGACGAACGTTCCCAGTTAACTACCTTGCTTCGAAGACTATAAGCTTAGTTTCCCTATTTGTAGCTGCCTTCATTGGAAACATAATCGCGTCATGTGCGGCACTGGACGGACCGCACACGGAGCTGAAATGTTGGACGTTTCGCAGAAGTCAAATGTTCAACTGTCCAGCGTTACAACGGAGAGTTCGAGCGTCTAATTATGCCCCTTGGGAGTGTCATCCTTACATGTGGCGAACGTAAAATGCAGAAAAAGGAAAAACGAAAAATGGAACAAACGAATTCAGCATAAAAATTCATGCGTGCTGGGCGTATAAAATGTTATTGATGGGAGTAGCGAAGCGCATAAACTAGTAATTCGTAATTTCAACGCCTGTTTGAAACATGCGATTCCCTTCACTCAAAAATGAGTAATATTTCGGTCTCTGTGGAACACGCACGTTTCTATAATCTCCGCGCGTTTCGAACGTACAGCGAACGCGCTTCGTTCGTGCTCTCGGTCTGCTTGAATTCTGTGCTGGCGACGCTACTCGTGCGGGAGAAGAACGATATCATGAGACCCTACAGCCGGGTGCTCCTCCTGAACTGCGCCTTCGATTACCTATACACCGTCGTGTGCATGGTCGCGGAAATGGTAAGCCCTGTGTAGAGGAAGGGCGTCTCGGAATGGCTTGACCCTGGTCGAGAATCGGAATGCGCCCCTCTTATTCGGAGTGCGGAATCGGAACGAGCCCCTTTATTTGGCAGTCGAAATGGGAAAACAGTCGGAATTCGCAATGCTAGATAAGGCTGAACCTAAAACAAACGTCCGCCGCATGCACTATGATGAAAATTTGCCGGGGCGGCACCGACGTGCCATTATGAGTGCATTCGAAGTAACGAAATTCAGTGCTTATCCTGAATGCGGAATTTGAAGTGCTTCCTTTTTTATCCCGTATTGTGGAATGTGGAATTGTGGAAGAAATTCCTCAACAACCCTTGTATGGAGAACTAAAACTAGGTGCGGATCTTGTTTTCTACTTGATTAAGAAGAAGGCAAAAATAAGCGCGGCCTATGATTGCCGCAATAGCGATCGGTGGAAGTCCCGCAGTGTCTATTCAGGAATTGGAGTTCAGCGACGGTCACTACATTTTCGTCATTAACGGAATGCCGCGAAACTGGGACCGCTTTGGGCAGCTCGCAATCGTTGCCTTCTGGCAGTTTACGCTCGGGCTGACGAGCTACGCGGCGCCAATAGAATTCATCTTTCGTTACATGGCAGTCGTTAGGTAACGTTGCACTTACAATGTTACTTCATCTTTATCCTCGTCTTCATCACGATGAAATTCACTTCATCCTGATGAAGTTACCTTCATCAAGAGCCCTTTGATACATTCCGACATTATCATCATCTTCAGCCCGATAAAGATGTGATGTAGGCAAAGATGAAATATCATGATGAAGTGCCATCACCGTTCACAACACTATGCACGCCATTTGTCTCGTTAAAGCAGCGTGCAAACTTGCGCCGCCAACATGCTAAGTTCAGAAACCGGGTTCTTTCGCTCTTGGAAATCGCCGGGATGGCTGCGGTTGTCATCTTCTATTGTACAATTCAAGCGACTTCATTTTTCGTCGCATGTGATGCGATTCCGGATCATAAGGCTAAGTTTGGGCATCTTATGCAGGACATGATGTGGAAGGACGCGGGAGTTCAACGTTTCGGCACCGACGTTTCGGCACTGTAATGTTTCGGCACTGTAATATTTCGGCACTAGAAATTTTTGGAAGCCCTTCCTTCGCGGGGAGGGCCATTAGCTCTAAAACGCGAAGATTACCCTCCCTGTCGGGGTTGCCAAAGGACTGGTTCACGTTTTCCAGGCGGTCCCTACACCCCGGGGAATTCGCAGAGCAGTCGTTAAGTGACACGCGTTTTAGATGGAACGGCCTACCAAAGTATTTCTGTTGATGCCGAAACGTTACAGTGCCGAAACATTACAGTGCCGAAACGTTCTAGTGCCGAAACATTACAGTGCCGAAACATGACAGTGCCGAAACGTTCTAGTGCCGAAACGTTGGTGCCGAAACGTTGGTGCCGAAACGTTACAGTGCCGAAACGTTGATGCCGAAACGTTACAGTGCCGAAACAAAATACACTCGAAGGACGCAGATGGATATGCGCCGCCTTTTCACGGTCCGAATACGGTGAGTGCAAGTCGAAACCGACGATAGGTTTGTTCAAAAGATCGTCACCCATACCGTGCCGTAACCGTACTGAGCTCCGTACGGTACGAAGGAGGTGGGGGGAGTCGGTACTTTACGGAGTATGGTACGGGGGGAGGTCTGTACCAGCACGGCTTCGGGTTTCTCGATATTTAGCACGTAGTAGGTTTGTCGAACGTTACTTTCTTCTTCTACCAGGCAACACTCAACCTCCAGGATAGTCTCGCCTACAAAGCGTTCCTGGACATGTTGACCGTCTCCGATTCGCTAGTTGGCCTCATCATATGCGCCAGTAATTACGCCACGTTGAGAACGCTGCGAAGAGCGCGATCGCAAATGTGCGCGAAGACGCGCTACCTGCAGTCGCAGATGAATCGGCTGATGTTCGCAGAGGTACACAACAAGGTTGCACCCTGAATTCAGGTTTCAGGTGCCTTTCAATTGTCAGGTTTATAGGCAAAATTGAGGCATTTCAGGACCCTACCTACATTTTTGACCGTCCACTAGGCGCCTACTAAGGCAATTTTTCTCTAATTTTGTCTAATTTTTAGCAACAATCATGCAGTTTCGCCTGCGGGCACGGTCGCCCGCCTTTTGACGAAAAAGTTTTTCGATAGACTCATTAAAACCGACTGGATTGTCGTTTGTGTCCTTTTCTTAAGGGTGTGAGTTTTGCTTGCTACGGTGCGTTTGCAGGCCTTTTCGCTCTTCGTCGTCGTCGTAATTCCTTTCGGCACGGCGATGACTATGCTAGCGTTCCGCATGACCTACGTCGGTTTCGGCATCCTGGTCGGAATTGTCGTCACCTGGGTCCCCACGGTCAATCCGGTAAGCATGGCCAGCATCCATAGGAAAGAGAGGATGTGTTAAGCTGACGACGATCTTACTGGTCGGTCCCTATCGTCGTGCTCTGTTCGGGAAGTGCTTGAAAGCGAAGGAACCCGCGAGCGTCGCAAGTGAAAGCAACTGGGGGCCTCGAACCCGCAAGTAGTCTCGCACCGGCCGTCTCAAGTTGACACGCTCTTTCGTTTCCTCGTTTTCTTCGAACGGAGATGGCATACCTAGTTCTCCAGTTAATGAATTACCTTTAAAGGTCGACTATAAACAGCTAGGTCTTGGTCCATTAACGGTTTTGGAAATGAATTGGAAAGGGGTTCTTAATATTAAAACCGCTTCTGCGACACACTTCCATCCGTGAGGGCTTTGGTGCGTATGGCTTTTTTGCGTATGCTTTGTGCGCACTGAACGCTTCTGATTTTAACCTGACACTTGGTCAACACATCTACGTCGTATATGCAACTTCCTTTAAATGGTAAATACAATGCCTAAACATAAGTGTGGGGGTTGGCTGTGGAATAGTGACGAAGTCGGCTGAGTAAGAGGGGATAAACCGGCTGAGTAACATGGACTAAGCTGACGCAATAACGTGGACTAAGCTGACGCAATAACGTGGACTAAGCCGGCGGAATGACATTCGTGGGTGGTTTCAACGGAAATTTGTGTCGCACAAACTGGTTTGTTGGAACCGATGGGCAATATTAGTACGGTACAGGAAAAAAAGGATGCAAACCAATATTCGTTCCAAAGCTCGGCCGACGAATTTTCCACGAATGATAACCAGTCTAGAAGTCCTCCCGGGAGTTCTCTCGGTGTGGACCACGGTAAGAAAGGAACCGCCGTCTGGTCGGGTGTTCGTAGGCGTCCCTTCGGACGTTGTCTTTGTCCCACTCTCAGAACCGCGGGATCAGGTTTCAAGATCAGGCGAAAGCTTCCTTCGAGTCTAAGAATAAACTAATCGAGGACGACGTCTCAGCTCTTCAATTCTAAGTCCTGCAATGCACGGATGTGAACCATTTTCATCCGGGTATTGCCCGAATCTGTTGACGCGTCTGAGGGTACACTGTCAAAAATTGTCAAAAAATACCCAACATCCTAGAGGTCCAAATCAGAAAAAGGGTTCCCTATAGGGGTACTTTGAGTCAAGGAGTCTTTTCTGTTTTCCTGTCTGAAGCTTTGAATTCAGAATTATGTGCCCTCGTTTCAGCACTAAACTTCTGTTGCAACCGCATACTCAGGCATTGTTGTTATTTCTTCGAATGTTACTGCAACGCACTCGACCAGGGCCAATTCTCGAAGTAGGGTGGAGAGGGAAGCGGCTTCTGCACGAAGCGCTCGACGAGCTGGCCACGTCAGAAGAGACGTCGGCGAGAGGGATTTCCTCTTGGAGACCCGCTAGTCTTGACGCTCTCGTCTTTCAGTTTACTTAGGCGGACTCTCTCTAGGCCGACAGACTCTCGCAAGAGGAGGCATTGCGCGCGACTCTGTGAAGGCCCTTTTAGACACTCGATAAGCCTCCTTTCTGTGCCTCTTTTAATCCGCGGGTCCTTCTTAAATGTCAGGAGTTTCTCTTTTTGCTGCTTTGCTACTTAAGAAAATATGTGCCTAAGAAGATGAGATACTGCGAGGTCATCAAGTATATATGTTACTGGAATAGGCGAACGTTCGTTTAGCATTGCATATATGTTGTTAAGATAGTTGCTCATATATTTTGTGCAGGCAGCAGTACATCAACCATTCGAATTCTGCGATCCTCATGCGATTCGTCTTCGACAAGTATTCGCTAACATTTGCGTCGTTCTTCGCACTTGTAGCGTCCCAAAGTCGATGGGTAGATCAGGACAATATTCCGGCTGAGCTGCCGGAAGGAGACTTCCTGGCTGTGCTCAGCAAAGACCAGCTCAAGGACGCGGCGAGGGAAACTGCTATATGGAAGCTCGACTTGCACGAAAAATGGGAGATTCTTGAGAGCTTCTACAGGCGTCGATCCGAGAGGGACTTCGACGGAGACGAGGAGGATAAGCGGACGTAAGCGTTGACATAATACTCGTACATGAACGAGGTGGCTGTTTGAGCCATCTGCTTTCCGAGCAGCGTTTAAATTTCTTCAGCCATTGAAAATCTGCAGAGATTTATCGTGAAGGCTCCTATACGTCCCGATAAATACCCGAGCTACCCTTTGAAACCCATTCCCTTAGGCTGCCCTTGTAAAACTTGGGAAAAATTTTCGTTACTTCACGTAAGAAAAGGTAATGACCGGTCAAAACTTGGAGAAGTCCGGTATTTAGCAGGTATCCGACCGGCCAAACCTCGGACACAAGTGACCGAGATGCACAAGGTTTCAGCTTATACAAAGCTCAAATTACGCCCTACGAATGTGTCCACGTTTCCCTAGTTGTCCTGAGAAACAGTAATGACAGTCGAGTACCGGAGTCGTCGTAGCGCTTAACCGTCGGTAACCGGGCCGGGTCCGACCGGACCCTGTTAGGAACCCAAAAAGTCGACTAAATGGTTAAATTTTTAGCTAGTTTTTGCCAAGTAAGAGATCGAACTTACCTATGACTGAAAGATCAACCGCAGACACAAACTGCACTTACAGACGCCATGTAATCCATGGAACAACGGGTTCGAAGATGTGGCTTGTGCGCAAGCGCGATCACGGCTGGGAGACGTCCTACGCGTACGACGAATTCGCGGTGGCGGAACGCGGACGTTGTGACATTACGGTTTGTGCAACGGCTAACTAGCATTCGCATCGCTTTCCTGTTGCTCCATTTTTCTCTTGCAGTTTGACGAAGACATCATGCAAATACACCTGCCCAAAACTCCGCCGTACATTTTAATGAGAATTCCGGCGTCTAACGGGCACAGACGCCAGGACATCGTTAGTGGGTATCTTGACGACAAATACATTGAGGTTAGCCCTTGAATAGGTGCTCTTGAAGCTTGTAAATCTATCGTATTTCTTCGTATTGCCCGTGTTTAGCACTCTTTGGCCGGCGCCAACCAAGCGCTAGTGGTGCTAACCGCACTGCCCTTTAATTCCTCCCTCGAAGTTGGCATGTTTTTGCAGCATGCCGTGCAAGAAGAACCACCTGTGTATGTCGGTAAGCAACTGTTCAAGTAGACGCACATGCATAAACGATTATCTTAGCGGAATTAAGGGAGGAAGAGGCCGACGGTGGAGCGCACCAACCAGCGTGGTTGGAGAACGGACTCCGTCCGCTGCTCCAGGAGTTCGAAACCGCCCAACACGATACCGAAGACGCGCTTGATGCAGAGCCGCCCGAAGGGGATGAACAGACGGAGGACGACGAGTGTACGGAAGAGCGGTGAGTTCTTGCTTGAATTCTCCTCTGGCCTTGAGCAGAGACTACGTGAATGTACTATGTTGCGCGCGCAGTTAAGGTCCACCCGAAGTTGCCTTTGGGCGCCCGAACAAGCCGCCCAAAGTCACCTTCGAGCGAAATTCAGCATCGGGAGCAACGAACGTATAGGACAAAGGTGGCACCTAACACAGGGGTCTCAACCCCCCCCCCCTCCCCCCGGATCAAGGGGTACCCCCTGGATTTGGCTTTTTGCCCCTGGTTTTCGTGAGCAAATCCGGCGAGTATAAGGTCATTTTTTTGCAGTAGTACTGAATTTTTCGTGTAGAAAGCCTATTGTTCCACTGAAATAAGTCGTTGGCTTCGCCTGCGGCGGGCTAAAACGCAATTTCCTGGTAACTGAGGAAATTTTATCGGAAAATGGATGGTGATTTTGAAGTAATTAAGCTCTTAGAATGAAGAGTGCAATACGGTCGCGAAATACAGCGCCTAAGTGTTAAACGACATTGCTATGAACCGTTAATAAAGCTTAAAATGTCTGAAAACTGTCCGAAAATTACCCCTGGTTTACCCCCTGGATTTTACCTGCCCCCCTGGTTTACCCCCTGGATTTTACCTGCAGGGCCCTGGATCTTGGTTTTCGAGTTGAGAGGCCTGACCTAACATCCCGCAGTTAGTCGGGGAAATTTTATCACATGACACCGCCTTAGGGACAACGAGTACTACGCGATGCTCATGAAAGTCGTGAGCGAGACGGAGATCTGGAAGCTTCCTGATGCGCACCTCGATAGAATGCTGGGAACGTTCTACGAGTTTCTGAAGGGCAAGGGCATTACGCCGGAGTCGGAAAAGAAGAGAATGTACGTTTCAGTGATAGCTACGATGATGGCCTGATATCAGTGTGCTCTAACAAAAATACAAAGCATTTTCAGCGAAGAAGGCGTACGTGGAACAACGGGCACTATGAAATGGACGCTCACAAGAATTGCAGAAGGCTGGCAGGTTGAGTCGCAGAATGGGACGTTCGCTGAACGAGCACGAGACCGGTGCAATGTCACGGTTGGCTATGTTCGCACTACACTTCAAACGGTTATGTCTTGTAGATCGTAGACGATGACATGGCGCTAGAGCTCCCGGAATCCCCTCCGTATTTATACCTGAGTGTGCGGCTCGCTAATCCACGAGGAGTGAAACATGAAGAGATGATTCCGATAATCGTCAGTCGGTACACACTCGCTAAGCAGACGGGCGGGCTCTTGGTAAGTTGGTAAGTGCCTATGGCAACTGGGCATACCGCTTGATATAGTGTTGTCCATTGCATAGCCTTAGCGAATTCTATCCTGCTTTTCAGCTTAAAAGTGTGTTTAGTATCCCTTGTTTAACGCGACGGGAGCTGAGGTTACCATAACGGCGCTACCGTTCAACACGTCGGCTCAAGTCGAACACTTTATCCAGTTTGCTATGCTCGAGAACACCGCAAAAATCGGTGAGTACTTCGCAGAATTCACTTTAGGCTATCGTGGAAGCCAGAGTTTAGCGCGATTCGAGGAGGAGCCACAATCCCACTGGATGGATAGCATCAAAACGCGGTTCTTGTTCACAACAGTATGGCCAATCTCCTTCGCGTTGCTCACCGCAATCCTGTTTCTCTACGATGACACATTATTGGAACAGTTCAAGCATATCGCGCAGGGCGTGCGCAACAAAGCAGCAACGATCGTTGAAGGTCTGCGCCACTTCCCTCACCAATGCCCTCCCTGCCTGGCCTACCGAGCATTATCAGTGTTGGATTTAAAACGTTTTCGGCATATTGTGAATTCCGAAAAGATGTCAAAATGTTAGAAGTAGAACAAGGTAGAATGAGCTCCCAATGACCATTTTTCACTAGCTAAAATTGTGATAATCATCGCAAATCCCGCATAACGTAACCCTATGAAGCACGTAGCGTACACCGGCATAAGCCAACTAAATTCTGAAAATTCTGACTGTTCGTTGGCTTAATTTGGTTTTTGGCTGTTTCAGCGGAAAGTATAATAGTATGATCAGCATCCATACCTGGACACTACGCGAACGGTACCAACCAGGGCTGCGGGATGAAATTTGTTTGACCGAAACCGAGACCGAGACCGAGACCGGTCCCCCGAGACCGAGACCGAGACCGAGACCAGTCCCAAAACCGAGACCGAGACTTGAAAAATTTTCGGCTCGAAATCGCCCCACCGCGATCAACAATGTAAGAAATTCGGTTCATATTGGCCCGCCGCAGGCGACACCAACGAAATTTTGGGCGAAATTTAGAGAAATATAGTGAAAATTTCGTAGGTCGGCGCCTAGCGGCGGGCCGTTTCGGCCTTTTCTCATGGCCGAGGCCGAGACCATTTCGGATTTTCCTCATGACCGAGACCGAGACCGAGACCAGACCCCCCCCCCCAGAGTCTCGGTTTTCGAGACCGAGACCGAGTCCCGCAGCCCTGGTACCAACTGGAATACAGACTCCTCTGGTGGATACTAAACTGCAAGCGCCTATTTAGACGTCCTGTATCGTACCCATCGAGCGAGAGAGGTGGACCGTCGGCGGTTGCAAGAAGCGAGGGACGGCCTCGACCGAATGAGCGACGAATGCAGCAGGTTAAACGGCGAAAATGTTCGGCTGGGCCAGAGACTTTTGAACACCATCGCAGAGCTTACTCGACTGCGACCACTTGAAGGACGTCTCCAAGAATCAGTGGAACGAGGTAAGGGAGCGACCAGAAATCTCGCAACGGATAGAGAGCTGCAAATAAAAAAATTGTTGACTCCATGTTGAGGTTGAACACAATGGCCCCCCATGTTGAGGTTAGTCACAGTGACCTCCACAATAAAGATGTGATCCCTCCATTCAAGGATAGTGCCTTTTCATCCATGTATCGCTCTTGTAGCCTAAATTAGACAGAAATTTACAAGTTTTGCCTTGCTGGCTACCGTGTGCGCTCCGATTTAACGCCCTGGATGTTCTACTTTTCAACCCCCTCCGGGGGTACGTATGTAATGTGAGGGGATGTAAAACAAAATGGGGCTCTAATTTCAATTTCTCGATGTACTTCGGTCCACGTTTCGCTCCGAAAGTCGGGTTCGGAATGCTTATGGAATGCCTGAATATTACAGCCGACAACTACTTGCGGGATGTGGAACGATATCGAAACGAGATGCGAGACGCCCGGAATGAAGCGGATGGTATTCGAACAGCACTCACTGAAGGTGACATTTGAATGAAGCTGCGCAACGTCGTGATGCGATTTAGCGCTGACTGAGAATCATGACCTCAAGCGTGACCTTAATCAGCTTACGACGAGTGCCGAAAGTGGGGCAAACGAAAGTCGACATCTCCACGGCGAATTAGATGCTGAACGCGCGAAGAGCGTAGAATCGTTGGAGCAAATCCGAGCGCTGCAAAACGCAGGTACGGACCGGCACGCAGCCCACCGGGTGGCATTAGTGCTGGCCGAGAGTTAGGGCTAGCCCCCCCCCCCCTCCCCACCCGCCCCTCGCCGGCTCGGAAACGAATCCGAATCCAAAGTTTAAAACCGAATATGAATACCAAATCCTAAAAAAAGCGGAAACCGAAGCCCAAATCAAGGCTGTGCAAGGCGTTCCATAGGGAGCGACCTCTTTAGGCAAGTGAAAAGTGACAAATCGACGAAAAATTTCGACGCCTTCGCTTTGAATGCGGCTGGCTTTCGCAGGGTTTAGCTTTGATTAAAGCACCAGTAAGGCGTTCCGCTCTAGAAAGTACAGGCCGGACGACATTAGGGACTTATATGGCTGAGCCCAGGCACAGCTAGCTGACCAAAACGCACAATTTAACTGAGTCTAAGCCCAAGGAATATCCTAAGCCCAAGCTTAGAGGACGGTTTTTTGCCAAATTATGTTAATTTCCCCTACGATTCCCGTGGTCGCTGGGACTGGACCGTATTTCATGAGTTTTGCCTTGCTTGTTAACTGGGTTTCCCTAGCCTACGTCTTCTTGATATGCGAAAAAATCACCATTCAAATGCGTACATGCTTTAGTAGTCGGACGCGAAACAGAGAGAACATTGCTGAAACGAAGGGAAGAAGAGTTGAAAGAAGTAGAGCAATGCCTTCGCGAAGAGCGTCTGATCAACATGTCCCTTATCAATGACGTCGGGGAAATGAGGCGACTTGTCCGTGAGATCGTGGAGGGGAACGCTCCGCTGCCTAGTGCGGAAACGGCGGACATGGAGACACAAGGTAAGCCTTCCGTTCCGGATGCATAAAATCGCGACGAGAACGGCATTCCAAATCACACGCTTGCCAGAGTTTATCCTGATTTCGTTCCTCTCGACGGTATGCTCTGCGTTCAGAGAATGCTGATTGCCTACGACACGCTGCACCACCCGGCGTCGCATCATCGCCTGGAGATCCGGTAAAGAGTGTGCCAACCAACGCTACCGGGCTCGAAGACTTCGTGAATGCGGTCTACGCGACGCTCTTCAGCTTACCGCAAGGGTACGACGACATGGGACATCTAATGAGAGACCTGAAGTAAGCATATTTTGGACACTACCTTTGTGAGGTGCGCATGACTGATTTTAGCGAGGATGCTGCCATTGACGGTGACGCCATGGCTGCTCGCTTCGGCTATCAGAACCTTGAAGCCTTTCTGCGGTCCTCCGCAATGGCGTCGAAGGTCGTCGTAACAGCAAACGCTCAAGGTGGCACTGTCTACAAGGCTCGGCCGAACGAAACTAACTTGCACCTTCACCGAGAGCAACAGATTGGACTCGAGTATGCCACTAATAGGCAAGTTGTTTGTTCGCATCCGATCGTCTGTTAGCATATTTCTTGAAAGAAGTTAAAACCGGTTTCAGGCGAATCAAAAGCGCTGTGAACAAGGCGGTCGCACGAGAACGAGTGGAAAAAGATAGGTAGGTATGATTTGCACTTTCGCACTCAAGGATCGCCACATTTTCACCGCTTGTTCAACCGAGGTCCCTATGGTCCCTACTGGTACACGTGGGTGTCCCGAAATTCCAAACAGCTGGAATGCCGATGTCGAATTTGGCATAGTATTTCTTTGATTATAGCCCCCCCCCCCCTAAATAGAGCCCCCCCCCCCCCCTTGAACAGAGCCCCACCCACAAAGTTCTAGATACCCATCTGGGGTATGCGGAGTTCAAATCTAAGGCCATATTGGGATAGATAACGATAAAAATAAGAATTTTAGAACAGAGATAATTTATAATATTTATTTTTTCCGAAAAAATACCTTACGAAAAATAGAGCCCCAGGGCGTTTATTCAAAGAAATACGGTATTTGGCCAATTCTCCTCCCTTTTCCTTATGCCTACCCTTTGACACTTTTTCCGACAGCGCTTTCCACCTTCGAAATCAATTTTGATGTCCGCCTAAAGCCATGCGTTAGCGGAAGGTTAAGGTTGCGAAGTCGACTGGCTCTCACTGAGGAAAGCGTAGAGGAATTCAAGGCCAGGCTCCTGAAAGCCAACTTGATGCAAACGAGCAGCCGCTTTCGAAAGTCGATGCCCGGGGAAGATCCACCGACGACTAGCCGGGCTTGTAAGAAACGGTTGTATCGCGCAGTAGAAGACTTCCTTTAGCGTTGGCGCAAGCTGCAAGCCCTGCTGCTTCGGGTGCGAACGGCGAGCACCCTGCCGGGCTAACACTTCGTTGTTCGATATGCTTTGAGCGACCGCCGGCCACCGCGACCGCCACAGTCTACAAGTGCGGTCACTGCTTCGTACGTTCCTCTGGGGGAATGCGCAAGTCCATCACAATGCGTGTTTTCAGTGCTACCAATGCATTTTTGGGTGGCGAGAAAGGGAGGCGCACGCGAGAGCAAGGGAAAATAAACGCTACGTCAAGCCACTCTGCCCGTCCTGTCGCGAACCGATTGACGACATTATTCGCATCTACGGCGAATAATTGGTCCGCATATGTCGTCCCTTTCTCGCCCATGCTGAGCACTTACGCGTCGTCTCTTCACCAGCTTTGCCTCTCGTCGTTTCTGTGCCACATTCACATCTGTTAGTTTTTAATGTTCGATGATTAAAACTTTCGACTCAAAAGTCTACGTCTCGCAAGGAGTGGTTTTACGCAGCGGCGAATCGGGATCTGGGAGCTTCCTAAGCGTTTCCCCCATTTGAATGCGAAAGTATGCTTGATGCTTAAAAATACTCTATAAAAATGTTACAAATGTTGCCACCGTATTACTCCTAACAACTTCCATACGGGACTATTTTTTGTCCACTTACCGTGCCCACCTTCAGGATGGGCTGACCTACGGGATGGGGGAACCTTCAGCTTCGGCTTCAATCTTCGGTGTTCTTTTT
Source organism: Aphelenchus avenae (assembly GCA_020875895.1). Taxonomy (NCBI): domain Eukaryota; kingdom Metazoa; phylum Nematoda; class Chromadorea; order Rhabditida; family Aphelenchidae; genus Aphelenchus; species Aphelenchus avenae. The sequence goes on from JNEY01000021.1 coordinate 224,448, forward strand.
GTTTTCGGTCAAAATGGCCGAAGGAACCGAAGCTTTTCGACTGTTTACACACGGGCTCGACGTAGGCGATACAAACCAAATTTGGCGGTTTTAATGAGGATTTGCTCAGGTGGCGCCTAGCTGCAGGTCAAATCGACCCATGTAAGCTTCACTGACTTTCTGGGCGCTCCCTATGAACATGTTGCAGGGCTTCGGCTTAGGTTTCGATCTACAGTGTTTTTTTTTGGCTTCGGTTTTAAATTTTAACTTCCCTTCGGCTTCGGCGTCGGTTACTGACCCAAGAGGTCCCCGGGCCCAGTACCCACTCTCTGGTCCGCAGGGCGACCAGGCTGCTCATTAGCTTGCCCACATGCCCACTAGGACCTGTTGTGCACTGAGAAATGCCCAGCAGGGTGGCCATTCGTCCATATGGTTGTGTTGTAACCTAGGCCACTTGACGGCCGGTCGGCTCCTTCCCCTGGCGAGAAAAATAGCAACGAACGACGCATCACGCTTAGCCGGTCCCGTCGTCCATTTTGCTTTGCCACCACCCACCATGGTGGGAAATGATAGACGCCAAAGAATGTTTGCTATGGCCGTAAAATTTATTCGTTGTCTACCAGTCGTGAATACTCGACGCAAAACAAAGCGGTAAGTTGCTTGGGACCAGTGACTCCATGCAGATACATTAGACGGACGGAAGCCAGGAATAGCGAAGGACGAAATGCGTCTGAGATCTCAGAGGACCAATCAAACTTTTGCCAATGCGAACGAGGAACGCTCTCCGGATGCGTTTAGACACACGTCAGAAGTTATTACAATAGTTCAATCTCTGCTTGTTGCACATGGACTCGAGGCGATCGGACAGGAAATGGTTGGGAAGTACGATGTTTCAAACGGGAAATGGCCGGCGACGCCGAGGGAAGACTCGAAAGGAAGCTCATTGCGGACGCTGCGGGAAGGTAGACACGGACGGAGGTATGTGCGGGAAATACTCCAAAGGAAGACAACATTGCAGGAAGCGGGGAGCACCAATACGGGAAAAGCGTACAACTGAACCAGGGAATATTTCTGCGGGAAGTGGCACTGAGATTCGAAGCGGCGCAATTCGGCAAAACGTGGAAATAGTTGCATGTGTTTTGGCAAAGTGGAAGAGGAGGAGGAGTCAGTTGGCGGAGGAGGTGGGAGCTACGGTGGGCTCAACGTGCTCACGTGACCGGTAAGGATGCACAAATCGGTGCCCGCGTCGGCGGCCGCCGCCGCCATCGGAGTGCCGGGGCTCGAGGAGGACGTCGACGGCGTCAGCGTCCCGCCGTTCCCGCTGTCGCGGTTCTCCTCGTCGCTGTCGGCGGTGCTCCTCGGCAGCGTCATCACACGGCTCTTCAGCACGACGAGCCTGAAATGTGAGCTGTTGCGAGTAAACGTTTCGAGTTTACGTGACGTTGGCGCACACTGCGAGAGGAGGGCTCTCGGATAAATAACTGTGGTAAAAGAAAAATAAAACTAATCGACCCGCAACTAGGGGATAAATTAAATTTTAGGGATAGTCGTCCGTACCAAGTACCGCAAGCAAAAGCATGCATGCTTGACTTGTACGTCCTAAGCGGCATGGCATGCTAAGTAGGTATATCGGACGTGGGAGCTTTGCATACCAGGCTGTGCACAGGCTTGAGTGCGTTCGTGCCTACTAGACTTCGGGACCCGAGCCGAGCCGAGCTGCTCGGCTCGGGGTGACTGCCCCACAGAGATGGGCGGGTCTTGGTCTTGGTCTTGGTCTTGGTCCCGGTATCCCGGTGGTTTTAGTCTTGGTCTTGGTCTTGGTCCCGGTTGTCGCAAAAATTCCGCCCATCCCTGCTGCCCCAACTCGGAGCTCGGCTCGGGTGTCAAATACATCCAATTTTCCACGTAGCTCGGTCCGTTGCTCAGCCCGAGCCGAGCTCCGAGCCTCGGCTCGGAGGGTGTCAGCTCGGCTCGGAGCTCGGCTCGGGTCCCGAAGTCTACTGCCTACCAAGTGGTACCGCACGCTGAAGCATTCATGTTCCTCGACTTCCTACCATGTGGTACGGCATGCAGATGAGTGCACTCGACTTGTGCTTACTAAGCTGTTCCACATGCTAGTAATGTCGGTTCTAGGAAACTTCGCATGGCGAGCTGTGCGCAAACATGCATTCAGTCAAACCCTGTGCGAGGGCCCGGGGCTGGAGGCCCGGTTTTAGGATGAGCGGGGCCGACGCCGGGGCCGGGGGCCGAGAAACTCGTCGGGGGCCGCACGGGGGCCTAGATTGGAGGCAAAATCAGTGAGGGGCCGGGGCCTGGGGGGGGGGGCGGCCCCGGGGCCTATGTCTGTAAATAACGGGGGCTAGTGCCGGGGCCTGAAGCCCCGGCGCCCAGGGGGCCGGACCCCTCGGCCCCCGTACACGGTAGATGCAGTCATGTGGACTGAGTTCTCCCGCACGCAGAAGCATGAATTTGCTCCTGCACAGCGGTTGAATACTCCATAAAATAAGTCGTACTGCATGACATGGCTGGTCATAATACTGTGATAGCCCCAGCTAGAGTCGCTGCGTGCGCATTACCGCGCGCGAGAGGCAGTGATCAGGTAAGCGGCTCCGTTTCCCGGTAGGAAAGTGACGCTTTCCCTGGCGGGAAAGTTAGTCATTTTCCCGACAGGTAAGATACTCTTTTTCCGGGCAAGTAAGTCACTCCTTTTCCTGGTAGGTAAGCCACTTACGAGTCGTCTCCGATGACCTGGAACGTCCGCACCGGCTGGTTGATGTCCTGCGTGGTGTTTCCCTTGAAGAAAGATTTGCCCTGAAAGCATGCACACCGTGAGAAATCCGTCCAGGCACGGCAGTCCAGCGTACCTGAATGCCGCTCTTGTGGAATGCCAGGACAGAGTCCGGCAACGGCAGCGCATAGTCGACCTGGAAGTCGAACGTGAAGGTCGTCTGCCACAGGTCGGTGCTCTTCAGCTGGCCCTCAAGGTCGGTTAGTATGACCTGAAACTCGTTGTGGAGTGTGTAAAATTAGCTTAAAGTCCCGTATTGTCGTGAATCGTGAAGCCTTACGACCTGTACGACCGGCCGTACGTCACGGCGGGTCGGTCAAGTGCGGAGTACGGCTCCAGATTTCTCGTTGCTCAGCACAGTACGGCCCGTACCATTCCGTAATGCGGACCGTACCGTACTGGTATAGTACGGAACGGGGTGGGTCAGTACGGTACGGCTTCAGGTTTGTCGATGTTCAGCATTAGTAGGGCCCGTACCGTACCGTACTGTCCTCCGTGCCGTAATGGTACGGTATGGGGCGGGTCAGTACGGTACGGAGAACGGTTCGGCTACTGGTTGCCGACGTTTAATTAGCGCAAGTCGTACCTTGTTCTCATAGGCGACGAAGAGAGTGTCCCGGTCGATCTGTCGGAACGCCGTCACCTCGATCTTCTGCTTGTTCGACCAGTTGAAGACGCGCCCGGTGAGCGGTCGCAGCGTTCCGTCGAAGAGCTCCGCGTTCTGCGATCGTGCCAGGAAGTCCTCCAGCTTGCCGGTGTCGTTAAAGTCGATCATCTGCAGGTCGAGCTTCGTCGGCGACTCCTCGTTCTTGTAGACTCCGATGCAGACCTGAAAAGACGGATGCAGTGAGGCACTGACTGATGGAATACTCAGTGCTATGTGCTGTGCTTAACGAGGTTGGATATTCGCACGGCTATTGCGTCAGCTTGTGCTTCACTCATAACCACTCACTGCTATACTGCATATATAGTGTGCCAATGTGCTACTCGTACCACACACACAGTGCTACGACCTATTTAGCTTTTGCGAACTTGTGCGTACCTAAACGCACGCGTTTGTACCCGCACCCTTCGCATCATTTTCCCGTTCTCAGTCCCTCACAAGCTCGCATTCCAATTCACACTCGTATTCCGTCCGGCTGTACCTGCACCATAGTCCGTCATCACCGGGCCTGGCGCATGTGATTCACTGTCTGTTCCACTCGTTCCTATACCACACGCATTTGTACTTTACTGAGTCGTCGTGGCTCAAGCCACATGAGGATCTTCATGTTTCTTCCCAGCTGTATCTCTCCTATTATACCCGCCCCGCTCATTTCGGTTCATTCTTGCTTTACCATAGAGCGCGACTGCCGTACCGTACTACGGGCCGTACCGTATTCCGTACCGTATTCTATACGGTACGGGGGTCACGCTCAGGACGGAGTACGGTACGGCATGACGTTCTGGTTAAAAATGCACTAGTACGGGCCGTAGTACGGCTTTGATACGGGTCGTACCGTATTCCGTACCGTATTCTACGGTACGGAGTACGGTACGGGGGGATTCAGTACGGTACGGAGTACGGTACGGGTGGTCAAAGTCGCGCTCTACTTTACCAGCACTCGTACCTCCAGTACGTTCTTACTTTGTACCATGCGTGCGTACCCGCACATCACTCCTCGTACTCGGCCCATCGTTCCCGTACCAGATATAGGTGGCATCTGTCATCTGTTCCACATCCAGCTTACAACGTGCCAATGATGCACGAATTCCTGTCTGTACCTCTACAGCGACACACTGCACTGTGCGCTCACTTGTACCCGTAGCACACCCATCCATGCGTGTACCACGCGCATCGGTCTCAAGTCACACCGACACACGCACTATGTGGCCGTGCTTCTTGTTCCGGGCGACTTTTATTCGCTCCGTACCTTCGGGAACTCCGACGTCGGATTGCCGGGACAGCCGTAGAGGAGGCAGAACGGGCGGATGGGTCGCATCATCATGCGGTCCACGCTGACGCTCTTCATGAGGACGAACTTCTGGAGCGGCTCGTACCACTGGAAGAGGAGCACCGAGCCGGGAATCGCGCACGCCATGAACGTGTGTCGGTTGACGACGCTCTTCTGGATGCAGCACTGGAAGCAGTCCCTGAAAATGGCATGGATTTGGCAAAAAATTAAATGAGTTTACCAATACATTTTAAATTAAAATTAATTTAAATACCTAACATAAAATTAAACGAAACTTAAATCAAATTTTTTCGTTAAAATAAAAATTAAATTTAAATCACCTTGAAATTAAATAAAATTATACAAAATAAAATTAATTTAAAATTACATGAAAATTAAATTAATGTTTTTACTAACAGATTCAAAAGGTAAAGCTTACTTCGTTTCCGGCTGCCGAACTGTGGCGAGCAGCACCCTCGGCTTGAGCTTCTCCGGGATCTTCGTCATCGTCTTCGAGATCCGCTGCGTGATCATCTGCTGCTGCACCAGCTGCAGGATGTTGTGCTGGTAGAGATAGGGCGTCTTTCCCTGCAGCGCGAAGAGGTGGTTCTCGATGATGTAGATCCATCCGCAGCGGCGCTCGTGGATCTAAAGCAATTTTACTAAGAATTTCCTGGAATACTGCGGGAAATTCCCGGTCTCAGTTTCCCGTTTCCGGCGGATTTCCATGGACTTCCTACGTGGCTTCCATGTTTTTCGCGACGACTCCAGGCGTTCAAATTTCCAACAGTTCCATACCGACTTCCAGACTTTCTATGCCCCCAAGCAAATTGCAAGAAGTAGGTGACATTACTTCCATGCGAATCCGAGCTTACCAAGGTTAGCGAGCTGTCCTGGAGCTCGGTGAGGTCCAACGTGTAGATGCCCTCCTCCGCGCCGATGATCAGGTACTGCTTGTTGTTTGCCGGGTGCGTCCAGGAAGCGGTGCAGTTGATCCTCAGCTGGCAGTTGTGGTAGACGTTGAAGAAGCACGCGCCCATCGAGACCTGCGGCGTGGGCACGAGCCCGTAGCACGTGAATGGGCGGCTCGCCAGCGGCGTCTGTCCGGCGAGAGTTGGCCGATGTCGCACCACGCCGTTGTCGGAGGAGAGCGGCCGCCCGGTGGAGTTCGGAGACATCTCGTCGAGCGACGCGGAGCGGCCCTTGTTCAGCCGGAACTCGGGTCGGAAGGCTTCTCCGAAGCGGAAGAACTTGCGCCCGAACTGCTTCGACGCAGGCGGCTTGGCGATACCTGAAAGACTTCGGATAAGACTGGCAATAATAGGAATGGGTGCGGTACAGGCATAATTTTTTGTGGCGCAGGCATTGTCGAGTGTGGCACAAGTACGAAGGGGATGCGACAAGTGTAGCGGTTTTAGTGCCATGGGTACGATGAGCAAGGCAAAAACACCGATTTATGTGCGTATCCACGGATGAGTGTGGCACATCCACGGGTTAGCGCGGCACAAGTCCAAGTAAAACAAGCACAAGCAAACAGGGCGTTGTACGAGTACGATAAGTGCTTAGCCACATGCATGCGAAGCACAAATAGCACGCCATTTAAGCGGCTGAGTGTTGCAGGGTACAGTATAGGCATACCGGACCATGCACATACAGTGTGGCAAAGTGCAGATTGAGTGGCAGCGCCACAGATTTGTGAGCACAGGACAAACGAAGACGTCACGCGAACTGACTTCTTACCGGAACGAATACCTAGTATGGTACGTGTCGCATAAAATGCAAATGGGTGCAACTCAGGCGGGTGCAGGTTTGACTGGGCGCTAAGTTGTGGTTTAGTGGTGTCACAGGTGCGCATCGGTTTGGCACAGAATGGGTAAGCTTGGAATTTCCCAGATGGGTTCGTCAAAAGTCATGCTGAGGTACCCGACGCCGGACGGCGTCTACTGATGCTTACCGTTTCGTGGCGTCGGCGGAAGCCCGTTGAAGTTGAGAGGCCGCAGCGTGTCCTGCCGCCCATTCGCCGACGCCTCGTTCGTGCTGCTCTCGTCCCACGGTATGTCGCTGCCCGCTATCGATACGTCGTCGCCGCGCGCCGGTATCGTCCGCCCGTTGTGGTAAGACTGACTGATCTGTTGGATGTCGCTAAACTGGCCGATCACAGTAACGGAGTAAACAGCCACTTTACTGTACCTGTCCTCGACCGTGGACGGCGTCGAAGGTCTGCGGCCATTGTAGATGTCTTCGTTCCCGTTGTACAACGCAGTTTCTAAAACAGGTATTGCGGTATTTCAAGAGAACCATAATTTTTAGACGTACCTATTGCATCCGAGAGCAAGTGGCTATTCTCCTCTTCACTCCTCGGCGTGCTCGGATTGTTCACGCGGTCCAGCAGCTCTCGCGTCAAGCGCGGGCTCAGCGCTCCCGATACGAATGACTCTTGCTAAACGTACTCGATGAAAGAGATGGTTGGGATTTGTGTAATTGCAATAGAGAATCGGGCTCGGAAACGGAATCGGTCAAATAACCGATGTCTGTCGCTTGCTTTCTCGAGAGACAACAGCAGTGTTTTAAATCGAAATGGAGACTCGAATAAGTTTCACACGTTTAAATCGGATCGGATCGGAACTGCCTTCAGACCCGAGAGCGTTCAGCCCAATGCGCATTGCAATCCATAAAATTTGCTTACGTTCAGCAACTTGTCGGGCACAGGACGCTTCTTTGGGTTCTTGACCAGGCAGTGCTTCACGAACGAGTGGAAGGTGGAGCTCCACTTGGCCTTGTCCTTGAGCTTCGGCGCCTTGTAGCTGGACTTGGTCATCATCTGGAGCACCTGCATCGGGTGCAGGTCAAAGTGCGGCGGCTGCAGCTCCGCCAGCTCGATTGCGGTAATGCCGACCGCCCAGACGTCGCACTCGCAGCCGTATCCGCCTCGCTGCTCCACTTGCGCCACCTCGGGAGCCATCCTGGAAATGTTGAGAATGGAAATGTAGCACTAAGTTCGGTAAGCGGCAGTACTGATAAGTGTTCAATCATGCCACGTTTTTGAAATTCTGCCACGTGCATTCATGCGTACACGTGCCACATACTCGTTCATGCCACAAGCATTGATGCGTGTGTCTATACCTGAACGCTCGGACTTCACGACTTGCCCACGTACTCGTCCAAGCCGCTCACTGTAAGGATTCTCTTATTACTGTAAAACCTAGGTTTTACTGTAAACGTCCGGTTCGGGTTTTACTGTAAAACTTCCGTTTTAACTTTTACTGATCGCTTACTGTAAGCTACTCCTCTTACTGTAAAACATAGTTTACTGTAAAAACGATCGGTTCTGTTTTTACTGTAAAACTTCCGGTTCATGGTCTACTGTAAAACGTCCGGGAAATTAGCGTGAAAAAACTTGTACAGTAAAACGTGTATGGAGCTTGCTAGTACTAGTGCTATAGAACGTCGTAGTACAATGCCACGCCAGCACATACTGCACACTTGCGCCACGCTAATCCCTAGTTGTGTCACATACAAATATAGCCCCTTCTGCTACACGCAGTTCTCAGGGACTTCCCATATGGGAGACTTTGAATACACCAAACTACCGTACCAGTACGGTGTGCCAATGAAGGAGTTGCGCTTCCCGAGCGTTGCAGTAATCTGCGCCGCTACGCCGAAGTCCGCCAGTTTGATGTCGCCAGAGTGCGTCAGGAGAATGTTCGCTCCCTAAACGTCAAACATTCGCGTGTGCTCAGGGAAGTAGGAAGTGACGTACCTTGACGTCCCGGTGGATCTTCCCTCTTCGATGTAGGTAGTCGAGGCCCTTGAGCGTCTCCCGGCAGACGAACGCGATTTGCAGCTCAGTCAGCGGACCGGTCACTAAAAGCGGCTAGTTGCATTTGCATTGTATGCAGCCTGCAAATTTGCAGGCACATTTTTCCGCTCCCTACTTTGGTAGATGTCCTGGAGTGAGCCACCGCTGCAGTACTCCATGACGATCCATAGCCGGTCGCGCTTCAGGTAGCTCCCGTGGTAGGCGATTATGTTGGCGTGGACGCAGTCTTTGAGCACCATGATTTCTTGCTGGATGACTGCGAAGTTGTCACCCGCCTCCAGCTTGACGAGCTTGACCGCCGACAGATTTCCGGTCCTAAAAGTTAGCGTATGATTTTGGGAAAGCTTTACGGCGCTGCACGGACTTACCTAATGTGCCTAGCCTTGTAGACGTCTCCATAGGTGCCGCGGCCAACGCGCTGCAGCAAGTCGTACTCATCCTCCGGATCGCTGCGTTGGATTACGCCATTCATTGCGGCGGCAATCCGCGCAGGATTATGAGATCATCAACTGAGGTTCTAAAAATACGTTGGAGTCGGGTAACAGAACTCAGTACGTAGTGACAAGAAAGGCAAAACGGGCGCGCAAGACACTGCGTGGCGTGTAGTACGCAAATAGCGGAGAAACACGTGGCGAAACATAAACATATGGTTCACTTTTAGCGAAACTTTTGACGCGCATTCAAAACACCGCAAATCACTTCCGGAAGACGCGTGAGGCGGACAGCTCCAACTCAACCATGCATTGCTTAAAACTCGCAATGTTCCGTTCTCTGCCAAATGCATTAAAATCAATGCGTGCCGCTAATGCGTTCTGTGTTCCGAGCGGGGCCACTCCGAAAGCGACGGCTTAAAGTTGAGCCCTCATTAAATATGCAAAGGATTGACCTTAGAGTACACAACGTATGTTTGCCACATGTCTTTTGGACGAAGCAAGGAAGGTATTTTTGATACCTTGTGGAATGTAACCTTAGAAAGCACAACAAAAGAACACGATTTAGAGAAAGCACGCCTAGACACAAACATATTTATCGTTCAAGGAACATCCTGCTGTATTGAAAAAAGAGCTAGTCAAATACATTCCGTACGACAATGCACTAGATGGATACGACACCATGAAAACACAAACGTTAGCATAAAAACTCCGCAAACGGGAACACATTTTTCGAAAAACACAGCGCTTAACGCCGTTCCAAACGTACCATGCTTTTCAAGCGCACTAAAACCGATAAAACTAAAAATTTATGGTGTTTCCAAAACCTCCTGCTGCGTCACACTGCGCGCCACACGCGGTCTGGAGACAATGGATGCGCTAATAGTACAAGTGACCCCCTGTCGCGGACTGCTGCGGGCGATGATGGCAACTCTCTCGGAAGCACACACACGCAAACCTTGCGAAAAAAGTCGGGCTTTCATCCGATGGCTCCGCATGGGAGTGCAACAACAGCTGACCGACGCGCTGCACATTTCCGAGCCGCCGGCGCAGCAGCAGCCACCCTAATCGTTGGTGGTGGTGTCCGCCAGAACTCGTGTAGCTGCGTAAGCGTCAGCCGCGGCCACCAAGCCGTTGCGTCGGCCTCGAGTGCGCGCATTTCGCCAATGCGTGCACTCGACGCGAATGCAACGCAATCAGGGACGCTGAGGGAACACAAAAGTGTGCTAGCTTCCCAATACTGACGTGTCGCTTGAGCGGAGAAAATATTTATGTTTGCCGAAGGTGGTGGATTCCCCAAGGTTTTGATCACTTTCTGATGTTTTCGCTTTCCGGTTACTCTTTCATACCACTCTTCAACTATTTAAGCAAACTTCTTTTACTTCTCTAAACACTTGCGTAAAGACATGGCGCTCCGACTTGCGTTTGCACTCGTTTAGTTCCGTTCTCCGAACAGCAATTTTTCTAGCTATTGATGTCTTCTCCGTGCGAAGTGATTCACAGCATAAATCTAGGTAATGCGCAAATTTTAGGTGACCATGGTTGCGCACACGAGCACACACGAGAAGTTCTCCCGGCAAAGCTGGTCAACGCGAGCCTTCAATGCACTCTTCTGTGCCGGTGGCATCATGGTCTGCTACGGTGTATTCGGCATCTACCAGGAGAAAATGTACTACTTCGGCATCAAAATCCGATGATAGTGTCGCCATTATAAATGCGATAACCGTGCAAATTTAGAACTCGGCAGAAGTACGGCGAAGCGGAGCGTTTCTCCTACATGCAAGCGCTGGTTTTCCTCCTCTTTGCGGTGAACACGCTGGTGGCATTCATCGGTATGTACTTACGTTTCAACTAATGATTTACATTCGTTCCAGGAGTCAAAACGAGAGGGCATCTCTCCTCGGACAACGTTCCATTCCGTATGTACTCCTTCTGCAGCATCAGCTACTGCCTTGCGGTGCTCTTCAGCAACATGGCTCTCGAATGGGTCAACTACCCGACGCAGGTGAGAGCTGGGTGGGTGAAGTTGGTGGGAACGCTTATGGGGCACCGCATGTAAAGTGGAGCGGCAATGCATTGAAGCTAATGATGCCCACAAATGGAGTTACTTACTTTTTTTACTGTACATAGGTAAAAAGTTAAGTGACGTTGGGTCGCTACAGTAAGATGTCCCGACCAACTTTGGACGTTCGCACTTGAACAGCGCCACCCGTGTAAATTTACTGTAAAAATGGGTAAACAGTACAGTAAAAATTGCGTCGCCGCAGAAAGTTAATCAAGCCTACCGTAAAATTGGACCAATTGGTAAGCGCTGTTTAGCACCCGTTAGGAGCAGTAGCAAGGACGCCAAAGAAAAGGGGAGATGGAAGAGCATTGGGCATCCAGCTGATGAGGATGAGTCAGCAGCACTTAAGAGCACTATCAGAGAGCAGGGGTGCGCAGCTAGTATGGAGCATTAGGGAGCCCTAGCGAGGAGCATTAGGGTGGAGCAATATCGAGTAGCATCATCGAAGAACTAGCTGAAGAGTACTGGCGGTCAGTAGGACTGGGTGAGAATTATGGTAAGCATCGCTTGCGCGCAGCGATCGAGTGTAGCTGTTGAGCACAAACGAGGAGTGCGGCTACGAGAAGGAATAGTGAGCGTCGGGATAAGACGCACATGCTCATGCCAAGATGGACCCATGGAATCGCTAACTGAGCGTTGCCTTTAGGTGCTCGGAAAGTCGTGCAAGCCAATCCCGGTGCTCCTATTCGGTGTCGTGTTTGCGCACAAGCGGTATCCTCTGCGCAAATATTTCTACGTGCTCAGCATCGTCGCTGGTATGGCACTCTTCCTCTACAAGGAGCAGCACTCTTCGAAGGGTGACCTCTTCCAGTTTGGAGCTGGAGAGATGTTACTGGTAAGCGGCTTACCGTAGCATTTCTACTTTACTGTAACTGCAGAATACAGAGCTGACCATTACTGTACTCATGTACTTTATTAATTACAGTACTTTAGCTGTCGTTAATTACAGTATTTTGGCTGGCATTAATTACAGTAACTTTGCTGGCTCTAATTACAGTATTTTAGCTTGCTTCCTTGGCGATGGACGGAGTAACCGCTGCGATCCAGGACCGCATCCGACACGGCTACATCACGGACAAGTGGTCAATGATGTTCTTCTTGAATCTCTTCGCCACCATTGTATTCGGCGCCACGCTTTTGCTCTCTGGAGAGTTGGTCGCTTTTGTCAGCTTTGTCCAGCGGTATCCGTTCGTGCTGCGTGAGATGATCATATTCTCGCTGATGAGCGCACTCGGACAGGTAAGCTCTTCCATACTTGAGCAAGTGGGCTTGGAAGATGGACCTTGGGGGATGCGCATGTTTTGGTGTTTTGCACTGGTGGTGTTGCACATGCGCATGGCTACGTTGCGCATGTTCTCAAGTACGTTAGGTGCAAGCAAGTGTCGTGTAGCGCAAGTAGTCGCTCTCGGTATGCACTGTGCTATCGGCATTTAGCAAGTGCAGGGTGTTGCGCATATACGCATTTGCAAGTACCATTGCAAATGCAACTTAAAACAAGTTGTTCATAAACTCGCGCAAGTATTATTACGTTGCGCAAGTGCTTGCACAAATTGAATCACATTATGCCAAATACGGTACCGGTAATTGTGCGGGTACCGTTAAGCTGCTCATGCGCAATCAAATCTGTGCTGTGCATGCGCAAGCATACCAGCCATGCGCATGTCCTTGACCCAAGCGTCATAGCTTCGAGTAATTACGTGCTGGCTCAAGCATTTCTGCATCCGACTGCGCACGTGTCCCAGCTATACATGCGCACTTGCGCAAGTTCCCGTAACTAATCCGATCGTTTCAGTGCTTCATCTTCAAGACGGTGACGGACCTGGGCCCGCTGACGCTCTCCATCATCACGACGGTGCGCAAGCTCGTCTCGCTGGCGGTGTCCATCGTGCTCTTCGGCCATCCGTACACCTACCGGCAGCTGCTCGCCATCTGCATCGTGTTCGGCGCGCTGTTCCTCGACGTTCTGGATAGCAAGCGCTCCCATGGAAAGTCGACGAGTGCCCAGCCGGTGGACAAGAAGGAGAAGGCTTAGAAGGTTATGCGCACTCTTGTCCAATGTCAACCGCGTCAACCAATTTTATGCCCGTTCTTTCCGTCTTTTCGTTTTATTTATTCTACTGTTTGCTTTTTCTCAATTACTGGACATTTGTCCAGCATAACTTTATGTCTAGGTAATTTATTCCATTTCGGCCCTATTTCGGTTTCCTCACGCTATCGTTGGTCTCGCCATTCGTTCATTCAACCATTAAGTGTGTCAAGGCTTTCAAGTCATCCAACTGTGATTTCCTTTCTTGGAATAAAGACATTAGGGACAGGCGAATGATTGCGCAAATCACCTGCCGTTCTAGAACTGCGCAACTCTCATCCTGCGCAGGCACAAAGAGACCTTATTGGATGGTGCTAGGAAGCGGGATGGCTGATTGACCGTGATTGGTAGGGCACACGTTCGTCACCCTATGACTACGCTGGGAGGAAGCGTCCGTCGCACTATCGGTACGGAGTACGGACGCGAAGCAAAGCAGCGCCACGTTCCTATGGCCGACGACCACGCCGTCGACGACTAACGGTGCTAGCGCGTTTCTCTTCGACGCCGCCGGTTCCGACGGCAACTGCTGGCGCGGACAATTCGGGAATGATCAGCGCGTTCCTGGCGGCGAATCCGATGCTACGACGCGGTCTGGCCGGGGAGACGGAGGAGCGGAGCGGTCTTTCGCCGGAGACCAAGTCTTGCGCTCCCTCTACAGCGTTGTTGTATTTCAGTATGTCTTTAGAAAAACTTTCATGTATTTTACGCACAGACCAGCCCTCATTAACCGCTATCGTCGCATTTCACGCATAGCTCTGGGTCGCAAACGTACCCAGGCTCGCCTTAGTCGGGATCTCCTTGCTCTGCCCCGTTCGCATCGCCTCATTCGCACAAATGCCGCAGCTTTTCGCCACACTCGTTCCACTCCGGTTGCCCTTGGCTCTACGGCACCAAATGCTAGTACTTTTCTTTTATTTTGTGACGTAATTTATTGTACAACGGGTCGGTGCTTCACGTTTCTCTGTGATTGTCCTCGCAAGTCCTTTTATCCGCTGTATCTTAAAACTGCCTAGTAAATCGTGACGACAATAAAACCTTTGTAATTTTGCTTGCACTACTGAAATGAAATTGCATTGAAAATATACCAGGTTTAGCAAATGCATACTCAAAAACAGCTATCGAAACCAGAGGTTTGCATTCTTGAAAATTAATCGTTTTCGTCGAAAATGGCCCGCCTCGTTTCCGTTTTCGCACTCGTCCGACGAAAAGAAGAGGCATTCTTATCGTTTTCGGACGACGAAAACGAATATGTTTTCGTATTTTCATATTTTCGTTTTGGGTCTGCAAGCGTCCGTATCCGCCGCCGCCGGTAGAGGAGACTCAAGACGGCGAGATGGTTCAGTGCACTCTTTGCGAGGAGCGGTTCCACGTCAATGTAAGCAGACTTGAGAGTCCATGAGAGCCAATGTCCATGAAGTGCTTGCATGACCAGTGGTCCGCTTCTTGCCTATTGTCCATCCATTCCATACGTATCTATTGACATGCGTGGTCACGGACCGCACTAACAGGCAAGGCCCCGGACCGTACTGACAAGTGTGGTCCCGGACCGCATTGAATAGTGTGGTCCCGGAAGGCACTGACGTGTATGGTAACGGACCGCACTGACATGAGAGGTCCCGGGACCGCACGGACACGTGTGGTCACGGACCGCAGTGACATGCGTGGTCACGGACCGCACTGACAAGTACGGTCCCCGACCGCACTGGCATGCGTGGTCCCGGACCGCACTGGCATGCGTGGTCCCGGAAGGCACTTACGTGTATGGTAACGGACCGCAGTGACATGGGTGGTCCCGGACCGCATTAACATGGGCGGTCCCTGACCGCATTGACAAGTATGGTCCCGGACCACACTAACAGGCAAGGTCCTGGACCGTACTGACAAGTGCGGTCCCGGACCGCACTGAATAGTGTGGTCCCGGAAGGCACTGACGTGTATGGTAACGGACCGCACTGACATTTTAGTCCCTGACCGCATCAGCATGGGTCGTCCCTGACCTTATTAGCATGCGTGTTCCCGGACCGCGCTGAAAAGTGTGGTCCAGGACCTCAATGAATATGTGTGGTCCCGGACCGCACTGACACGTGTGGCCACGGACCGCACTTCCATTTTGGTCCCTGACCGCATTGACATGCGCGATCGCGGACCGCATTGGCTTGTGTGGTCACGGACCGCACTGGCATGAGAGGTCCCCGGACCGCACGGACACGTGTGGTCACGGGACCGCAGTGATATGTGTGGTCACGGACCGCATTAACATGGGCGGTCCCTGACCGCTGGGCATGGGTGATCCCGGACCGCACTGACAAGTATGGTCCCGGACCGCACTGGCATGCGATGTCACGGACCGCACATGTATATGAGGTCACAGTCCCCACTGACATGGGAGGTCCTTGACCGCTTTGGAATGTGTGGTCACGGATCGCGTTGTCCACATGACCACCATAGGATGCCTACCTCGACGTCCTGGACAGCAAGCGTTCCCATGGAAAGTCGACGAATGCTCCACCGGTGGACAAGAAGGAGAAGGCTTTGCGCACTCTTGTCCAAAGCTAATCGCGTCCATCAAAATTATGTCCGTTATTTTCGTTTTCTTTATTCGACTGTTTCCTTTTTCTCAACTGGACATTTGTCCAGTATAACTTTATGCTTAAGTAATTTATTCCATTTGGGTCCTATTTCGATTTCCTTACGCTATCGTTGGTCTCGCCATTCATTCGTTTAACCATTTATGTGTCAAGGCTTTCAAGTCATCCAACTGTGATTTCATCTTTAATAAAGACAGTAGGGACAGGCGAATGATTGCACAAATCAGCTGCCATGGCAGAACCGCGTAACTAAGAGCACAACAAAACGGGTGGAACCGAAACTAGGACGCTGTTATTCCCAAAGGACTTCGATATGCGGAACGGACACTGCAACTTGGGCTACGACAACCGCCTCCCCCCATTATCGTACTCCGTTCCATACTGCCCCCTCCTGCGTATCGTTTTAGTGTTTCCAATGAACCAGAAATTTTCGCGACGAACTGAACTGAGGTCGACTGCAGTTCGCTAAAATTCAGTGAACTCGACGGTTCATCGCAAAATTTAGAAAGCCCTCAGAGGGTAAGGGGGACCCTCGGTCAAGAAAATTTTTCGGGAGTAGGTATAAGATGCCCACCAAGGCCTCCACAGGGGACGAAAATCTAGCATGTACAGGTACATTTTGGTGTAGGAACAAGCTGAAGAAACTGTACAAACTGTAGAATGATTCTACTGTATGAACAAGCTGTAGAATGAGTCGAGTGACGTGAGGACACGTGGGAATGACAAAATCTGCGCTGAGGGTTTCGTTACGCAAGGCTCCTCTCTTACCATCTGGGTCTTCTTCTTGGACGGGACTCCTAGTTCAGTGAACTCAATTTTCCCCGCAGAACTGAACTATAGGTCAACTTCAGTTCAGTTCACTAAAATTCAGTGAACTTAGCAGTTCACCGAAACACTGTACCGTACTAACCCCCTCCGTACCGTACTCCGTTCCGTACTGATCCCCCTCCGTACCGTACTCCGTTCCGCAACTGAACCCCCTCACCACCAAATTTTATGTTACATCGAGTACGGCACGTACAAGTAGAGGTAGTCGGCCGTACCGTATTCCGTACCGTACTGCGTACCGTATTCTACGGTACGGAGTACGGTACGGGGGTCACGTCCATTACGGCAGTACGATACGGCACGATTTTCTGGGAAAAAATGCACTAGTACGGCAGTACGGTACGGCTTAGTACGGGCCGTACCGCATTCCGTACCGTACTGTACGGTACGGAGTACGGTACGGAGGGGGTCAGTACGGTACGGAGTGCGGTACGGGGGGGGGGGGGGGGGGGTCCGCGACTACCTCTACGTACAAGTACGGTTTGGTACGGTTGCCGGCCCATTGTTTCATTACAGAACAAGGTTGAACAAGACAGAGCAAAAGCGACAGGCTAGGAAAATGGTAATGTAGATGAACGAATGTCGCATTTATAGGAGCGGGATTCAAGGGTCAATGTGAAACTGTCGATAGCGATAAGGCGGCCTGGATGACGGGCTGACTTGGTCTCTCGGGACCCGCTCGAGTTGCGAATTTCTCGCGAGAGGGAGCCGTCGCTTTGTCGGAACGGGAAGATGCCCTCTTCTCTTTGGCATCGAGCGCATGTTGGCGCATGATCCCGGTCCAGTTCACGACCTCCTTGACGGACAGAATCTGCGCAGAAAAAACTTGGCCGTTAACTGCGGACAGATCATGAAAGTTACCCTTATCACCGGAATGGATCGACGAGGCTGTGGCATGCGGACATATCGGCTATGCAAGTAACCGTCGGTACGGGCGCACGACGACAAAAACTTTCCCCCTTTTGTGTCGGAATTCTGAGAGCTCACAATCGCCAATTCGGCCACGAATGCCGGCGGAATTGAGTCTGACGGCGGGCTGTCCGCGGCTATGTCCCGGCTCGGTTCCAGCGGAGACGTTTGCGAAGAAACGTCATGGGTTAGCGCAGACGCAGTGGGTATTTGTGTCGCAACGGCCTGAAATGCGTCTTTTAAATGTACGCGTAGGAATGCTAGCTCTTGCCGGCAGTCAACCGCGTCACACAATACCTTTTCCGACATAGTTGGCGCGCCGGCAGCGATGCGTGCGCCATTCGGCTGCTCTCGCGCTTCACGAATCTGCTCTTTGACGAAGATGTTCATGTCGGCAAGAGATGCCGCAATTCCGCCAAGACGTTTGTATCCGAGTGCGTTGAACTGCTCCAACAAGTCGCCTATCTGCGCTCGCAATTCTTCGAGTACGGAGACGGGCACTATCCTGTCTACAACTTCCTGGAAAAAATAAACCCTCGGAAGATCAGTCTTTCTTAGCGTGACTTACCTTCTGATTGCTGGTAGTGGATTTGTCTAGGACGACTTGGACATCGTCGCTATTAGCCGGATTGCCCGTAGAATTAGTAGCTTCGCGTTCTGCCTCCACGGGCTTCCATGCCCCACATGGCAGCAGTTCGATCTTCACGACGGAGTCGTCGACTTTATCGAGCACGCCGGCTACGTACCTAAAATGTAGCTCAGGCTCACCGTATTTCCTATTATTACAGCAGCAGAGCATTAGATGTTCATTATGATCCGCAGGGAAATGGGCATAAGAGGAGCCGCAATTGATGCAAACGGTCCAAAACTCGTCAAAAATTTTACCAAATCCGATTGTCTCGGAAGCTCTAAAGGGGATTTACATATTTTAGTACACTGGTAACTAGCAGGGCCGTATTTAAGATTTCAGGATAGGGGGGAGGGGGTGGAGGTCGGGGAATAGGGGGTGAACCCTAAAATGGGCCAAAAGGGGGTCAAAATGGCCTCAGATCCCTANCCCCCCCCACCCCCGCTAAATACGGCCCTGGTAACTAGTAATGTCTAACCAAAGTGGCCGAAAACGGCAAACGCGCATTACGTGGCCAACGAGCCGTGTCATCGTTGTACCTGGCTCGTAAACTTACTCGTCGATCACGACGGTGTCGAGAGAAAGCGTTTTCTTGCACGCGCTGAACGGGCAGTCCCAGATAGGCGTCCTGCTTTTCAGCTCGAGGAATGTGGGCAAGTCGAAGCATGCGAAGTGAGTGCAGTCCACGCCGCGTGCCGGCTCGGTCATCCGTTTGCTCGAGATCTAGACCATAAGATCCGAGTATTAATCGGATGGACAGCCATTCCGGGCAATGTAGAGAGATTCTTTCAGCGGTGATTCCTTCGTCCTTGACCTGTTCAAAGCAAGCGACGATTGCCCTGCGGGTATCCTCTGCACTTCGACGTCGATTATCCGTTTTGATCCGCTTCAATGCTACTTGCCACTCGTCCGACCTCTCTCCACGACGCTAAAGGTTTCTCATTCTACAAGAG
This sequence comes from Aphelenchus avenae, assembly GCA_020875895.1. Taxonomy (NCBI): domain Eukaryota; kingdom Metazoa; phylum Nematoda; class Chromadorea; order Rhabditida; family Aphelenchidae; genus Aphelenchus; species Aphelenchus avenae. The sequence continues at coordinate 243,457 of JNEY01000021.1, forward strand.
CCTTGAAACGTTACCACCAAGGGGCTCAACTCCAAAACCGGGATTCAGGGCCCAGCAGGACAAATTCAGGGGGTAAATCAGGGGCTATTTTCTAAGAGTTTTCCGGACACTAACAGCTTTATTAGCGGTTCATAACAATGCCGTTTAACAATCAGGCGCTGTATTTCGCGACCGTACGTGAACTTATCAACAAATCACGGTCTGCGCAAAAAATGTCGTGCATGTCAGTACATTCTTTAACGCCGAATGCGTCAAGCGGGGCTTGGCCTGCTTTAACGTGCTTGGCCGGTTCCGAGTGATTCTTCATGTTAGTGAGTCCCTTGCCGATCAGAAAAAAAAGAAGAACAGGTTCGTGAACAACCTATACCTGAATTTGCCCATAAAAATCAGGGGCAAAAACCAAATTCAGGGGGTACCCCCTAAATTCAGGGGGGGGGGGTTTGAGAGCCCTGGTTACCACGTAGGCAGGCTTTGGGACTAGGAATGCCTGGGGCTTCTAAATACTGAACGGTGTTACACCCCGGAATTCGGATCAAATTCTTGGAATTCCGATATCAAAGCAAAGTTATGTCTACGCGACGAAAACATGCTCATCTTCTGCAGCGGTTTCCGACGCTCAAAAATGACTACATTTCTGCGTGCGCAACGAATACTCGAAAAGTAACGACATACCTTACGCAAGTTCTGCGTCCGAGTCATTTGAAGAGTCGACTTTGTTGGCGAGATTAGCCTGAAGCTCTCGCAATTCAACTTTTACCCGATGTCTAGGTATTCTGTTAGGAAAAATAAACTTGATGGCGGCATCGACCTTCGTCATTGAGGAGCGCAATAGAAACGGGCAAGGTTTCGCGGAGAGTAAATGTTTCTCCGTGTCTTTCCTTCAACCTCTCTTCCATGCACCACAAGCCACTGACGACCCGGCAGTCGCCACGCGGATGACTGCGCGGCGATCGTAATCTATTCCTCGAGTCGACGCCGTTGACGAGCCAACTCTCAAAAGGGGAAGCACGGCCCCATAAAGCTTCCTGAAAACGCTGTTTTCTACAGTGATGGAAATACTTGTACACAGCTGAAACAGGGAACGATCTGTGGCGTTATCCGAGGGGAACGATTTTCCGGGGGGGGGAGGGGGGTGGGGGGAGGGAGGATTTTTTTGCGGTGTGGGGGTTCGAGGGGGTCGCGGGGGTTTAACGGCCGTAAAGCCCTATTGCCTTTTCCGGGGCGGGGGGGGGGGGGGGGTAGGACACCACTAACATCCCCCCTCCCGCCCGAAAAGATTCTTCCCATGGATAAGGCAACAGATTCCCTGTTTTGGGAAAGGCAAAGAATCGTAGGTACAAACACAACCATGCAGATTAGGGTACCAGAACGGCAAATCGAGTCTAAAGAAAAGCTAGGTAAGGAAATCTCTCGCGCGGCATTGCAGGAAGGCGAAATAAAGGTCCATAATGCGCAGGGTATCGGCGTTGTTGGTATGTGAATTAGTAGGTTCTGCGCACACTTATCCAGGTTCAAGCGTTCCCGATGATTTCCTGACGCTACCTTTGGCTTGCATTTATTCGTTCTTCAACCACTGTATGTGTCACCTGTATCTGACAGCAATCGCACTGATATACCTCGCTTGCGACTAAAGGTCGGCAACAGTACAAATGGTACGTCCGTACCGTACCGTCGTCGTACTGTTGGTACGGAGTACGGTACGTGTTGGCCAGAGCAGTACGGAGCACGGTACGGCTGCAGTTTTATCCAATATTTAGTACTTGTACGGCTCGTACTTGTGTCGTACCTTACCGTATTACCGTGCCGTATTACAGTGCCGTGCCGTACTTACGGTACGGTTTGGGGTCGGACAGTACGGTACGGTTATTTAGTTTCCAATTCTTCTATAAAAAAAAGAATTAGGTACTACACGTACGGATTCCTTCATCAGAAAGCTAGGTTGAACAAGACAGAAGAAAAAATGCTAACAAGGGACAATGATAACGCAGATGAAAAAATGGAGCATGTATAGGGGCCGGATTCAACCGTCAATGTCGAGCTAATTTCGGTACCGACGAAGCGGTCTGCGTGACGGGCTGACCACGTTCCTCGGAACACGCTGGAGATTCGGATTTCTTGCGAATGGCAGCCTTTGCTACGTCGGAACGGGAAGACGCTTTCTTCTGCTCCGTTTCTTGCATGAGCTTGATCCAGCTGTCGACGTACCTCTTGGTGGACAGTGCGACGGTGTCGGTTACTTTCGGATCGATGCCTCGACCCAGCTCCTTCTCCACCACCTTCAACGATAGCTAAAAGGGGACTTTATTCGGCCCTTTGCGAGTAGCACCATAGGCTTTTTTAGTTTATTTTAATTAAAAAAGTTTTTTCAAAGGGTGTTCAAAATTACAAAATTTTAATTTTTTTAAATGCTAAACCTAGTCCATTACCTTTCGGACGAACCGTTCGTAGTCGACCAGATCCGGCTTAAATTTCGTGCGATAGGGCTCGAATCGTTCCTTGATGATTGAGCAGATTTTCCCCTTGAACTCATCCTCCTGCGCCGTCTTCGCCAAAACCCAAGTCGGGTCGTCCGGCGTTATGTCCGAAGGAAGTTCCCACTGCGTTTCCCTAAATAAATCGCTGGTCTCAGAACATGGGCGTAGCCGACCAAAAATTTTTTTTGGGGGGGTGGCCCAAAAGGGGGACCCTTACCTATTTTATTTCGGCGCCGGCCTCCGGACGGCGCCGAAAAGTTGCCTTGGTCCCATCCCCCCTATGGTACATTACCGGGGTAATGTCCGATAATGTCCTTCTTATGAGTTAAAGCTGCCCTTTTTTTATTATTTTCAACCCAAATAGCCCGCCGCAGGCGGCGCCGGAGCGAATTTTCGGACTTATTTGGCAAAGGCGCTTCAAAGTTTGCCGATTTCATGGACCAAAGTTGTTTCTAGAGTGTTTCCTCCATAAAATAGCACGCCACAAGGCGGCACCGGAGCGATTTTTGGGCATGCTTTACCAAAGTTCGTCGAAAATTTAAAATCTTACATTAATAATTGCCTTGGTCAGCCTTTAGAAAACCGAACGGCCCGCCTTCGGCGGCGCGAATGGCGGGAGGGCGTGGGGGAGGCGGGCCCCATCCCCCCTCTCCGCTATGCTACTGTCTCAGAATGTAACTATTCGGCGCTACCATGCACGCCCCGTTGGCTGAATCCTAGGTACGCCACTGCGCCCTTCTCCCGAATCACCCTTGTTTTTAAGCGGGATTTTTCGAGGACTCGGACTGATACCTGTCCATCCCTGATCGGCGTGTTTACCTAAATCTGTTGCTTTTAGATCCCTTTCAGCCAGTAAAAAGTACCCAAAAATAAAGAACATTCTTGGTAAGAGCAATTCCAAAGGTGCGGATTACTGATTTCATCCATGGGTTCACGAATTCCTATCCAACTGCGAACTTACAGCGTAATCTTGTGGAAGTAGTAAACTTGATCGCCGGGGGTCCTAGCAGCTGCCCAGTTCGGTGGCAAGGGCACATCTGCGGGTACAATGACGGTCTTCATATCGAGGGATGGCACCGAACTGTCTGCGACAGCGAGAGCCGCGTTATGCGACGGCGCCGAAGAATTATTGTCTTTTATTTCGAAGCCTTTGGAACCGCTTTGATTCGTATATACGACTTTCTGCGCTACGCCGAACAATGAATTCCATTGTTCGCCGTAGCCATTCGGGGCGGCTTCCTCGTCTGCTGTCACAGGATTGGCGCAGAGTGCCGGTTGACTTGATGCGGGCGAAGGAGACACTGATGTCCGTTCAAGCACGTCCGTTACTGCCGCGCTGGAGCTGACGATTCCTGCATGGCAAGATACAGATGCTTGAGGTCCAGCGATTGACACGGCGTCAAGGACGTCAACGTGAGGACAAGACGTAGGCGTGCCGACGGTCGTAAGATCGAATCGTGATCGACGCTTGACATGTGAGGACGACGTTCCGCCTTTCATGTTGACTTCCTGGATGTTCAGTGTAACGGGGTCGGCTGTGAGAGCCGGTTGCCTTGAGGCGGACGAAGGGGACACTGATCTAGGGTCTGGCACATTCGTACCGCTTCGTTCCTTGATCTCCGCGGCCAGCTGGCGTTGTAGCAGCATACGAAGGGAATCAGAGTTGAGCTTGTCTTCTGCATCCAATACTAGGAGACCTGTTAGCAAAGCCCCTTTTACAGCGAGTGACCGTGTTCGGTCACACAGGAACTCGGTGAACGATGGCTTCACATCTGACGGTAGGCGCGCAAACACAGCCCGAGCCGCCGAAACTCTGTCGTTGCATAGCTGCTTCGTTTTCGGTGCTGCATCCCCGTCAGGGGTACGAAGGTTGGCGGTAGGCACGGTGGAATCCCGGGGCGTCGCATGGCGAATCGGCTGCGAGTTCGCGTCATCATTGGCTCCATTCAACGGCTGCGTTACACTCGCGGGATCGGATGAAGGCGCCGGCTGTCTTGAGGCGGGCGAAGGAGACATTGACGTAGGTTGTGGCACATTCGTCCCGCTTTGTTGTTTTCTATTCTGTGCCAGCTGCAGCCGTAGCAACATACGAAGGACATCAGAGTTGAGCCTATTCTCAGCACCAAGTCTGAGAGATTCGTTCAGCAGAATCCGTTTTCCAGCGAGTGACAGATCTCGGTCAGTCATACATTTGGTAAACGACGACGTCACATCTGGTGGCAACCGGGCAAGCATGGTCCGAACTGTTTCAGTGGCAGAAATCAATTGCGACGACGCCGACACTCTTTCTACACGCGGCTGCTTCGGTGTCGCTACGGCATCCCGGTTAGGTGTCGGGCGGTTGGCGGTATGCATGGCGGAGTCCCGCGGCGTCGCAAGATGAGCCGGCTGCGAGTCCGCATTGGCTGTCGCGTCAGTGAATGGCTGCGCTGAACCACGTTGAGAATGAACTGGCGCCACGTTCGAGGCCGACGACGGGCTATTTGCGGCTGTGCCATTGCTCGGTTCATGCGGAAACGTTTGCGAAGAAGCATCCTGGGTCGTAAATGCTGTAGGTGTCTGCGTCGCAACTGGCTGTAATTTGTTGAGGTCAAATCTTTTTTTCCGACAGTATTCAGTTATTGCATCGCGTTGAGTTATCAGTTCCTGTTCACCCGTAGAAACCCTCAGATAACCAATGATTTTCCGATAAACGGGCACAACGGTATTAAAGTTCAATTTTTCTTTGCGTCTGTTAAGGTCCTTCAGAGCGTCTCGTTTAGTGGTGATTCACAATATACCATCCGAATGTGGAGGCTTGAACGGTCCGAAGATCTGCTTGTTCGCGAGTCACACATTAAGCCTATGGTATTTCCCGAAAAAGTAGCTCCGGGGCTACAGTTTTTCGAGGACCCCCTATGAGGGCCTATTTGAGAAGGGGGAGCACTTTTTTCAGAGGGGACGCTATTCCAGGAAATACGGTACCTTAGAGACTAGTCCTCTTGCAAATTGTAAGAACCGTTGAGAGACTACGCGTAAGAAAATCGAAGCATATTGTCTTAGGAATCCTTATACACTAAAGAAATGGTAGGTTGGCTAGAAACAAAGTTATGAAGACCAAATTTTCAACATCTGATCCCCGATTACCCAATATCGAGCACTATACCCACATACGCATTGCTGGTAAGTAAGGACGAGACCTTTTATCAAACCAAGCCGAACGGGAGTTTTCAAAATGTTTGTTAAAATGTGTCGCAGTAGGTTTTCGTGCATGCGGAAATCCAGAAATAGCCTGATTTATAATGGGGGTCATGGAAACTCCTGCTTACAAACCATACCGAGCCCGCTACCGCATGCTCCATATCACGGAGCAGGGGATAAATTTCAGGTTTCCTGACATGCAGAATACAAAATAGCGTCTTTACGAGCTTGCAAAGCAACCATGTGTTGGTTAAGCGTTGACAGAGAAGTCATCCCCAATAGCGGCGCCGGCTGCGCGAAAGCCTGCCTAGCCGCTAGTTGCACAAAATATTCGCAAAAGGGTAGTACAAGGAACGGCGCCCGTTTTTGCCTACACCTAGTCAAGGTGTCATGCGATACCTTTGCCGATGTAGACGGTACGCTGGCAACAGAACATGTGCCGATCGCTGTCTCTCTCGCTTGTCGGATCTGCTCTTTGACGAAGATGTTCATGTCGGCAAGAGATGCGGCTAGTCCGCCGAGTCGTTTATATCCCAATCCGTTGAATTGCTCCTTCAAGTCGCCCATCTGCCGATGCAGTTCCTCAAGCACGGAGACGGGCACTGTCTTCTCTGCGCCTTGCTGGAAAAGGCTCTCGGAAAGTCCGACCTTTCCCTCCATGACTTACCTTATGGTCTCTGGTAGTGGATTTGTCCAGGACGACTTGGACATCGTCGCCATTAGGTGGAATGCCCATAGAATTAGTAGCTTGTGGTACTGCCTCCACAGGCTTCCATGCCCCACTTGGCAGCAGTTCGATCTTCACGACCACGTCGTCCACGTCAGAGAGCACGTCAGCGATGTACCTGCAACTGCATGCTTTCTCCTAGGATCTAGTTTCATCGAAAAACCGGACGCTAAGCTCCACTGCAGCACAGCTCTAGCAGAGAATGGCGCGCACGGTAAGGGTTAGAGTGGTTCAACATTCCCGCAAAAGACAGTCAGCACTTGACAGTCACAGCTTCTCCCTTCCCTCGTACTTACTCGTCAATCACGACGGTGCTGAGTGAAAGTTTCTTCCTGCAAGTGGCAAATGGACAGTCCCAATTCGGCGTTTTACTCTGAAGTTCGAGGAATGTGGCCAGGTCGAAGCATGCGAAGTGAGTACAGCCCACGCCTCGTGCCGGTTCCACTACACGCTTGTTCGAGATCTAAAGCATAGATTTATGCTGCGTGAGGGTTTCTTCTTTTAGGTCGCGTTGCGTTGATAAGTTAAATATACCGGGCAGAGTAGTGAGATCCTTTCAGCGGTGATTCCTTCGTCCTTGACCTGCTCAAAGTATGCGACGATTACCCTGCGGGTTTCCTCTGCACTTCGACGTTGGTGACCCTGTTTCAACCGCTTTAGCGTTGCTTGCCATTCGTCCAACTTCTCGCCGCGACGCTAAAGTTTGATATCCTTCACGGGACCTACAAGTTATCCAAACAGGCAAACCTACGCAAACACAGTCAGTTATGCTCAACACTGAAGACATGACCGTCTATGTAAGCACAACAACAAACCTTGCGCAGATTTAGCGTCCCATTCATTTAACGCTGGATTTGGTTGTTGTTGTTAATGAATTCCTCGAAAATAAATTTGATCGCGGCGTTGCACAAAAAAGGTAGACTTTTTCCGGAAAGACTGATTTTTAACGCGCTTTATTCGTTCTGTGTTCCGTGAAACAGAACTTCGCGTCAAAAAAACGGTCGGTTCGCATGTCACACGGTCCGAATGGCCCTTAAAAGGTTGGTTACATGTGAAACAGCTTGGAAGGCGACTATTGTACGCACACAGCTGCACATTTGTATTTGATAAAGCCGCTGGATACAGGAAAATAGTCGAGCAAGTCAGCCGAATTCTCTAGCTAACGAACATCCGCTCATCTAATCGAATCTTTGTTCAGCGTTCAGCGCTTAGAATATAAGAAAATCTTGCGGGCACGGAGAAAACTACATATGACGGTATGAGAGAATAGGGTCATGAAATTGAAACTGTACGCGCCTGGCAGGCTCGTCGAGCTCCTCCGTAAGGACGTGATGGGCTTACGTCAGCCGGTTCGGATCTGTCAGAAAACACGCGTTACGAAAGGGCGGAATGGCCTAGAGACTCACCTTAGCGCACTCTCTACGATCGCACGCGGATGAGCGGCTATCGGTGCTTAGACGCTGCGATTTTGACCAATGGTTCTTCTCGCCTTTCTTAGGGAGTAGCCTGTAGCATAAAGAAAATCTGGGGATTCTAGGAAGGCCCTCGTGGTAAGTCCTCGAGAGCGATCTGTTGAGGTAACCCGACAACCGCTCCGTCGTCGGTGTACATTCAGACGAGCGGCCCGGTTTTGAACTTAGCTGCGTTTCTATTTCCTTCCGAGCAGGTGAAGCGTCTTCGGTAGTGAGTGGGCGGCGAGTCGACTGCTGAGATGGTGGCACACTTTGGTGCGAATCTATCGCCGCTGTGAACCCATCACCACAGGATGAAGTGGACCGGCTTTGTTCTTTTAGGTTCTGCGTTAGCTGACGCCACAGCAACTGACGAATGGCGTCGGAATCAATCTTGTTCTCCGCAGAGAGCACGGTGAATTGCTTTAGCATGTCTACCTTCCCATCGGTTGGAAGGTCTGCGTGAGTGATAAACTCGATGAACGACGACATCGCATCTGGTGGCAGGCGGGCAAGTACGGTTTCAACGTTCTCAGCGACCGACGTAGTTTGCGACGAAACCGACGCTTTCGTATCGCGTGGCTGATTCGGATTCGGTGCTGCATCCTGTCCACATTCCAGGCGCGTTGTGTTAACTGTAGCGTTGTCTCCGATAGGCTCCAGAGGCGACGTTTGTGAATGTGCATCTCGGGTTGCTGGTGATGCAGATGTTTGCGTCGGAATCGGCTGAAATGCGCCACTTGAGGGCTTTCAGGCATATCATTAGCATGGCAACGTTTCTCATGCCAACTTAAGCGTAGTTGAAAAGTGAATTCATGAGTTCCCTTCAGGAACTCATGCTGAAGTTTGTCTAAGAAAGGGCGTTCCAAATGTCTTAATTTAGCTCCCACGGGTGCTCAAGCGATGGAGGTTTCACGCAATAGCCGTGCCATTCAATGCAAATGACCCGGAAAAAAGAGGCTCTACGTTTTTTTCCTGGATTTCCTGCGGTGGTAGGGAATGCCGACGTTGTAGCCGATGATGATGACCAGCCGATAACGTTATCGGCGGAATTAACGTCATCGACTGCAACCCAACCCCCATATGCTTCGAAAGCCACCCCAAAAAAGCCTAGCATTGCTCCCCCACCCAAACGCCAAAGATCCTTTTGGGGTTTCTTACCGTTGCCGAAGTAGACGGTACGCCGGCAGCGGTACGTGTGCCGTTCGCCTGCTCCCGCGCTTCTCGAATCTGCTGTTTGACGAAGATGTTCATGTCGGCAAGAGATGCCGCTATTCCGTCGAGGCGTTTGTAGCCCAGTGCACCGAACTGCTCCAGCAAGCCGCCTATCTGCCGACGCAGTTCCTCGAGTACGGAAACAGATACGGTCCTCTCCGCAACTTCCTGAAAAAAGGCCTGTGCAAGAAATCAGGTCTACCTAAGGGTGTGTCTTAGGTACCTTCTGGTCTCTGGTAACGAGTTTCTCGAGGACGACTTGGATATCTTCGCTACCGTGCGGATCGTCCGTAGGACATTTCGTTTTCGTGTAATATTACACGAATTGTTGTTTCGAGCGTAATGTAGCATTCGTATTCGGCGCGCTGTTCCTCGACGTCCTGGACAGCAAGCGTTTGCATGGAAAGTCGACGAGTGCCCAGCCGGTGGACAAGAAGGAGAAGGCTTAAGAGGTTTTGCGTACTCTTGTCCAAAGCCAACCGCGCCAACCAATTTTACGTCCGTTATTTTCGTTTTACTTATTCCACTGTTTCCTTTTTCTCAACTGGACATTTGTCCAGCATAACTTTATGCTTAGGTAATTTATTCCATTTCAGCCCTATTTCGGTTTCCTCACGCTATCGTTGGTCTCGCCATTCATTCGTTCAACCATTTGTGTGTCAAGGCTTTCAAGTCATCCAACTGTGATTTCCTTCTTTAATAAAGACAATAGAGGCAGACGGATGATTGCGCAAATCAGCTGCCATGGTAGACCCGCGCAACCCTTGAGCTGCGTAGGCACAATGAACCCTGTCGGGTGACGTTAGGAAACCGACTAGCGGATGGAATGGTGACCGGCTGGTTGCTCGGTAGAGCACAGTTTTGACACCCTTTGACTAAGCTCGGAGGAAGCCGGACATTCTCGACAAACTTTATCCCGATTTTTGGAGATCGCAAAGTCCGCCCTGCGGAGAAAATCTTCGAGTGCAAACCGTTGTAGGCACTTTAGGTCGGCACTCGGCACCCGTACCGTACGACGGACCGTACTGACTCTCTCCGTCTCGTAGAGCCGTACCGTAAGCAACTGATCCCCACTTACAATGTTGGTTGAACAAACCGCTGTCCTCCGAAAACCGTGTTTCACACAGTGAACGCAAAGAAACAATGAACCGAAACGAAGACCCTGCAGTTCGTCGGTCGTCGTCGTCAAGGTCGATCGTCAATAGGATCGAATCGAATCAGGGTCGTCAATCGTACAGGTCGTATGGCCGTACCGTACAATACTGCCGTACTATCGGTACGGAGTACGGTACGGCTGCACGTTTATCGATGTTTAGCATTAGTACGGTCCGTGCTGGGACCGTTTCGTACCGCATTACGTACCGGCACGTCCTGAACAAGACAGAACAAAAGCGATTTACGAGAGGCAATGGTAGGTAACGTAGATGAAAAAATGACGCATTCACAGGTGCATGATTCAAGGGTTAATGTGGAGCTGGTTGCGATACTGATGTAGCGGTCTGCGCGACGGGCTTATTAGGTCCCTCGGAACCCGCTGGAGATTCAGGGTTCGTGCGAAATGAAGTAGTCGCTTCTTCAGAACGAGAAAACGTCTTCTTCTCGTCCGCTCCCTGCATGGTCTTGACCCAGCTATCGACGTATCTCTTCGTCGACAGTACGACGTTTTCGGTTACTTTTAGGTCTGTGCCTCGGCCCAGCTCCTTATCCATCACCTTCGACAGTAACTAAAAACGGAGAGTGCAATCGGTTTTTGCGAATAGCACATGGTACTCTAATTTATTTTCTTCAAACCGAATTTTCAAACAGATAAAATTTAATTTTACGAAGTCAAACCTAGTCCGTTACCTTTCGGATGAAGCGTTTATAGTCGTACGGATCCGGCTTAAATCTCTCGCGGTAGGGCTCAAATCGCTTTTTGATGATTGCGCAGATTTTCTTCTTGAACTCCTTCTCATGAGCCGTCCACGCCAAAGCCGAGTCCGGGACGCTCGACGTCGTATCGGCCACCGATTCGGTTGGACGCTCCCACCGCGCTTCCCTAAATCGTAGATCGGTGGCTGTAAAGGAAAATCCGGTGGAAAAATTTAGAAAACAACATCTCTGCTAAAAAAGTAGTCTTTTGGTGTTTTTTTATCCAATAAAACTATTGAAAATTAAAGAGTTTGTGATGGGCTCGCTGACTACAGAGCAAAGGACGCTGAAGCTAGGGGATATAGAACTTTTGGTCTGAGGAAAACTCTGAAGATGGCGACATACTTATTTCGTGCAAGGGTGTTGTGAACGCGTATTCAACTGCGAACTTACATCGTGATCTTGTGGAAATAATAGGCTTCACCGCCGGGAATCCTAGCAACTGCCCAGTTCGGTGGCAAAGGCACATCTGCGGGCACAAGGACGGCCTTCGCATGGCTGGACGACATGCGACTGTCTCTGGCAGCTGGATCGGAAGCTTTTAGCAACGATTCTGAAAAAGGGAAGTTGAAGTCAGTGCTCTCCTCGTGCCAGACTACCTTGAACTGGCTTTATCGAACGAACTGCGTCCGTCGACGTCGTGTATGGTTTCTTAGATGCTGACCCGCTGCTGCTAATAAAGCGTGCTTTATCGGAGAGTGACGAGCTGACGATCGGTTGGTTGGGTTCGCACTCCAGAAAGAGAGCTCCGGCCAACTCCTTGGCGCGAATTAGCGCCGAATCTTCGCCAAATCGTGGCTGCTTAAATCGCATACCGTTTAGTGCTAGGTCATTGTAATCTACCATGATCGCCGGCGAGTTGCCCGGAGTTGAGCGACCAGGCTTTGGGGTACTGCTGGACACGTGTGCGTCCACAGGAGCGATTGAAGGCCCGTACTTTTCTTCTTTCGTGGCAGTTCCTCCTGCGTCTACTGTCACGGGATAGGCGGAGAGCACCGGCTGACTTGACGCGGGCGAAGGAGATGCATACATATGGTCTGGCACATTCGTTGCTTCTTCGCTGGACCTGACAGTTCCCGCAAGAAGCACCGCATGGCAAGCAAACGACGCTTGAGGACCAATGATTGGCACCACGTTGAGGACGCCAACGGGAGGACAAGACGTAGGCGTACCGGCGGCCACGAGTTCGAATCGTGATCGACGCTTGACTGACGTAGGGGACTTTCCTCCTTTCGTGTTGGTTTCATCGACCTTTGGTGTCGCGGGATCGCTTGAGAGTGCCAGCTGACTTGAGGCGTGTGGAGCAGGCACTGATGTAGTGTCTGGCACATTCGTCCCGCTTCCTTCCTTCCTATTCTGTGCCAGCTGAATCCTTAGCAACATACGAAGGGCGTCAGAGTTGAGCCGTTTCTCTGCATGAAGCCTCAGCGATTCTTTCAGCAGAATTCGTTTTCCAGTGAGTGACAGATGTCGGTCAGTCATACATTCGGTGAATGACGATCTCACATCTAGTGGCCACCGGGCGACTATAGTCCGAACTTTCTCGAGCGAAATCGGTTGCGACAAAGCCGACAACATTTCAGCGCGTGGTCGCTTCGGTTCTGGTGGTGTATATCTACCAGGTGGCCGGCGTTGGGGGATGTGCACGATGAAGTCTTGTGGCGTCGCATGGTTAATCGACTGCGAATCTGCATTAGCACCGGGTTCATCGAATATCTGCGCTAAACCATGCTGAGGCGAAACTGGTGCCACCTTCGAAGCCAACGACGGGCTGTCTGCTCCTATGTCCCTGCTCGGTTCCAGCGGAGACGTTTGTGAAGAAGCGTCATGAGTGGCAGATGCTGTAGGTGTATGCGTCGCAGCGGACTGAAATGCGTGTACTTAACGTCCATACAGGGCCGTATTTAGCGGGGGGGGGGCGCGGGGGTGGGGGGACCCTTTCGTGAAGAAATTTTTTTAAAAGTTGGTAAAAAATTAAGATCAAATAGGTCTAAAATAAAGAATAAAGGCTAAATATGCCCTTTTTAACGTTATTTTAGCAATTTGCGGTCATTTTGACCCCATTTTAACCCATTTTAGGGGTTCACCCCCTGGTCCCGACCTCCACCCCCCTATCCTGAAATACTGCCTACGGCCCTGCGTCCATATGACGGTCGACAGTATTTTCTCTAATAAGTCCTCGGTGGAGTTATCAGCAATCGACAGCAAAGAGGAGGGGGGCAAATAGAGGGGAGCCAGTAGAGGGATAGCCAATATAGGGGGAGGTTGTTTTAGCAACCGAAATCTTTTCCAAAATCGGCCAAAAATCGTTTAAAGTTTGACCAATTACCTTCATTTTTGATGGATTTTCAGCGTTATTTTGTCTTTTAGGCCTATTTTATGCTTAAATATGCACTAATTAGGCTTTACTATACCTAAAATGCCTTAAAGTGGTGGAAAAACTTTCCCAAAATTACCGAAAAGCTTACTTTATTAGCTCTCCGGGGGAGTTAATAGGGGGAGTTATGTAGCATTCGACCTCTAAGGAGGGTCTAAGATGAGTGGGCCTACACGTAAGCGAACAAATCATCCGTTAGGATGTTCTAATTTGCCGATAGCCAACTGTTTCATGCAATACCTTTGTCGAAGTAGATAATACGCTGGCAGCGGTACTCGTGCTGGTCGCTGGCTCTCGCACTTCACGAATGTGCTGTTTGACGAAGATGTTCATGTCGGCAAGAGACGCGGCTATTCCACCGAGGCGTTTGTAGCCCAAGCCGTTGAACTGCTCCAGCAAGTCGCCTATCTGCCGACGTAGTTCCTCAAGTACGGAGGCGGACACTGTCTTTCCTGCGACTTCCTGGAAAAAAAGACGTCGGAAGATCAGTCTACCTTTCCAAGACATGCCTCCTGGTTGCTGGCAGCGGATTTGTCCAGGACGACTTGGACATCGTCGTCATTAGGTGGAATGCCAAGAGAATCAGTAGCTTCGCGTTCTGCCTCAACAGGCTTCCATGCCCCACTTGGCAGGAGTTCTATCTTCGCGACCAAGTCGTCGACTCCACCGAGCACGTCCGCGATGTACCTGAAACAGAAAGCTTATGTCTTCTAATATCTAAGTTCATCTGGGAGTCGGTCACGAAGCTCCGCTGAAGAGCAGCTCTGGTAAGGGTTAGAGTGGATCGTTATTCCCGCCAAAGACCACCGATACTTGACAGCCACAACTTCCCCCTGCCTATGTGCTTACTCGTCAATAACGACTGTGTCGCGTGAAAGTGTCCTCTTGCACGCGCTGAACGGGCAGTCCCAGTTGGGCGTTTTACTCTGGAGTTCGAGGAACGTGGCCAAATCAAAGCATGCGAAGTGAGTGCAGTCCACGCCGCGTGCCGGTTCGATTACGCGCTTGTTCGATATCTAGGCCGAACGATCCTGGTATTATGTCATACAGACCATTCATACCGGGCAGAGCAGCGAGATTATTTCGGCAGTGATTCCCTTGTCCTTGACCTGTTCGAAGTACGCTACGATTGCTCTTCGAGTTTCTTCTACGTTGCGACGTTGGCCATCGTCTTTGATCCGCTTTAGTACTGCTTGCCACTCGTCCAACCTTTCTCCACGACGCTAAACGTTCGGCTTTTTATGGGATCTTGGACTTATCTAGCAAGGCGGGCGTCAAACAACAACGGATTACGGCTGTTTACTGTGCAAATGCTGTATTTCCACAGAAACGCTACTTAAACACAGCGGCCTCTAATGAGTAGTACAAGTCCATACTTTTTCAGTGGCGGACTGGCCACAGCCGATTCTACGAGATTTTTCCTGTAGGAAAGTGGCCACAGTCGGCGGGAAAGTGGCCACAGTCAGGCAACGGCCATCCGTTGACCGCATGTGGTCACTAAGCGTCCCCCCTTACCCCGTAAAAGCAAATGAGGTCAAATTTTTTTATTAATCTGAAAGGAAGCTTATGACAAAATTAGGAAAAAAAGTTCTAAAGAGTCTTCCGCGACTTCTTCGATGCGCTCGGCTGCTTGGGTACGGCGGCGCGGCGTTTTCTGGACTTGCCGGTGCGCTTCTTGGAGGTGCCGGGCTGCTCCCAGTCGGAGTCCTCGTCGTGATCGCTGTCCTCCTAAAAATGAACTTAGCCTGGAAAACGAGTTCAACCCGAGAACTTACCACTTGGGAGGGCGTGAAGCCGTCCCTGTAGAGACCGAGGTCGAGGTCGGCGCCTGTGATGTCGGGAAAGCCGGCAGCGCCGAAGAGTTCGTCGAACCGCTCGTGGATGATCTTCACCCATCCCATGAAGTGTGGACCGTGGGTGACGGCACTCTTCAAGCCCCCGAAGGGTGCGATGACGGCAAGGTGCATGGGATGGTTGGGCCGCTTGCACTTGCAGTGTCGAGGGTCGCAATCACACCAGCCTAAAGTATGCGTAAACGCTAAGAAAAGTAAGTGAATAGCGCTACTCACTACAACGGTTGATGACGGTGCAGATCATGTGGACATGTTCATGAACGGTAGTGCCGAGCCATTCGCGGCCGTTCTTGCAGGCGCGCATCGAAATGCCGAAGGTGAATTTCTTGCGCGGCTTTAGTCGGTCGTCAAAGTTGGTGGTGCCGTAGCTGAGGGGCCCTTCGTTGAGCCTCTTGTGACGAATGCTGGCGAGGTTGGCGTCGGCCAGGCCTCCTGGTCGCGCAGTAGGGTCGAGTCCAGCCATCGGCGCCGTATGTGCTCGTGCTAAAATTCAAGTGCGGTTGTGCCATCAAAAAAAGAGCTATAGTAAGCCTTACCTGCGAGAGCAGCTTGATAGGGCGCGGTGTTCATGTGGAATACGTGGCGCCGGAAGATTTTAAGAATCTCCGTGCCGTATACTGCCCGCTTTCGGTCGAGTTCCTCCACGGTCATGCTCGCAAGCTTCTGAAGGCGGTTGGCATCCCGCGGCAGCCATTTCTTGCTGATGGCGCCTTTCCGCTTAAGGTTGTACGCATGGATGTTGGCTGCGGAAGCGGAACGGTGCGCCTTTTGGAAGGGCATTTTGCAGAACAAGGGCGGGAGTAGACGAGATTAAGCGTAGAAAAGTTGCAAGACGCTTTGCAAATGTGACGACGCCGTCGCGACGATCCGCCGAAACCAAAACACCTGCGGACGAGACATCCGTTTCTTCTTCCAAGGAGATTTTGGCCATGGTCCAAGTCGCGAGGCTCATCCCATAGCGCGCAACGTACGTTTCTCCGTCGTGGAGAGCCAAGACCGCTGCGTTAAAACCATGGGCGCTTGTATGCAACGTGAAAGTGCGCAACTTACTACGCGACGAAAATGAGGTGTGCCATTGTGGTGTGGACGCGTGCCTTTGGAGCGTCGACTCGCGCACTTGAATGCCATCGGGGTATGCGAGGTGCCGCCGGAAAGCGAAAAGTGCCATCGACGGTTTGACACCGATTTCGGCCACAATTTCGATGTGCCATTGTGGTATGGAGGCGTGCCTTTGGAGTGTCGACTCGCGCACGTGAAGTCCATTGGTATATTCATAAAGCAACAGGAAACGTAGCAATGAGACCGCAGTTTTAAGTTCTTTCGCTGCAGAATGAAAGCGCGAAATGCGCTACGCGCCATGAAAGGCCGAGAAAACGCCGATTCCGACCTAGATATTGTGCGGAACCAAATTTTCTCGACGCACGCGCTAAATATCGAACTCGTACGTGCGGAAAAACATGCCGTTCATGTGCGTCCTAGCCGAGTGCGGTACATGCGTTTGCGACGCGACCGCTCACGGAACTAGCTCCAGGACGAAAGCGCGAAATGCGCTCGACGCGCCATGAAACGCCGAGAAAACGCCGATTCCGACCTAGATATTGTGCGGAACCAATTTTCTCGACGCACGCGCTAAATATCGAACTCGTACGTGTGGAGACATATGTCATTTATATGCGGCCTAGTCAAGTACGGCATTGGCCAGCTACGTCGTAGGACATCTAACTAGAAACATGAAAACCGATAAATAGTTGTCGCATGGGTCTTTTCTAATAGGATGCACGTCATAAATTTGAAGGAGCGGTTTGTTTGCGTGCTTGCGGCGGTGCTCAGCGCAACGAACAAAATATCTTTGTATGCGTAATCATTTTGCCAAGAAGTATTTATTCTTGTCCAATGTCGCTGATTAACGAGTCAAATTCTTCCCTAACTCAAAGGGGTCTCAATAACACAAGACAGATAATAAATTTTATTTAGCCTTTTACAAAAATTCACAAAGTGGGTGAAACAAGTGGCGTCTTATTTCTTGGCGAACTTGGAGAAGTGGCGGTAGTAGGCGGCCTGCATGGCCTTGTTCCCGGCGACGCAGCTAGCGCACTGGATCGTCTCGAAGACGTTGTGGCCCTTCCACTCGCGGGGCAGTCGCTTCTTCTGCTGCTCCGAGCACTCGGTGCACTGGTGCATCGTCGATCCGAAGCGGCGCCCCATTACCTTCCGTCGTCGTTTACGGCGTTCGCCTCGACTGAAAGAGAGTCATCTAGAAGTAAGCACTTAAGAGAGGATTTGAGCAATAATAGAGAAATGTAAGAGCAAGCTCAGGGTTACGGAAAAGAGGAAGCACAAGCTCACGCGATAGTGCCGCTGACGCCGGTGGAGCCGAAACCAGCGGAGCCGCGCTTGGTGTCGCTAAGGCATTCGACTTCCGCCAACACGGGGTGAGCGATCTTCTCGCAAATGAGTTGGGCAACGCGGTCGCCGATCCCGATTTCGAAGTGCTCCGAGCCAAAGTTAAAGAGCAGCACTTTGAGCTCTCCGCGATAGTCGGCGTCGACCACTCCAGCACCGACGTCGATGAAGTGCTTGACGGCAAGTCCTGAGCGAGGCGCGATGCGGCCGTAGTAGCCGTCAGGGATGGCGACTCGCAAGCCGGTGGAGACAAGGCGACGCCCGCCGGCCGGGACGGAGCACTCCTCAGCAGCGCAGAGATCGGCACCAGCGGCCTTCTCGGAGCCGACGAGCGGGGCACGCGCGTGCTCACTGGCGCGGACGTACTCGACGACCACCGTGCTCCAGACGGCGAAAGGAAAGTGCGCGTTAGAAAGGAGGAAACACACTAGAAGCCCCATGATGAAGCGTGAGCTTTGCTTACCAGCCTTGGCCAGCTTGGCCATCGTGCTCGCCTTGAGCGCCTTCGACTTGGTTGAGCTGCCGGCCTTCTTCTTCTTCTTCTCGCCATCGCGGGCCTTCTTCTTCTTCGGCTCGGCCTTCTTGGGCTTCTTCTTCTCCGCCTTCTTCTTCTTCTTCTTGGCGACTAGAAGGGCATGTCAGTAAACGTGCGTAGACGAAACGGGAGTCAGTTTCGCTTACCCTCATCGTCGCTGCTGTCCTCCTCTTCCTCCTCCTCATCGCCGTCGTCGGTACTGCCCTCCTCTGCATCTTCTTCTTCGCCCTCGCTCTCTTCTTCGTCCTCGTCGCTTTCCTCCGCATCTTCTTCCTCGTCGTCGTCCTCGTCCTCTTCCTCCTCGACTTCCTCTTCCTCATCGTCGTCGGAGATCTCGACGCGCTTTCGCTTCTTGCTCGCTTTCTTCTCCTTCTCTGAAAATGGATCATATGACGCTCAGTACAATTCAACGTAGGATGACGGTGGAGCATACCCTTTGTCGCGCCGGCCTTGCGCTTCTTCCGCTCCTCCTTCGCCTCGTCGTCGATGAATGCGGCGGCCACCGCTTTGCGCTCCTTCGACGAGGAGCCACTGGCAGCGCGACGCGCCACTTCCTTCACGTCACCTCCAAGAACGCCACCACCGCTAACCTTCTCCGGCTCGATCACCTCCACCTCGTCCGTGTTCATGATGCAATCTAAAAAAAAGCGTTAGGAGCGATGCACGGCGACGCAAGCTCGTCAAACTCGGGATAACAATGGGTCCTGCACAAACAAAGCGCAACAGAAAGACGGTTCGCGGGGGCACCCAACCGACGACTGATGGTTTTCAGCGGGCATCCGCCGGCTTTTATCCCGCTCGCCGCGGGTGTTCTTCGGCCTCCAGCCCTCGCGGAATGCGGCTTATCGGGCCGCCGATCGCTGCCGCCGCGCTTTCCCATTCGCAGAGCGAGGCATTCGCCGAAGTATCGCTGTAGAGATTGTGGCCGGCCACCGAGGGTCCACGCTTTAGTCTCACGGAGCGCCATCCTCCCCGACGGTCGTTGGCCGGCGGAACAGCCCGGAAGCGCATTCCATCGCGTCTTTTCCGTTCCGCAAAGCAGCGGCCTTTGCAATGTTTGCAGGCTCGCGTTTATCTCTAACCTTTTATTTCGTTGATGACTGTTACGCAAGCTTTATCGAGCACGTATAAATACCAGCTCATTGGCCACTTTTCTTTAGTTTATTGTCGCCGGTTTCAACGCCACTCGCATACGACTTCTCGCGTTTTTAGTTAACTTTGTTGCAATGCCTAGATTCGGATGACTGTTACAGCAACGCGACTACATGGATTTGCTTTGTAGTTTACTTCAAGCTTTATACGTGATACTTTTAGCTTTTCTTCCGCTTGGCCGCTCAATGTCGCAGCAGCGAGAAACCGTCGATTCGCTTGAGGACCCCAGCTGGAAAGGTACGCCACGTCATTATAAAATGATAAACAGGCTCTTTTTACCCATTTAGATTTTGAAGCGGCCGACCGAGCGTACGCCATGGAAGAGGCAGAGGCGATGACAGCAGGAGAGCAATGGAGCGTCATCGAGCATGCTGATCACACCCCGTTGGATGGTAAGTACGCACAGGCCGTCTTCCGAACGAAAAGCTAAAATCCACGTGGTTTAGAACCCGAAGACGCCGGACCGGACCACGCTATGGAAGACGCAGACGCACCATCGCTGACGGCAGAGGAGGAGCTTGGTAAGTTACCTTATCTGGCCTCGACCCTTCAAGGCCACTTCGCCATGTTTAGCGTCAGAGGAGGCTTTATTCAGGAGGCTTTAAAAAAGACAAAATAGCAAGGTTTGTTATTGCTTTCGGGTTTTAGGTCACGATCGAGTCTTCGTGGGGAAAACAAAAGAGAGTGGTTTGCGCCGGACAAAGTCACATGTGTGTTTCCATTTGTCGAATAAACAAAAGCTCGCAAGCAAGAGTTGAAAAACCGCTGTTTATTGCGACCCATCAGCCAGCCACGTCAAACTCATTTCTCCTCGAGCAAATCGTCCTTCACGCGATGACGATGTCGGTAGCTTGGTTTGCCGTGCTCCTTATCTGCGGGGTACGATTCGCGGATGCGGACGGAATGAGCAAGTAAGCGAGGATGCACGGCTACCGAATATCAGATGTCGTCCTACGTACCGTACTCAGAAACGTACCGAGCACGATACGGGTTCAGCACGGACCCTTACGGTGGTATTCCGGTGCCATGCTGGTACGGGCACGCGGGGGTGTCAATGCGGTACGGAATACGGTAGGACGACGGCTTGCTCACCATTACCCGAACATGGATCGGGCAACATTTTCAGTCGCTACTGCTATTTGCCTTCCGTTCAAAAGCTCTAAGCTTGATTCGGTAGTTCTAAACAACATTAGGAGGTTGTCCGTTATTTAGCCTAAGCTGCGCCGTATCGTGCTATCACTGGCCTATGTGGATCGCAAACTCGACCGCTGAGGCAGATTTTTGTCAAGCTTTGGAGCTCACTACCTGCATGCAAGCGTGTCCCGGTGGACCGGAGGTATCTGCCTTCATCTCACTGCTGAAATGGGCTTTCCAGCCGATATGTCCGGCTGATGTCGACGAACAGCGCTATGCCGGTGAGCTCTCCTCAACCTACGTCTTAGTTTTTTTGTTGAAGAAGTACGGTAAATGTCGCAGTTCAGCGTTTGCCGGGGACATTTGCGTCGAACATTGACGATCGCATGCATAACCGTTCTGTGTACGTCCCCGAGGAGTTTACTCGACCCCGTCCCTACAAAGGCTCACCTGTATGCCGCTTCGTCTCTGGCGCATGTTTTACGCGACAACTGTCGTTACATTCAGCCAAGAATGTCTGGGAAAGGTATTGTATCACGTATCCGCGAACTCGACCACTCCCGCCGGCCCGGTCAAGTATGCATTGGCGGTTCTCCGAGTCCTGCAGCTCAACGCAATCAACTACGATTGGAGCGACATGAGCAAGTACAAGAAGTACGAAAGTTTTTCGGTCAACATCGGGTATGAACCGATATCAAAAGGTGCACTGCTTTAGGTGTATGATGGGATTCTCGTGGACCAGCGCCAACGCAACTTCGTACGCCTGGCCGACGCCAATCGAACAACGCCTTTAAGGTCTTCATCAAAGCCCAGTGATACATTCGTACCTTCGCGATTTCGTTCGCCCTTAATCCATAACCGAATAAACGATCCCCAACGGCAATTGCATCGTGTCTGTATGTTTCACGTCTCTCACGTCAATAGCTCTCATAAGTTTTTCTGGAATCTCAAAGTCTTAGCGTAGGTTTGTGGTCCCTTTGCTGAGTAGCTCACGTGTACGCATTAGAGAAACCAGCAGTAGGCATTTGTGGCAAAGAGTGCCATTCTCAGCCTTACTTTAATCTGTTAGACGCACATGCGAGAAAGGTACTAGCATGCGCATACGCAGTCGAGAAAGCAGAGGCCTTGCTGTAAACGACTAGGTCTTCATGCTCTGAGGTGTCTTTGAATCGTATTCATCATTCAGAATAAACCGCAACTCCACAATTCAAATTTCGGAAGAAAAATGGCTAATTCAGAATTCAGAATTGAATTGAGTCCCGTTCAGGGCAAACCCGGCTGTTCATACAGCAGCACGAACGGAAGCGTTTGCTGTAACTGGTTGACGGAATTGGTCTTCTGCGCGCTCCAGCTTATTAAGTCTTCGGAACAAACTGGCAAAAAAGGTCGCTGCCTTGTCCATCTGACACGCATAGCGCCCAGTAGCATTATTGCAATGGTGCAGGGAATGCGAAGCAAGAACCACATTTGCTCCTGGAAATTCTATTTTTTTCTTTATGCGCATCTGCCCACGACAAGAACTAAGCTCTGCTTTCAAAAGAGCCGTAGATCGTCGCTGACATCAGTTCCATTCTGCGTTGCTAGCGATACGCAAGACACCTGTGTTCTCATCGTCCATTTCGCTGCCTTGCATGTGAGTAAACCCTTGGCTGTATTCTTGCTTTCATTGTCCCAATTCCGCCGAACTTTCGCACTTTGGGCCTCTCGCAAAGTGCTTGACGGACTCGATCGTCTGGTCACTACAAGACCAACTTCGCTCAATCGAAGTGAGCTCCTCGTCTCGGATTCTTGAGTGCGTACATATTTTAATGCAGAGGCGGATACGCCCTTGACGTGGGAGACATGAAAGTGCGTATAATGAGCCATGACAAAATTTAACTGAAATCCTCAAACGTTGAGGAATTTTCGCTGCTTTTACCTGCGGCGACCGTTTTACGTCTCTAACAGGGACATTTCTTAATTTTCATTAGCCTGTCTTGTTGACCCATAGGCGGAGGTGGCCGTGTTGCGTCTCGTATAATACGACTAGGGCATCTAGAAAACCTTTCCTGCCACCATTTCCATAGATCATGCGCATAGCGGTATCGCATAAATGAAAATTCATAACTTCTGTGCGTTCGAATACGAAGTCAACTTGCGAACTGCTACCGAAATGACGCCTATCTAGGCTGGCCCGAGGGACTGAACTCAGCAGAAACGCGTCGCCCTTTAGTGTTTAAAATACCGCTATGGGTGCTTGTTGATTCTACGAGACCGTAATCATTAGCAAACCTTTCTCTATGCTGGCAGCATAATTGTGCATTGAAACACTTAGATCCGTCCGCGTAGACGTGGCAGGAGCGACGAGGTTTGGCGTACATGATGGCCAGCTAACACAACGAACGAGTGTCGCGAAGTTCGTCAGCATGCACGCAATCGATGTGAAAGTATGTACGTCTTTGCCGTCTTCTTCGTGTTCGTACGGAATAAGCGTAGCCGTACTATGCCAGTACGTAGACGGTCGAAACGAAACTTGTGCTTCTGTAACGATGAGGTCGGTTGTGGACCTGACGGTATGCAGTATCGAGCTAGCTATAAGAATTGCGGTTGAAGCTGGAGTCGGGCGTCTCCGGACTAATCCTCACGATGTGAGGCAATTCCGGCTTATATAGTCCCCTGGACCCAAGGGTGACCGCTCCGGATGCGCGGCTTGTCCGCCTGGTCGATGATCGGTCAGCTAATCCGTTTAATCCTGATTCCTCCTCGGGCCATGGCTTCCATCGCCCGATGGCGGCATCGGCCTCCGGACAAGGGGCGCAGATTAGCTTGAGTGGATCGGCGCAGCTGGCGCTATGTGGCACGGAGCGCTGCGCGGGCTAGCAGGACCGGGTGAGTGACGTTTCCCACGGCACGGGGATGCAGGGTGACGCAAGCTAAGGGGTCTGAAGATGGGCGCTTATGATCCGGTGACTCATGGACCTAGTTACACTTCTTTCTAAACGGTTCATGCATTTAAGGTATCTTCGCCCAAAGGCAACTGCCGGTTAGAGCTTACCATCCCAAATGGGCCGTGTCTTGTACTGGTAGAATTCAAGCAAGCAGATGAAGCTGATCACTACCTGCGGCTTGAAACGACGCAGGTCAGTTGACAAGCGAAAAAAAACACCGAACATATTCGACAAAATCTTTATCCCTTCAAAGCAGAATGCTTATGGGAACCCTGAGAAAGGCAAGCCTAAGCCTGGTACCATAAAGCAGGATCTTTCAGTTACAAAAGGCCTTTACGGATATGGTAAGGAGTACAGTACTGCGGGGTCAGTCAAATACGGACACGTAACGGGCTTGTCGTCCAGTACCGAGTACGGTACGACTCCACTCTTCTCGACCTTTAGTACTTGTACGGATCGTACTAGTACTACCCGTACTACGACCCGTACCGTGCTCCGTTCGTACTGGCTGGGAATACGGTTGCCGAACTTTACTGCCCTTTTGACGCCAAGATGTAGCTAAGGGTCGTCTGCCATTTAGCCTACGGACTTCATACCAGTCACTTGCGTGAAGGCGCTGATCGTCGTGGCGGCAATTTCGCTAAGTGTTGACGCTTTATACGACGTCCTCGATGAGCTTGTGCCTCTGCTACGCCGAGGAGTGGCGGACTGTGGAAGCACTGAAGGTCAGCATGACGATGGAGCTGCATCAGAGGAGGAAACCGCAGCCCGGCGACAACTACGTCGAATCGAACGTGAAGGTGCTCTTTTGTTTGATTTGGTTACAAGAACGCTTACTTTAGAAAGGAGGAGGGCTAGGCGCAGAGCTCGAGAATCCGCACTTCAACGGGAAATCTTGAGGAGCAGGCGGACTACCGCATGCAGGAAATTACGGGTACCGGTGAGCGACGCTATAAGTCTACAAGCGTCAACAACCTGAAGCCGGTATCGGGTACCCTCTTGTTACGTTTTGTAGGCCATTTACGCATCGCTACCAATCCTACTCGCCATCATTGCATTCATCTACCGGGACGATTTGCCTGACTGGGCAGGGAAGAAGGCCCATGTCATCGGAAGAATCGGCTCAATGAACGGAAACGAAGCGATGTTTCGGATTGTCTTTGACAGGCCCTCTTACCAGCTCTTGCTGGATGAAGCGAGAACGATTTTCCATTACGTCGCTGGATGGCTTGAACATGGCAAGTGTCTACAGGCCAAGCTGTGGAGTAAGCATGTCTGGTCTCGTGGATAATTTCCGAACTTTTTTCCTGGTCCTCCCTATTATGGTGTGATCCTTGGCTAACGAAACATCCGCAAGTTGCCTTTTTTATTTTTTTTTATAGTTTGTAATTTTTAAATTATTTTTCGGATGCCTAAAGAAAAACGTGTTCTTGCATACCACTCGACGTTAGAAGCGATGCGCCGTGCCATCTCGTTTGGTCGTAATCACGGCATGGCCGACATCATGGCGCAGACTGGTGGTATGCGCATTCGCGCCTAGACTTTGGCGCGCAAGAAGCATGAGAGCTTCAGTGGGCATAGCAAAATGCTTAAGACTATGCACGTTCGGCTCAGTCTTAGCTTAGGCTCACCCGACGCATGATGAGCCTCGAGAACTTCCATGTCGTGTAAGGCTCTTCCTGATTCCAGTGCATTCTTTCAGTCGGACTGAAGAACAAGCGACGGAGAACGTACTTCGAGTACCTCCGCAGTCAAGCCGATACAGCCGTGCTGTTTTTCGAATGGGACTTTAAACCACCGACGTACCCAGGCTACAAACATCTCGCTTTTCACGGAGACCCACGAGACATGGACAAAGTGACTCAGCTCATGTTCGACGCAGTCGAGAATTTTATCGGATCTGGATGTCGGCTTTCGACAAGCATACCCGGGACGAGATACTCGACGAGTACGGCCCTCTATCGCTACACATCCCGGACGATGTTGATGGGTCTCGCAGCTTCGCGAAGATGTGGTTAATGAAGTTGGCAGAACAGTTCAGGCCGTGTTACCGCTTTCTCGAACAAAACGGCTTTACGTGGCGTGGTGGCGTCACGCTCGAGTGGATGGAAGTGAGGGACGACGAAGTGCCATATGTACGCGCTGAGTGACGTAGCAAATAAAGGCCGGCATCATCGGTGGCAGTCAAAATGGCAGCTCTATGCCTTGCACTATAAGATGATTGTTAAACCAATAAAGACGACAAAGCATGTGGCGGTCTCGCATCCATCAACGAAGACCAACGAACATCGTTTCATTCGGGCGACAACAACGTTGTGCACCCCCCCCCCTCCGCCCCTCGAGAGTGTCCTCGAAGTAAGACGAAAGATCGAGCGCTTTATCGTACTGCGGTCCCTATCGTACTGTGTACCGTGCTGGCACGGCACAACGTACGATATGAGGGTTACTACGGTGGAGAGTACGGTACGGCTTCGGATCCCGAACTCTTTCCCGTACGGTATTAAGGCCCGTAGCGTGCTTGTACGATGCAGAATACGACGGGCGGAGGTCAGTACGGCTTTGGTTCGCCGCTCAGCAGGTAAGACTATGGGAGCAGTCGGTACAGAACGTCAAAACCTTGCCAAGAAGGTTTGACAGCGCCTATTCGGCCAACCTTAGAATTTCAGAGATTCGGAATCCGTTTATTGCGGACGTTCTCGCGAAGCCGGAATTCTCGACGATGAGGAAGCGATCAGTTACGCGGCCCTTAAAGCAAGATGTCCGATACATCGAAAACCGTCTGAGACATATGCTGCACGGCCGCGGTACGCGAATGAATTCTTTCGAAACGTAATTATGACGGTCATGTAGGTGACGTCAAACTTTTTGTTCGAGACCCGTATAAAGCATGGCGACCGAGACTCGGGTGCGGCTGTAGCGTATGGCAGGCAGGTTTCGGCTATAACCCACGCCTATCTAGAGCTGCTCGAGCCTTTTGTCTGAATTAAATTAGTGATAAAATCGGCACTTGCGTCAAATATGCCCCGCGCACTGAATCATGCACCTAATTACCTATTGAGCTTACCGGGTGGCGCTTCGAAGTCCTCTATGAATAGTGTTGTATCACTCACAACAAGGCACAAGAGGCACTAGTCTAAGCACTT
This sequence comes from Aphelenchus avenae, assembly GCA_020875895.1. Classification (NCBI taxonomy): domain Eukaryota; kingdom Metazoa; phylum Nematoda; class Chromadorea; order Rhabditida; family Aphelenchidae; genus Aphelenchus; species Aphelenchus avenae. The sequence continues at coordinate 269,939 of JNEY01000021.1, forward strand.
TATTAGACTAAGCTCGCTCTGGGATACTGCCCAGGCACAGGGTTATACACTACAGGAATCACGGGTATATATACAGTCAGCACAGGGGAAATATGCATATCACGAGATCACTTCGCACCCGACAAATAGGTTGACGGTTAACAAGTACAACGAAAGGTCGTCACAAAATATTTGGATTCAGCGCCTTAGTATGCAGCGGTCCTATCACCACCATTGACTAGCGAGAGATCGATGATAAAGGGCGCACTTTTACCAGGGTCTTGGAGAAGTAAATTTTCGCCAGTGATGGCTGTATTCTTTCTTTCGTGAATATGCCTAAAGCAGCCGATCTGCCCGAGAATATGGGTGGGCATAGTGTTTGCCCCCCCCCCGTACGGCATCAAGAATCGACCTATTCCCTTATATATCCTATAAGATATCCTATAAAAAATCAATAGTAGAAAATCATGCCCCTCCCATTTAATTTCCCCTCCCACATAATATTTTTGTCCCCCCCCCATAATTTTTCTTGTCCCCCCCATAATAACCTTGCACTTTAACCTCGATGCTTACTCGCCAGGGCTGGGCGGTCTCGGGTCCCGTTCAAGTCTCGGGTCAGGGCGGTAAGTCTCGTGGTCTCGGTCTCGGGTTTTGCCAAGTCTCGGCCCCACTAGCGATTTTTTCTTGCTTCAGGAGTGCATTTTTGCGACAGATGCGCATACACCGAGGGCAGAGCTGATGTTTTTCCTGCGACGAGCAGTCATAGCGACACACTCCTGCAGGACCGCCGCTGCGTGTGGTGTGTTCCCGAACGCTAGTGGTCGGACCGCACATTGTAGTGGTCGGACCACACGTTCTAGTGGTTGGACCGCACGTTCTGGTGGTCGGACCACACGTTCTAGTGATCAACCGCACGTCCTAGTGGTCGGACCGCACGTCCTAGTGGTCGTACCACACGTTCTGGTGGTCGTACCACACGTTCTGGTGGTCGGACTGCACGTCCTAGCGGTCGGACCGCACGTTCTAGTGGTCGGGCCGCACATTGTAGTGGTCGGACCGCACGTTCTGGTGGTCGGACCGCACGTCCTAGCGGTCGGACCACACGTTCTAGTGGTCGGGCCGCACGTTCTGGTGGTCAGACCGCACGTCTCCGATACCGATATTGACACTTCCGAATGCACGCCAAGAACCACACCGGTACTCCTCTGGCACATACCATCGAGACGCTTTAGCAATAACCGTATTTTCTCTAATTTTCACCCGGGGGACATTTTCTTTTTTTCGCCCAGTTTGGAAAATTTTTAAAATTTTAAATGCTCGTAGGTTTTTTCTTTTGCGTCCGCAGGGCTCTCTCTTCGTCCTAAAATAATTGGTTCGTCGTTGTCTATGCAAATGTGGCCTTAGTTTGGAAGTGTACCACCAGATTAGATATAAATCAGGGATGCGGGATGAAATATTGGAGACCGATACCGATACCGATACCAAAAACACGATAGTATCGGTATCGACTCGATACCGATACCGATACCGATACTTAACACTTTTCCGCGGTCATTTTGAGCCCCACAAGTCAATCATTAAACGCAAAAAGTTTAGTAAAATTCTGCGAAAAGAGGCACCGAAGAAACGTGTGCTGATAACCAGGGACGTAGCCAGCCCTAGGCGGTTGACGGCGGTTTCAACGAAACACCGGTATTTTAACGAGAAAAATCGGCTTTTTCGGGGGTTTTCGCATGAAATAGCCCGCGGCAGGCGCCGCCAGCGAGGATTTCGAGTTAAACAGGAAACATGAACATCAAAACTTGACATTGGCTTGAGGCTACACGCTGTTCTAAGTGTCTTAGAACCACACTCTAGTCCGCCGCAGGCGCCGCTACAGCGGTTTTCAATGCTTATTTCGCAAAATTCACTTGAAATTTTGACGCGTTTATGGGGTTGCAAAGCTTTGAACTAGAAAAGCCCGCCGCAAGCGAAGCCAGCGCTTTTGGATAGAACAAAGTACAGGATTGTATTAAAAACCGAACATGTTTTAAATGGTTTTAGTTGGAATTTGTCAGGTTTGCTTTAAGATTTGCGTTGAATTCTGCCTAACGCAGACACCAGGGCTTTGCATTTTGCAAAATATTCGTTTTGTTTTCGTTTTCGTCCGACGAAAATGGGTGACCTCGTTTTCGTTTGACGAAAATGGAACTACTCATTTTCGTTTTCGTTTTCGTCGGACGAAAACGAAAACGAAAACGAAGACGAAAACTGTACAAAAAAAATCAGTCAAAATACGCATTTTGGCCTGTTTCAGGCACCTTTTCGTTTATTTTCGTTCGCCGAAATGAAATCGTTCGTTTTCGTTTTCGTTTTCGTCCGGGAAAAATAAAATCCTCGTTTTCGTTTTCGTTTTCGTTTCCCCAAAATGAAACTTCTCGTTTTTGTTTTCGTTTTCGTCCGACGAAAACGAGAAAACGAACGAAAACGAAAACTCGAACGAGTGCAAAGCCCTGGCAGACACTAAAAAATCCTAATGCGGGCGGGTTTTCTCATGACCGATACCTATACTAAAAACCCGGTAGTATCGGTTTCGAAACCGATGCCGATACCGATACCCGCATCCCTGATATAAATTTTGGGGTGGAGGGATAATTAGAGGGGCGAATCAGAGAAAATACGGCATAATGCAGGGGATAAGCTATGATTACGTCAGGGCCGACGAACTGCATTTTTGCGACAGATGCGCATACGCTGGCAACGGAGTTGAGATTTTTTTTGTTTGCGACGATACGTCATAGCGACCTTTCCGCAAGGCCGCCGCTGCGGGTGGTTTTCCCAAGCGGGTGTCGCGTGGCCGCACTCAGACGGAGGAGCCGACGTCGGGTGAGTGCGAACGACATTAACCGCATCGATTCCCGGCAGCGTGAGGAGGTCGTTGCAAGCATTTTTTGCNCTGCCTGGCGAGTTTGGAAACCGACTTAGGTCTTACTGCTTGCTTTTTTAGCCCAATTAAGCCTTCGATGACGAATAAACGCCTTAACGAATTGCATACGCACTTTGGGCCTCTCGCCAAGAGCTTGACATACTCGATCGTCTGCTCGCTACAAGACCAACTTCACTCAATCGAAGAGAGCTCCTCGTCTGAGATACTCGAGTACGTAACCCGCTGCAAATGCAAATCATTCTTGCGTAGGAAAGATGTTAGTGCACACACCGCTTTTGCTTTCCTAGCGAGCGGAGCAAGTCCTCTGTTAAAATCCTTGCAAACCTATGTATTTTCTGAAGATTCCCTAACGTGAACGAAGACACTTAGGTCCGTCCGCGTAGACGTGTCAGGAGCGACGCGGTTTGGAGTGAATGATGGCCAGTTGGGAAAACGAACCAATATCGCCAAAGCCGCCAGCTTGAACGCTATCGATGTGAAGGTATGGAACGTTCTTATCAACCTATCCAAGGTTTACGTGCTGCGTAAGAAGGGGCATATTTGGCTTCAATCATTAGTGGTAGAAGCTTGTGTTTCCTTTGCGAAGGCTTCCTGCATTTTTAGACATCATCGCCCAAAGGCAACTGCCGACTAGAGCTTACTACTAACAATGGTCCATATCTTGCACTGGTCGAAGTCAAGCGAGCAGATGAGTTGGAGCATTACCTGAGGCTTGTGACGGCGCAGGTCAGTTGACGTCGAATAACGACGAAAGCCGTTAGTAAACTTAGTCGCCATACCCCCCCCCCTCGGGACGGGATCCGCGACGTGATGACCCCTACCATGACGTGATCCGTGAGGTGAGTCACGTTACGGATCACGTCACGCACGACAAAATTTAGCCGTTAGACCGGAACCGTCTTCCTTCAAAACAATGAAGGGATAATGACCGCTTGCTTTTTGGATCTGAAGTTCGCTTTTGTCGAAGCCAAAGCAGGCCGAAGCGGTTTTTTTGTCCCGCGAAGTTTCACGAGAAAGTTCCTTTGAGAAATTATTCGTACCTTTTAACAATCTGATTTTCTTAGGCTTGTTGCGTATTGGTAAATCGCTTAGTTGCACAGCATTTCACGCGGGAACGAACCGCTTCTTCTCATGTCTATGCTCTGGTGCATGCTTTTTGAGGCAGAGTTATGTCCAGGGATTCCGCGTTTAGCCTACGGACTTCATACCAGTCACTTCCGTAAAGGCGCTGGTCGTCGTGGCGGCTGTTCCACTAACAACTGACGCACTATATGACGTCCTCGACGAGCTTGGGCCTCTGCTACGGCGAGGAGAAGTGGCAGGTGAAACCACTGAAGGCCAACACGATGATGGAGGTGCGTCCAGGGAGGAAACGGCGGCCAGGCGACATCAGCGTCGCGTCGAACGGGAAGGTGCTCCTCAACTTGTTTGATTGCAAGCAATGTTTTATCTATAGAGCGGAAGAGGGCCAGGCGTAGAGCTTGCGAAGCCGCACTTCAGCGTGAATTTATGAGGAGCAGGCTTACCGCCGCATTCAAGAAGTTGCGTGGACCGGTAAGCGATTTCGTACTACTAGAAGCATTATTCGCAAATAGAGCCGAAAATCTGTCATTTCTCGACTGCATGCTAGACAGGGAAGTCACAGTCGACGTACGCAAATTTCCGTTAAAAAGGGCTCCTATCCAACTCACTCTTTGTAGCTTACAGTCGCTTTACTTCCGATGCTACTAACCGTCATTGCGTTCTTCTACCGGGACCGCTTACCTGATTGGGCGGGAAAAAAGGCCCATGACGTCGAGAGACTCGCCTCCTCGAACGGACTGATCAACGAGCTGAGGCCGGCCGTTTTCAACAGAGAGTACTACCAGATCGTCTTCAACGAAACGCGGACGACTTTCCACTACGTCGCAGGATGGCTCGAATTTGGTAAGCGTGCGCAGTCGTACCTAGAAGAGCATGCGTTGAATTCATGGTTAAGGGTTGCAGCTGTGGCCTCCTAACGTCTTTTGATTGAAGTACCCCTTCTTGCCTGAGGCACATATTCAGCAGCTGCCTACTGATTCCAGCATGTGCTTTCAGTGGGTCTGAAGAACGAGATGCGGCGGCAGTACTTCGCGCAGCTTCGGGCCGCCGCCGACACCCCTGTGAGGATGCTCAAATGGAACTTCGAACGGCTGGCGTACCCGAGCCACCGTCATCTGAACTTCAAGGGAGACCCACGCGACCTGGACCAGGTCACTCAGCTCATGCTCGACGCGGTCAAGAAGCTCCTCAGACTATGGTCGTATACGGCCAGCGCAGACAGGGACGACCTGGACGAGATAGGCAAAGAGTTGGGCATGTCGCTGAAGATCGCCGACGACAGCGAAGGAACCCGCAGTTTCTGGAAGTGGTGGTCAATGATGTTGGCGCACGAAGTCACGCCGGTTTACCGCTTTCTCGAACAAAACGGCTTTTCGTGGCCGGCGGGCGGTGTCACACTCCAGTTCATAGGTCACGAAAAAGACGAAGTCCCTTATGTTCGTTTTAAATGATGTAGCAAATAAACGAGTTAACATAATTGGCACAATGGCCGATACTAACGCTTTATTAACTCCAGCAGTTTAGATTTGCCTAAACTTAAGCAATAGGGACATCCTAAGCCTAACTGTATGACTAAGCTGAGCAGCATAACCCTAAACCAACGGCTGAGCGACATTCAAGTAACCAAGCCGGCAACGTACGATACCGGGCGAAGGTTATATAAGACAGATAGTCGCAACTATGACTGTGATGCCTGTCATGCGGACCCGACCCTCGCGGGGCTCAGGGTACGGCCCGTGGCCATGGTCGGGAACCGGCTCCCTGGGCGATGTTTCAAGGACCGACAAATTCCGGGAAATTTTTTTTAACGAAATATGTATACAGTTCACCAAAATAAAGTCTAGAACAATTAGCGTAATATATTCTAAATATGATAAGGATAACAATATTTCAGCCATTTTGATGGTATTCTGATCTATGTTTGACTGAGTTTAGGCCCCTCCAAGGATACTCCTCCCCCACCACCCCCCCCCCCGACCACGGTTGGTTCAGCTCTAGGATCAGATAAACTCACCGAAAGGTCCCTTTATGCTACATCATTTCCCCAATTGTGGCTTTGTCCCAAGCAGGTTGAGCGTGTGCTGGTTTTCGGGCAGGGGTCCAGGCCCTATCCTCACGAAAGTCCGCTTAGCCCGGCCCCAAGGCTATCGTTAGGTTTCGGAAACCCGTGCCATTACTGACGAGTCGCATTAGCAGTAGTGCATGTGAATCCATTGTAAGAATTACGTGTGCACCTGCGAACGATCTTTTGTGCTTACGAGCATCCACAGGAATTAATGTGTGTCTTCCAAAGAGACGTCGTATATACCCTTTCGCAAAACCTTCGCTCCGTGTGCTGCTCTTGAGCGGTTGTCGCTTGGCCGCACCAAGAGACCCGTCGTTGTCAGGTGAAAGGGCTGAAAACATTAACCGCATAGATTCTCGGCCGTGTGAGGAGGTCGCTAAAAGCATTTTTTTGCATTCCCTAGCGATACGCGAAGACACTTGCGGTTGGAATCATTCACTTCGATGCCTGGCACATGCGGGGAACCGTTACCTGTATTTGGTAGGTCTCTTTTACAGAGTTCGTTGTTGACCTTAATGATGAACGGACGCCGCAACGAATTGCTCTCGCACTTCGGGCCTCTCGCCATGAGCTTGACGGACTCAACTGTCTGCTCGCTACAAGATCAACTCCGCTCAATCGAAGAGAGCTCCTCGCTTAGACGCGGATTCGATCTTGCATGCGAGACGTGGAAGCAAATACGTCGTAGATAATTTTACCTAAAAAATTGCGGATTTACCCGCTTTTTGACCAATATGCTAAAAACATTGGTATAAAACGCAACAAAGCAGCTTGAACTATGATATCCCATAGAGAACCACAGGATCGCATCAGGGATGGGGGTCTCGGTCTCGGTCTCGATCTCGATCATGAGTCTGGTCTCGGTCCCGGTCTCGGTCTCGGTCAGTCAAATTTCAACCCCCATCCCTGGATCGCATACTGCACTTACTCCTCTGACCGCCCGTTGTGTCACTTCACAGATAGTCATCAGTTGAAAATTATTTGCTTCGCTAACGTCATAATGTGGATTGATACTCTTAGATCCGTCCGCGTAGACGTGGCAGGAGCGACGCGCTTTGGCGTGAATGACGGCCAGTTATCAAAGCGAACAAACGTCGCAAAATTCATCAGCTTACATGCAATCGATGTGAAGGTAAGGGGCTTTTGGCTTAGCTAGGCCTTACCACATAGGCCCTTGTGTATGGGCAAAGAGCGGAGCAGAGGCACCGTTCGGTCTGTGCTCTGTTCTGTGATACTCCGTGAAATGGGTCAGAAACATGTTGTTTGCCCCGTTCGCTGCCTCTTTCTATCCTTGCGCTTTGGCCCCTGTTCCATGTCCAATGACTCAGCCCTGGTCTCTAATGGACGTGAGTATGTGCCCACAAGTAGATAGATAATGGTCAATAGCTTTCAAAGAAATGTGTTACGTCGAAAGCGGTTGGTTCATTTTTAGGTATCTTCGCCCAAAGGCAACTGCCGGTTAGAGCTTACTAGTCCAGGTGGACCCTTTCTTGTCCTGGTCGAAGCCAAGCAAGCTGACGACGTGGACCACTACCTGAGGCTTGTGACAAAGCAGGTCAGTTGACAAAAAATGAACGAGGCTCATCAAAGCAGAATGCTATTTGTAATCCTGCTTGAGGCAAAAGTGAGCCTGGAACTTCCCCTGATGACTAGGGGTGGCCCTTTAGCTTTAGAGGCCTGACGTTGTGACGCCAAGAGGCAACTAAGGTCCAGCATTTAGCCTACGGACTTTATACCGGTCACAGCAGTGAAGGCGCTGCTCGTCGTGGCGGCTATTCCGCTAAGTGTCGACGCATTATACGACGTCCTCGATGAGCTCGCGCCTCTGCTACGTCGAGAAGTCGCGGACGGTGGAAGCAGCAAAGGCCCTCGTGACGATGGAGCTGCACCAAGGGAGGAAACGGCAGTCCGTCGGCGTCAGCGTCGCGTCGAACGAGAAGGTGTTCTTCCAGGTTACATCCTTACTATGATGCTTTAATTAGAGCGGAAGAGGGCCAAGCGCAGCGCGTGCGAAGCGGCTCTTCGACGGCAGATCATAAGGACAAGGCTTACCGCCGCATTCAAGAAGTTGCGTGTACCGGTAAGCGAGGTCATAAGGCTGCAGCAGTATCCTCTTGATACTTTTTTGTAGGCCATTTACGCTTTGCTGCCGATCCTGCTAGCAGTCATCAAATTCTCCTACTGGGACGAATTACCGGACTGGGCAGGAAGGAAGGCCTATGACATCGAGGCACTCGCCGCGTGGGATGGATTGACCGTGTCATTTATACCTGTTAACTTCGACAGAGAGTACTACCAGTTTGTGTTCAATGAAACGAGAATGGTCTTCCATTACGTCGCAGGATGGCTTGAACATGGTGAGTGATGCGTACGCAGTTCTAGAGCATGTTCCGGTTTCGTGAATCAATTATGAACGTGGTCTTTTAGCTCGCCTTTGCATAGCATCGCCCCAACAGCAGTAAACGGTAGGGTTGGGGACCCCTCTGGTCCGAATCCGATCGATTCCGAAATTTCAAAACCGTTTCAGGTTCCGATCCCGATTCGTTCAAAAACACCGATTGCCGATCCCGATTCTTCCCCAACCATTGTAAACGGGCTTAAAGTAGATTCCGATCTAGGGCCTCGAGTAGAGGCCGGGGCCGGACTAAGCAACGCGTGGGGGGGGGGCATTTACCGAATTAGTTTTACCAAATCGACATTTACCGAATTGACATGTAGCCTCTTTCAGTCGGGTTGAGGAACGAGCTACGGCGAGAATATTTTGCGCAGCTTCGCACCGTAGCGGACTCTGAAATCGGGCTCATCGAATGGTACTTCGAGCCCCTGACGTACAAAAGCGACCGTCGCTTGACCTTCAATGGGGACCCACGAGACGTCGACAAAGTCACGCAATTCATGCTCGACGCAATCGCCCCGCTTTTGGAGTTCTGGACTGGACCGGCGACCGCGGACATGGACACCTGGGACAGGATACGCGAAGAGTATGGACCCCTTTCGCCGACAATCACCGACGATATGCCTGGCTCATATAGCTTCTGGAAGTGGTGGTCCATAACGTTGGCTGGTGAGGTCAAAGAATTTTACCGCTTTCTTGAGCAAAACGCCTTCACGTGGCCGCGGGGTGGTGCAGTGCTCGCAAGAGTTGGCAATGAGGACGGCAGCGTCCCTTATCTACGATTCTATGTCCGTTAATGAATATGAAAAATTACGGTATCGCTGCGTTAAGGCATCACTTGTCCTACAGACTAGAGTTGGCACCGTACGGGGGGGG